>JAODUP010000056.1:170000-652500 GCA_025642065.1 Paralvinella palmiformis | reverse complement strand
TTCGTTTCACATTGTAACAGCTTTACTTATGAAAATAAAAACATCACTAATGTAACACGTGTTAACAAATCACTTACTCAGGTGTTGTCTCTTTTCAATTCAATTTTTAATCAACACATCAATTAATCAATGGTCTTTGAAGGAATGGTTTTGTTTTTGTGTTTTGCTATTATAAATTTTCTTATTTTCAGAGTACGATCAGTTGAATTTCAGTTTTGTTGACAATAATTTCCTTTTGTGGGTTTGTTTTTTGTCTGTGGATGCTAGTCTATTAGTCAGTAATATCTGGCATGACATGTATCGGTGTTACTATCCTTCCTGAAGTAGATATGGAATATGAACATTAGCTCTAATTGCTGTGATGTGATATATTTAGCAGTAGAAGCTAGAAACTTAGATGATGCTTTGACACATTTGCTTGAAACAGTTTTGTTGCAGAAAGAAGGAGGTGTTTCTAGGAAGAGACAAAAGGTTTAATCTTCTTTATTAATATTAACAGCTGAATGCAAACATCGCTGTGATCCAAACAAATGTAATTCACTATTTTTCTTTACTTAATACACACAAGCATAATTAGGATTCTAATCCTTGTGGTGTGCAGTGTTTTGGTTTGGTAACAGAAGATAATTGTTTAATATTTGTAATATGCTTACAAAAACAGTCAGTGAACATATATAATAAGTTTTGATGCTGGAAATTTCTCCAGCATGATAAAATAGGCATTCTTCTTGTAGAGTGACATCTGTATTTGGTGATCATTCTCCACATTTGTTTCATATCTGCTGCTGAATTCTGGATCAACAAATATCAATTCTGACTGTTGTATTTAAACATGGTACAGAACTTTAAATGTGTAGTTACTGACTGTCAGATATATTTCATATTAGAACTTTACATCTAAAATCAATGATATGTTGTATCTGCTCTAAGGTTAATACAATATACATTTGTGATGGCACAGTGCTTAATAACTATAATTTACTCTGCTACACAGTGTACACTATACTTTATTCGATAGTATGGTGCGTTATTTGTACATTAGAGTAATGTACTTTACAAAGTGTACATTGTAATTTGTTGAGTTATGATACAGTACAACACTCTAATAAGATTTGGTGTACTCTGTACTAATATATGAATGAATGTGTATCACAAAATGATAGCTTTTGCATTTTATGATGATGATTGTTCAGTATTGTTGCCTTGTCATTTGTAATGTTGGCTGCATGAGGTATTGTGATGAGTGTATAATATATACAAGTAATGATAATCTGATGATGGTGATAATGATATTAATAATAATGATGATGATGATGATGATGATGACATTATCATGTGTAGTAACTGGGTGGGCTATTGTTCACATTGTCTGGGACATAACAATATTTGTATAATATATAATCTATATGTATGATTACTTTGTTTAATCCATTTTCATCAGTATACAGGTAGGTCAGATTTCAAAGCTTGTATCTCATCCATAATTAATACTATTACTGTTGGTGATTTGCATATTTCTGTCATTGGTCAACATGTTTACAATACAGCTTCGGTGACAATTACCTGTTACGTGTTGGCATAATGATGATTGATTTCAATTAATAATCATATGCATGAGCCATGAGTTGGCTGCGATACAGCTATCAAGGTAAGTCTAGTCAACAAACGCTCATTAGGATTGATGCTACATCCGCCCTCTGTCCATATCAGATGGGTGTGGTTAGTAGCAGATATGTTGCCATGACGACAGTACATGGTGGCCTGTCGGGTGATCATGATCTGGTTAGCTTCTGGTGGCACCAGTGACAAATGACACCATCTGTCACTGTCTCCACTGGCATGCTGAAAGCCACAAATGTCACTAATCAGGAACTGTACGGCAGCCAACTAAGATACCTGGATTTCTTCGAGTTGTTTACACAAAATGCCTGTTTAGTCCTTGTTTGTGGATTAAGAACGATTCTCCTCAACTCCGGTGGTCTTCATGCAGCTTTGGGGGGAGCATTTAATGACCCTAAGTTCTTCAATATGGAGTAGAGTCCCATATGAAACTGCCTTAACAAGCCACTTATTATAAAGTTTTCCTCTGATTTAAAACGGGATTTGTTCTGGTATAATATTTAGTTTTCTTAATTTTTAAAAGATTTGTAATATGTATTGTTACATAGAGTTTTTCCCCTCCTTCCATCATGTAGACGTTATTATCCAGTCATATAATCAACTACCTTGGGAGTATACTGCCTGGAACTGACATTAATAGCCACATGATTCACACAGTAATTTATCATTCATCCAATATCAGGTACCAATATAATGGCTTAAACAGCCAACAGGCATGTGGAGTGTTATAAATAACTGCTTGGTGGGTTTGAACCAGGAACCATCCATTTCTTAGTTCATCACCATTAATCCGTGAACCACCACAAACCACTTTACATCATCAGTGGAAATAAAGTCATTTATTGCCAAAACACCATTTGTTAACCTCTATGATTGATGTGATAGCAGACCCTGCAGACACATTTCCAGAGACATGTGATGGCTGTGAGAGTTGCAGATCTTTCCTCAATATTTTCGTTGTCTAAGGGACAAAATTCTCATTTAATAGATTTATTAAAGACAAATTATGTATATCACATGAAATTATCCAGATTTTCAGACCCTTACAACCAAAGGGGGTTTAGAGATCCTCCCATAAATCTACCTGGATCTACTGATGAGGAAGTTATTTACCTTCCAAGATGGCACAATTGTTGCATAATGCCATTGGAATTGAGTTGTGCAACAATTATGTCACTACCCATGGGAATAATGCCAATTCCATGAATATATTTACACAATATGTGTGTATATGTCCTATCACTTGTAGCATACAACATTCACTAATCAATGAGCCTTATACAACATTATATAATATGGGATAGTGACACTTGTTGTTAAATGGACACTATTTCATGGGAGGGTGGAGCCATATTATATATCCTGGCCTAGAAACATGACCCAATTTAGCAGGTCAGTTGGCTGTGTCAACATTGGAAAAAAGCTACAGAGGTTGTTTGTTACGTTATTCTTATAGGTTTTACCAGGTGTATTAGCTCTGGCTGTTTTAGATAAGCTCATCCATCAGCATTCTATTGTTTCTTGATAGCACTGTCTTTTGTCTCTGCAGTGCCCCACCCTGTTAATTTCAGCATCTATCAAGCTATATGTGATAAAAAGTCCACATACACTTGTCTTATTGTAAGGAGTGCCAGCTGGTTGACCTAACTAGGTACAGTATGACCACAACCGGGCAAACAGTACACCCGCGGTGACAAAAACTAACACCTGATCGGCTGGTCTGAAATGCGTGATATAAAAATATTGGTGCTCAACAAATTAACAAAACGTATTGTGTTGTTTGGGGCATTTTCTGTGAAAAGTGATAGCTAATTATAAGTATAATATAACAGAAATCTCCTATTCAGTGTCAGGGTGTAGGCAGTCACACGTCCGCACATACTTTCCCCACGTAAAGGCCACAGATCTATACCACCCAGGTTCAAACCCCGGCTGAGGTTTGCCAGAAGGCTGTTTCATCTTTAACTGTCCTTCGTTACCCGTGGAAGTGGCTCAGCCCATTTAGCCCGTCCTGTGCATAAAAGTGGCCGTAAAACAGCCAACATTTACATATATGTACATTGTACTTTCCTGTGTGCCCTTTGTCGGAATATTACTGGTGGACCTAACAAAAGAATAGAAGTAAATCGATCGTGCCAAACTATAATAATTATTATGTAGAATAATGTGTCATGCTGCGCATTTTAACTTGTCTGATTTATGGTGATGACTAAACATAAAGACATGCAGTAGAAAAATCCATTAAGTCAGGTAGGCCTACCAAGTGCGGGTATAATAAAACAAGTCGCTCGAATCGACTTAGTTTATCATTAGTTAAATGACACGTACACATCACATGACATTATACATGTAGGTGTTATAGGTTTAGTACTAATGGTGAATGTGTTTTAAATGAGATAAAGCATAGATTATTTAGAACGGACGCATGCGTGGAAACCAACACACACGCGCGCATGCGTGCATGGGCGCGCGCGCACACATTCATAAACTTGTACTATAAGTAATAGAAATAGCATTTAATCAAATTGACGAGTATAAAAAGCGCTTTACTGATAGAAAAAATAGCGTTAAACCTCTCACAAACAAACATCTAGACATCAAATATCACATAACGAAACCCAAACTACCAAAGAAACAAACGAAGAACTGCAGCCCGCGGAATCTGAACACAGTTTATACCATTCCGATAAATCGATATCATATCTTTCTGCCACTAATAGCCAGATCGATCAGACCGATTGCCCTAACATCTTCTGATTATAGTTTATCAAAACGTACAAAAGCAAATTAATTTCTGATCGAGTGGATCCCTTCACCTTGTTAGATGATGGGCTGTCCTTTGCTTTTTAGCCCTGGAGATGTGATTAGACTGATAATCTGTCCTGGACAGTCTAGTAAAAATTGATTTGGGAATCCAGATGAGCTAGACATGTCTGCCCAGATTCGCGGGGGATCACTTTGGCTGTGCCGTTGAATTGTACTAATTTCTGAGGCATTATTGATCCTCGTGCTAGTAGTAATTAATTACTAGCACAGGTATGGCAGAATCACTTACTTAGAAGGTGCTTTGATCAGTTATCCGATATATATATATATATATATATATATATATATATATATATATTGATTAGGTGAAGGGCTTTTGGTGATATCTTTTGTGTTTGCATTGATCTAGAACCATGGCACGCAGCTCCTTCAAATAAGCCTGGCAAGCACTTGTCCAGAGGTTCCAGGTTCAAGTCTAATTACCATCAGTAAGTGTATGGAGAACATCTCTAAAGCTCCACATGACTCTGCCCAATTAGTAGTATATCAGGATCTGGCTGAATGTTAATGTACGAGGGAAATATTTCCCTCTCAAAAGACTGGATTTTCCTGTGACATCTGAGGTGACACAAAAACGATTATCATAGTCTGGGTGATAAATACCAACGTGCCAAAGTTAGAATAAAATAGCCATATAACTTGATATAGTCTGTCAAAGTTCCATCTGATAATAACCAATGAATGAGCACCATTTAAAACAGCAACATACAAAGCCGTAATTAATAAACCATTTCTAATTTTTGGTACATTTCTTTTGATTATTTTGTAAAAATAACAATGAGTTCGGTGAATGGTGTCATTTGGTGTTTAAGGTGAATTTTGTTAGCGAAGTGATGGAGAATATTCTGTTTAGCCTTCTCAGAATACGTAACATAAAAAAAGTTAAATGGCAGCAGTGATGGCTACTGTATCTTTGGAATGTTGAGACTAGCCCAAAATCCAAAGCAGAAAGCCCTTAGAGTGGCCGTGTAAGGTTACTTTACTGTCGCCTTGCTTAAGCTGTCATACAGAACATCTGGATGTACATTGAATCCCGTTCTCATAGTTACCTGCCTTCGGGTACAACCTAGGTTGGGGAAACCCCCCTATATTAGAGGACCACCTGTCTTAAGTGACAAGTGAGCATTTTGATGTGTCAAATATTTTGCAATAACTGCCCATAATATTACACCATAATGTGAGTTAAGAACTTCCAACATTAAAATACCAGCCGAGCCCGTCCAGAGGATGGTCTGTTTCGACAGACGCCGCTGGATTTAGCAACACGTTTGTTCTTTTCGCCATAATGATCTAAACTGATGTGGTTTTTAGCAACCAAGTTGCAGCAGGTAATCGGTTGTTGTCTTCATATTTTAAATGAGCCCGCGGAGTCTGCTTTCCAGATGAGTGAAGTATTTATCTCGAGGCCATTCCTCTGCCTGCTTATTAAGTGGATTAACCGCAGAACCGAATCACGGTGTGTATCGTTTTTGAGGATGCCATGCCTAGATGATGGTTATTAGTAAAACCCTGACGCCTCGAGTTTGTCTTAGCCGGAGCTTGTAATTACTGCCTCCCCGCCCTCGGGGTAGGCTTAAATGAGCATGTGATACCCATCATAGCATGTTGCTTTATTCATTTATTTAGGCGTGGCCCATATCACTAAGTCACACGTTGTCCATGTTGTGTCGCCTCGTGGTGGCCATTGTTGTTGTTATCGTGGCGAGACCTCGTATACACCCTGTCATGTGATATTGCATTCTCCATGATCAGCATAACCATATATCACTTAGCAAGAGATCTTACGGATCACAGCATAAAAGTCAGTATTATTGGTCTATCTGATACATACGGCCACTGTCGGGCTGCGTTTCAGTGATTCTATAATTGTCATGACAGATGGTTATTGTTAGTGATTGTATAACATGTAACAACTGTCAGGCTGTGTTACAGGTGGCCACTCCAGTGCTGTATTATAGATTGCCAGATCAACAGCCATATGCCGCCATCTGTTTTCCTCGCATTTCCTGAAAAGGTTCCCATTCCCCTCAGCGTGCGCAATAAATATGGCCTCGTCAGTCTAAGGTTACTTGATACAGCTGAATACTGGCCTGTTTCTCGACCTATGTTTTGACCTGGTGACCTAGTGCAGCATAGCAGACTGTGGGTGTTACATCCTGATGACCCAGTTCTGGCGGCATAGACTCCTCGTGTTAAGTATTATTGACACGACGCCAACACCATATTAGTTTATGCTCCGTTATACAGTCTCAACACTTTCATGTCTTCATCACTGGAAACATAATTTCTTTCTAAACAGTTTTCTTTTATTTAAATAATCCGGGTCACTCACTTATCTTGGTCTGGCAGATCATGTCCACGAGCAAGGAATCCTACACCAAAACTCATTTGGTCACAAAGGAAACGATGAGGACAGTAGATAGGTAGATAGATAGATAGATAGACAGATAGATAGACAGACAAGGTGATAGATGGTATTATAAAGCGTAGGTCCTCATATTGGTTGCTTGTAAAGGAAGGACGTGAGGATATTAGCGAGATAGCCACCTTTTCACTATAAATTTCTGCCTTATAGTCATATCTTTAAAGATTCGATGAAGAGATAAAAATATATCAGGATAACATCATTTCAATGAGACAAACATCTCTTGTATGATGTATTCTAATGACGACATATAACCCTTGCTGCCAGGATAAAACATAACTAATAAAATTAATAATTGTTGTGCTGAAGAGTTTGTCCAGTTGGACATTTTGTGTGTGTGGCTGGCTGTAAGCAGTGGTTCACACTTGACCAGTGGCAGATACAGCTGGAAGCGATTATGTCAACACGTAGCATTGTTCATTAAGTATTCAGCGACTGGGAGATGTAATCCGGTGTTTGTTCAAGCTGTTTGTGTACCAGCGATGAATTAATTTCAATCTTGTTTTCTCAACATGTACTGAGAGACCTACAAGTGAATGGTATTTATGGACCATCACAGCTGAAGTAAGACAATGGATTAGGAGTTTCACAATTGAGAATGAGTTCCATTGCGATGATTGATTATGATTATGAATATACATCATTAAAACATATATATTTACAATCCAAAAGTAAACTCAGCTACAGATATAATTATTTATTACGTCAATAATTGTTGAGCATAAGTAATTTTCTTTGATAGTAAACAAACAACAAACCCATGCTATGGATAATCAATGGTGTTAACACAGTACCTTTGTAATTAAATTGTAATTAAATTATATTTAAGATACATTTTCCTATTCGGTTACTTTCTACTTTGGTTGCATTTACAACACATTAATTATAAGCTAAGTTCATTAGTAACAAATAAAAAGAAATCTATTAATACTCTTGTGGATTAAACCCCATGTGATTTTTTTTATTCTTTGAAGAATTGACTACTGGGTCATTTTCTTGTCCAAATAAGATGACAAGTCAGATTAAGTGGTTGAGTAAAAGAAACATTGTGGCAGAGTTTTATTAAAATGTACAAAACGGTAGGTGGTTGTCATGTGACATTTTAGTTATGGCAGTGCTGTTCTGCCTTCAGCAAATAAAAAGATCCATAGCTTTCAAGTGACCTTTTCCGAACATGTAACTGGCTTGATAAAGCCTCAGTAATACATGGGTAGCCGCCGATATTGAGTAGTAATTTTTATGCAGGCCTACCGCCGTCTGATTACGAGCTATTTGGAGGAGCTCTCAGACAAAGAGATGTGATGTATTGTACGATGACGTCGTAGCCGTCACCATCCCACCGATGAATAGACGAGCCAGCGGTTTGGCCGGCGCCATCACCGTGGTACTGGCAGTATCTCCGGTACCGATTGCTCCTTGTGCCGATGAATACTCGGACGGTCGAGGCAGACTCATCTGGATGCAGGCGGGTGACGAAAGCCATGGCTTTGGGCCTCCCTGGTGCATTCCTCTTTTTGATGGCTGCCAGCCCTTTACCCATTCTGCCATTAATGGCTGAATGCCCCATTCCTCTGTTAAAACCGAACCCCATCCTGGCCCCATTCTCCAGCCAGCCCGAAGCTTTTTTCATCACCATGCCGATGATGTTGCCATGACGTCATTCCGTTGCCATGCCACCAATGACTGATTGCCCGTGGCGATGCGATGTGGCACAACAGTTGGTACCATCCATGCCAGACACGAGCGATGTTAAGACAACTTCACCGCACTCGGTGCGGTTGATGATGGTGGCAGATTCCTCCGCGTGTTGATGTTTCAACATTTAATATAATCCCAAACACAGGGTTTAAGGAGCAGATCAAATGTTTTTCCACCACCCTGCTCAGAGCTCATGTTCATGTGTTGGAAAACAAACAGATCACACCCTGTATACAGATCGTCCGGGGAAACTGATAATAGACAGTAAAATTATCTGACGACCTGCAAATTGTCAAGTAAGCTCACAATAGGCAAATCTGATTAGACAGGTTTTTCAAACCAAAACCAAGTTGCAATGATTGCCACTTGCATAATTATTGTTGGTGCCGTCTTCTGCTATTCTGTTTAACAAGCCTACAGTTACCCCTCAGCCATTGCCTATGCTTACACTGGGTATTTGGTAGCCTTTTCTTCCTAACAATGGCTCGAAAGTATGGCTTCTATCCGGATATTGTTATGTCTGGCCAGGATAGGCACCAAATCTTTGTAAATAGTCCAGTATTAGTAAGTGAGCATAGTAACGGGCCAATTGACGGCTGATATTATGACAGACATGGTACGAAGAGGAAACCGGTCTGGGCTCTAATGATATGAGGTGTACTGCAGATTAAATTTTTCGGCTTCTTGTGCCTCTCGCTTGACACCATTTTTGCTGATTCTAAGTCGCATTTTCGAAACGTGTGCGTCACAAGTAAAGATCAGTAAGCATCTTTGCTGGGCTTTTTTATGAGTCAGTTGTTAGTTTTTTCGCATCTACATTGAGATGCGCCTAACACACACACACACACACACACAGAGACGCTTTATATCAGAGGCCGTGTTCCAGTGAACATTTCCTGGATCACGGACAGAATTTCAGGATCAAAGGCTGTGACCGTGTGTTGATCGAGAACGGTAGCCCATGATCTCTTCCCAAAGCGGCCGGGTTCACTGTCCTGTAAGCGGCTTAGTGATTAGTACTGAGCTCACGGTAATTACAGCAGTAACATGATATAATTTATATCGTGGGACGGGGCAGTAATGAGAAGGGACAATGTTGTGTCTCGTCGGCAGCACCGATTATGTCAGTTGCCGTCACTGGTGTGATTAATTACGAAAGATTGAGTGCTCACCACCATCGGTATGATGTGCCGGCGGAGATGACAAGAAAATGAAAATTACAGCTCCGGTCCAGGCCACTTCTGGATTCACTCTCGCCGCAGTGGAATGTGATTTATGGGAACTTGGCTACCTGTAAGAAAGTGCCGACATCAATTGAGTTAGACCCAATAAATCCAGGCAGTAATTTTATTTCTGGGACCCGGATAGGGTCACTATACGGAACAAGGTGCCAAGCCGTAATTGGAGCATTATCAGGCCGGCCGCTAGGTGCCGCAGTGTTCTGGAATGATGCGCTTTCTTCTGCACGAAGCCAGCTTATTAGTTTAGTGTGTTTTTGTGCACTCCCCAGTATGATGGAAGATGTTCGTCAAGTGTGTGCATGTGTATATGTATGCATGTATGCATATAATAATAATAACATTTTATATAGCGCTCTATATAATTGGACTAAAATTACCCTAAAGCACTGTGTACTTACATATATGTAAGTACACAGAGAGCCTGGCGCCATTATAACCCTATCTATTATACCGTGGAAGACGCTTGGCTCCCAATTACTTAAATTGAAGATACAAAATCTCTGTAACTTTCCATAGTAAATCTACTAAGAATACTTCCATATCACTAGCTCTTTATCATTTATGAAACTCAAACCATTTTAACACATAGTTATAATTCCAAACAATACCAATTATCACTAATTACCAAGTGTTTCAAGGCGTTTATTTAAGCTAGAGAAGTATACATTTATTTGGAGCTTATAATCTGCCCGTATAATAATTCCGATTAGTTGTATCTAAATTCATAGTTATTGCCTTTTATTAATGATATGTAGACAGACTGTTTCCATATAAAACACCTGCGTTTTCCATGCTGAACGCACAACACGACAATAGCTATCAAGGAAAAAACAAAAAACGCCTTTAAAAATAAATTTGAGGTGATCGTAAGATAACAGCAAGGCAAATCACAAACCTATGATAATGACCCAGTTAACACAAACACACACACATACACAATAAGACTAGGAATGGCCATTTTATTTATACCAAGTTCGCAACACAACATGGGGTACAAAATCTAACAAGAATAAACGTCCATTTAATGACTAATCTAGTAGCTGCCTCTGGTTGGATTTCTAGCATGTGAATAAATGTGAAGCAGCGTTTAATTAGTCGATAAATTGCCGTTAGATTGAGAGGTATTGACATACTTCATTATTCTGACTGGATTAAAATGATTGTATTGTGTCCTCTGCATGAAAATACAACAACGAATCGATTGATTTCCTAAATTATGTGATGTTGTGGTTATTCTCGTGTTCTTAAATGGAGAAAATACGTGAGAAGATGGTCTGGAAAAGTCGTTACCATCAATCATGTAACCCTCGTCCATCAATAATACACCCAAACCATTGTTATCGCTGGTCCACTTATAATGCGGTTCAAGTGCATGTACCCCATATACTTCGTTATAACAGAGTCAGACTGTATATATATATATATATATATATATATATATATATTTGGGGGGGAACTCCAATGGTGAATTGGTTAGAACATTTACATTGTACTGCAAACGGCCAGGTCGTGACTTCCAAACCAACCCACATCTGTGTTTCGGGGAGATTTATGTCCTAGACTAAACAAATGACTCCGTCCATTTATTTCATGGTAAATAAAATTCAGTATGTACATAACACAGTGTCAAATAATATATGTGTACATACCAGCAACATAATAAATGTTATTTTAGCACCACCAAATTACAGATTTATTTGCGCAAATGTAATATTTTTACTTATTGCTCAGTGCAGCTAGATTCTTAATAAAACAAACACTAGGCCATACACTGTAATAAGTGAATTATTAGATATGTATTAAGCTGTATTATCTGCATTAACAGTGGGTAAATAATTTTGAATAAACAGCACACCAAGACATTAATTATAGTATGTTGTCCATATTTAAAATATTCGCTTTGCTTCTGATCAGAACATTATTTGTTAATGTTTGCCTGACTAGCACACTTAATGTCTGATATAGAAAACCATTTGTGAAGTGTATTAGTCCATAGATCACAGCTATAACACGTGACAGGTTAGGGTTCAGGAAATTGTTTATAGTCATCATACTACTTTATGGTTATATTTATTTCACTAGTGGCAGCATTAATAATTGATAATAAAATTATTAACAACTACTGAGTACCAGCACTAATCGTCTTATTAATATCCTTCTAAAAACTAGCATTATCCTGTAGCAAGAACAGAGACATCAGCTTAAACAACATAATACCCCCCCCCCCTCACACACACACACTCTGCATGCATGTAAACATTATTTCCCATGAATAATAGCGGTATCCATGTACATGATAAAGCGTCTGTCCCAGTCCTAAGTGCTAATACGTTTTGTATTAGATTGTTGCTCCATCACAGTGACCATAACATCTGTATATTCTCTTTGGCTATCACTCCTCTGGTCAGCGGTTTGATATCACTTCCAGCCCTCCTCATCACCATCATCATCATTAAATTCTGCTGTCCGTACTTATCTTGTGACCTTCAAGCCGTTCCAGCTAATTTTAAAACAGCTTCATACAAGGACCATTTTTTGAAAGCCTTTAATATACAAACGTTTCTTTTTTCTCCATTCTTCGCAATCGGATACCTCACCCAACACAAGTTTTATTAACACACAATCCTCTATAGTGATTCTTCACTGCTAAACACTAGATGGGTGCTCTAAGCTCTTTGACAGACACAATTTCTAGCTATACAGTAGTATTTTTATGCTCATCTCATCAACAGTATTTTCTTGATTGATGTCAGGGCACTCCCTTGATATAATTGATAGCAAGCTGCACTGGAGACTTCATGGACACAATATCAAACATCAGTATTGCCTCTGTCTGAGATGTCTCACCCTTCAGTGAAAACTTTGGCCCTCACATTACATCATCAAGGAGTATCCTTTTGGTTTTTATCTTAGGTGTGACCAGTGCCAAGCTGAAACAAAATGCTTTCTCACTCACTCACTCACTCACTCACTCACTCACTGACTCACTCACGGTATAGATACTTCATGCTTGAACATAGCTTTAATGTGGCTTAATGCAATCTCTCCTTATGGTAGTGGATCTCTAATTCATGGACTCTGGTTATACCAACATCTGAATTCCAATATCTTGTTAATAATTATGGAATGTGTATTTAATTGAAAATGTTTTGATGAGACAATTGAAAAATTATACTATACCCAGGCACTTTCCTTATTTCATGTTGTTAGTGTATCATTCAGTATCTATCATGCAGTGATATGTCAGTTTAAAAAAATCAGGGCTCTTTGATTGGTTAATGTTTTGTTTTGAGCTAGTAGCAGTGATGGGGTTAATTTCTGCTGTCTGTAGCCATAAAGACATGGCACTCGATGTAAATAGTGGCACCACTCAAATACCCCTGAATCCTTACAATATTTGTTTAGGGAGACACTTATTTGCTCAGAGACATTGGGAGAATATTCATTTTGTGCCGAGGTGATGTCTTGTCAGCCAGCTCCATCTTGTCAGGTTTTTTTTGGGGGGGGGAGTGAGCACCAATTTATTTGCTTCATTGTTTATCATCTCATAATGAGGCCATCATCTGCAGCCCTGCTCAGAAGAATGGTGATGTAGTGTTGAAGGAGGAAATATGCTCCAGAGAACAGTTCTGTTTTACTTTGTTCTCTTTAATATAGCTGGTGTTGCTGGTTTTGATCAGGTTATAGCCCACCATGTCCTACCGGTATTTATTATTGGTGATGTTCCATGACTATAACATTTAACCTATGTTTATTGTCAGAGCACAGGATCCAGTCTTAGGATTGTGTATATGTGTGTGCATATCTTTAGAATATTTCATCCACTAACAAAAAAGCTGATTATCTCATTTCACTAGGGTGCAGCCCGTCAGACATTATGACCCAACTGATATGAATGCCAAGGCTAAGCAAAGCACTCAGTTACCCACGCTATACCCACGTGTATGTTGTATGAGGTGAATAAAAGGAGGTGAGACTAAGTGACCTTTTGGGATCAATGTTGTTAGACCTAATTCACCCTACACTTTGTAGCAAGTTTTTGTATAGTTTGTATGTAACACAGCGTCATACCACACACTGGATTATCCATTATATCTAGAGGCCCTAATAATCTATAATGGCTTCTTTTACCATCCGTCTGTAAGCACCTTGTTACTATTTGTAGATTTTCCCAACTGCCAGGGGAGTATTGTTCAGTTGGCAGTTTTATGAGCTTCCTACACTCTGCCTCAGATGATGATGCTGATTGGTGTTTTACGGCCACTTTTGTGCACATGGTAGGCTAAATGGGCCGAGCGACCTCCAAAGGTAATGAAGCGAAGTCAAAGATGAAACAACCTTCAGATATGCCCACCCCGAGATTTGAACGCGGGTAGTAGTGATCTGTGGTCCAACTCGCTACCGCTAGACCACGGAGCCGCCCCCCCCCCCGAACTGGACATTTATTTATTATTGATCAAATCGGCTTTTATCTTGCGGCTTCTAATAGGGGATTGTACATTTCCGGTTCGAGTTTTGAATGATTCGTGTTTGCACTATGACTCCTCCCACCCCATTGATGGATCAGTATAATTCCGTACCATCATCAACTCGCTAGAGAACGAACTCTGCTCAGCCGGCTAGCGGCCATCTCATCCAGCCAGTGGGCGCCGTCAGTCAGACAGCGAAGCCGAGTCCGTTATTCGGCCCGTGTATTAAGGAGCAATGAGAAATAGGCGGATTTGAATAAGACATCTCAATTTCTAGTGGACCACTGTCAAAGAGCCATCATTACCTACGGATAGATACTCATTTGGGAGTTCAAACCATACATCCGCAGCTAAATGGCCTTTGACCCTACAAGTTTAGTCTCATCTCCCACAAATATCTACCACAGTGACCATGTGTGTCAGAATCCGTGTATAGGCCTAACGATGTGTACTGTATTGAGACAGGAGCAACTATCTGTTGCCATAAATAATAGATATTTTCAATGTTCATGTGTCACCTGTGAGTTTTGATTTCTAATGTACACAGATTACATGAGTTTCTTCTCCTATTTTATTGCAGGGTGTTTAATGGTCCATTAAAGTACATTTCTGGTGGCAGTGTTGGCCAAAGTAATGGTAAAGTTTACAGAGAAGCAGTTCTGGGAGGGACCTTGGGTTATTTTTTATGTGGTCTAGATGTAAAATTTGAGCCTGCTACTTGGTCGTTTGACTGCAGTAGTAAATACCTGGTTGTTTTGGCGGCTGTGATGTATTTACTCCGCAAAACAAAATTTTGGCCCCGGGAGCACATTAGGACAACCTGAATACCAAATTAACAAGAGATTACAATCATGATTACTAATTGAATTGTTCTGATTATTTCTGTTAGGTTACTTCTATTATGATAAACATAATTATGGTCATTTAGATTATTGGATTTACTGTCAAATGAGGTGGAAGACCACGCAGAGACAAGTAATGGGAAAAAGTCAACACTCCCCCTCTCTCTCTCTCTCTCTCTCTATATATATATATATATATATATATATATATATATATATATATATATATACACTCACATACATATAGCTACTTATTAAAAGAGAGTTTTCAATGAGCCTCATGTTATTTGCTATGTATTCATTTAGTAGATTCTAATCATTAGCTGAATTCAGACTCAGGCTTCATAGAATTATAATTAAACACAGTACAGTTCCAATCAATGTTTACAGTGATTATAGTCAAGTTTTAAGGTGTGAATTAAGTTTTGTTCATCATCTGCTGTTGTAACTAAAACAATTACTATGTTGTATATAATAATATAGCTGCTTGCATTGTTCTGTTTAGATAGAGATGGTTTTGTTTTAAAGCTTACTGATCAGGAATCAGTTTATTTGTCACATTTTGTGCATGTTTCTTTTTGAATGTGTCATTTTATTTGATGTATTCTGTGTCTTTGATTTTGTGTTATTTATGATGGAAGTGAAACTTATAACGACGTCATTTATGTTGTTATGGTTGGAGTTGTGGTGAATAAATAGTTATCAGAATTTATTTTCCGTAAACTTAACTGTTTAGACAAAAATGTTGACAGTTGACCAAACACTTTAAGCATCTTGAAAGTCTGTAATTTCAATTCATCCTCTCTCCTCCACTCTCGCACACACACACACACACACACACACACACACACACACACACACCCATGCATGCACACACAGACAGAGAGATGGGGAGAGAGAGAGAGAGAGTTAAATGGTATGAAAATTTGGGACTCTGAGTCCTTACCCTAATTAATTACTCACATGAGCTTATCATGATATTGTTATTGTTTGCCTGTCCCTGAAATATGACAGTCATCTTCTCCAGCAGAATATGATCCATCACAAGTTTGTTACCTTGACTTTATATAGGAATCATTGTCATATTCTTTCATTTTCAGGACATGGACTGCTTGGATATCTCACTGATCAGGGACACCAGGACAGGAAAACATGCTAAAGTGCCTAAGGTAGGAATGAAGAATGGTTTCATGCTCTGATTCATCTGCACATGAATATGTGATGATTCTGAAAATATTTTTCAGAAGTGACACATTTCATTAATTTTGCTGACATAGCTACTTTCTAAGGTTACCATTGTTTGTGAAATGTTTCCCTTGTGGTTGGTTACCCCTTGGCTGAATGTCCCAGGTATGTCACTAAAACCCAAACTCTTCTTCAGTAATTTCCTAGTTGTCGTTCACACCTGATAATTATTGCTGTTGGCCATTTTCCAATTTGCATTAATAAATTCATTAGTATTTTTATTATTTATTTATTTATTACCACATTTTTACAGGAATATTTTCATGTTCAAAAACAGACGGTGGCTTAGTGCACTGCAGAGCTCCAGCTCTGGGTGCGAGTCTCTTGCGATGGGTTTGTCTGTTGAATGTTCCATTTGATAATTTCATTTACCCAGATAGTAGCTAGCCCCTAAGTAATTTGTCCAGGGATGACCAGCACTAAACAAAGCACTTACTCCTATGTGTTCTAAGGACTTGACATTCCGGGCAGAGCTTAGGACTTAATTTGTTTGCACTTTCCCTCCTTGGTATAGCCCTGTAGGATCTAGGGCCACCATCAACTGCCTGCCCAGGGTATTCTGTCTGTATCATCATTTATAACTGCCATGATCCACACAATAATCCACCACTAGCCAACACCAGATATTGATCTATGGCTGAATCATTCACTGTTGACATATATGAAAGATAGCAACCAGTTGGTGGACTTAAAACAAGAACCTTAGAGATTGTACAGTTCAGCACTCTTATAATCACTGAACTATTATGACTAAATACTCAATGATAGAGTGCTGGAGTAGAAAATGAAAAGCTCCATTCAGTGATTTGGGCTGGTTGGTTGGATCAGATGGATTACTGTGAATGGCACAGTTATGATTGACAGACCAATATGGTATAGTTTCTGGGGAGTTTATAATGGTGTTGGCCTGTACAGGTCCATACATCTGATGGGTAACTGTGTAAAAGAGTGACTACAAGTTCTAACCTTGAAGACGCACAGTTTTCAGTGCATCAGTGCTCAGCTTCAGCTATGAAAATAAAAATGAAAGCACTTGGGAAAACCATGTCGTATCTGGACTGAGCTTGATAAGTAAATGATTACAGCATCCTAGTTGTACCACTAATGAGTTTATTAGGGATAACATTTTACAAAGTAATGCATTACAAGTTTCTAGGATATCTGTGTCAGTGAGAATATGTTTCGTCATCTGCATGCAACGAGTGATAAACTTGATGGCCCAAACCATACTGTACTTATCTCACCTCATGAGTTTGCTCTTGGGATGATTGCCTTCAAAAGGAATATTAATACTTTAAGTGGTAATATTATGTGTAAAACCACAACATCAGTGGCTAAAAATGTAGTTCTGAACACACTCTGAAATGCAAGGAAGTATTAATCTATAGGTTAGCAAAATCTATGTTTTATTGCTTTTGTTTTCATCCCATTATTATTTTATTAGTGTACTTTATGAATATGTATTGGTATACTGGCTTATGCAGATTATATGAAACTGAAATGTTTAAGATGTGACATATTAGTACATATATTCTGTGCTCACAAGAAAGATAGCTTATTTTATCAAATTGAAAAGTGCTTACCGGTAATATCCATAGTAAAATAAACAAGGTCCTTTTAACAGTTTCTGATCCTTCCACTGAAATGACTGCCATCTTTCTACTTAATATTTCACCTATCGGGCTTTATGTTAAGCAGCTGTGTCTAGTAGACTACCTACCATACTCACACTGTGTTAAATATTTATATCAAAGTTTTTTAAAGATGAAGTGGAGGTGTTGAGGTGGGTATCCATTTAGATGCTGGGGACTTCTACCAATGAAACCTATTCACCACATGGGCCATTTGCCACCTATGGTTGGGTATTTGTGGTACACATAACTGTTGTAATGTACTTTGCAATTAAATTATTTAATTGACCCTTGACAAGTGGTTTAATGTGAAATATTAATTCCAAGTGATAACATCAAACATAACTGTGTCCAAACATTCCTGTATGATGTGTAGGTTTCAGCTTGTTATCAATATTCAGTAATCACCAACCCCACTTGAATTATTTACAATGATTATATCTTTGCATTCCAGATTGTAATTGTTTTTGGTGTTCTTTTATCAATTCTTCAGTTCGCTGAAAATGATAACTGATTCATAATTGAACACCTACAGCTGTTCAATTATTGAACACTTACAGCTGGAGCGCCTCTGTGGTATAGTTGGTAGTGCAGTGAACCGCAAATCACTACCACTTAAGTTTAAATCTTGGCATGGACCATATCTGAAGAGTGTTTCATCTTTGACTTCGCTTCACTATCTTTGGAGGTCACTCGGCCCATTTAGCCTATCATGTGCTCAAAAGTGGCCGTAAAACATCAATCATCTTAATCATCTGAACAATCTTAATCATCTGAACACTTACAGCTACTTTGGATGTAAAAATACAGTGGCATGTATCAGTAAATCATGTATCTCAGTAAATGTAGATGTAAATGTTGCTGTTCTATGGACACGTTTGTGCACATGATAGGCTAAATGGGTCAGGTGAACTCCAAAGGTTATCAGACAAAGTGAAACACCTTTCAGAAAAAATGTTACGGTGGTGTTTGAACCCAGGTGCTATAGATATTTCAGTAAGGTTTCATTTAATATTTAGCAATAATAACAAGAAGAAAAAAATTCTATTAAGGGGAAGTATACAAAATGTTTTTCACTTGGTTGTGTTTTTGCTATATCTGATATACAGATAATATGATGCATATGCAAATTTTAAAAGTATACAGATTTATATATGTAAACAGAAAAGAAGTAATCTAGTTCAAGGATTTGGTGGTGAATTTGATGTGTTAAGCATGGATGCTTGCAAAAATGGTTCTATTTATTATCTATAGCTGCTGGCAAGATGCTCTACAAATCGATTTATTTACACGTGGATTCCATTCAGTCATTTGGACTTCTGATTGTTCACCAAAGGAATACTACTATAATTCCCCCCTATGCAGCTTAAGACTGTTGATTTAGTATGAGGGCAAAATATTTGTGATATTCTTACAATATTTGTTCATTATGGAGCTGAAATGACACATGTATCTGATATGCTGATAGTTGACCATTAAAGAATTAGCATCTTCAATTGCAAGTCTCCAAACTAAGTGTCTTGTTGCTTCTCTGAATACTGAGAGCCCTTGAGAAAAATGGTAACTGATTGGATTTTGCAATATGATCCCATAAAAAGACAACGGTAAGATACTTGAGGGGTCAGCAATTTTACGATTGATGTGGTTGGTGCATATTATGGTGTTTATCATAAATACATCAAATCTGGTAGTTGGTTATTCACCACGGCTAGTTATTAATCAGTAATGAATTATAATTGTGATTGATATAAACCCAGCACGTAGAATAAACATCTTGAACATTTTATTCATAATTGTGATGTTTTATTTCCCATCGTGATCAGCAGAAATGCTCACTGAGTCAGATCACATTCTGTCAGCTGCTGTTATAGAATGTAACAGAGGACACAGAAAAAACTCACCTGAAGCAGAAATTTAACAAACCAACATCCCAAAAAGCTAAACTTCTGGACTAAAACATCAATAAATCACAAAATTTGTGTATAATATATTGCTCTTTGGGCAATTTCTTTCGCTCATAATGTAACCCACCATTATCATTCATCTAAAATCAGGATGGCATTGCATGGATGAATAGACTCCTGAGCACCGGTGGAAGATTGATAGACAACTAGCTGGGTTCAAACTGGGGACCTGTTACATTGTAATTTGCACTCTTCCTACTGAGCTGTCGCATCCACAGCAGGATGGCCTATTTGATAATGATATCTTGGAGCTTGTGATTTAAGTTATCGTTCATGATAAGGCATCACATCGTCCACATTGAATTGTTTTGGAGATGAGAGTAGATGGAGATTTATGTATCTGGCAATAATGTGGTGATGTGAAATTGACATGAGGTAAATGTCAGTGGGTAAGTGGAGTCTCTAATCTTAGGTGGTAACGAGCCAGTGAGATATGACGTCTCATAACAAATCTGTTTAGACAGAAACATCCGTGAGCGGCTATTGGCAAGAGAATTAGATTAATATGTAGGTTTTTAATTGTGTGTGCTGTTGTTGTTTACAACCACTTTTATGCCCAGGGGCCAAATGGGCCACTATAGCAACCTACAGAAGTAATAAGGTGAAGTGAAAGATGAAACACAAAATCACTTAGACATAACTCATATATAAATTATATATATATATATATATATATATATATATATATATATATATATATATATAATGTATGCAACATGAGTATGCATGGATTATGTATGGATGAGTATGCCTACAGTACGACTATTCAGAATGGTTATACCCAAACTCCAGGTCGAAATCAGTGAGCCATTTGCCATTCAGTAATTGTTTGTTTACAATAGTAGGTGAGCCACATAATTATGAGCTGCATCAAATTGCATCCATTAATTAATTCCAAGAACTCCAGATCAAGAATGGGATACTTTCCTAAAACATATCCGTATTATTTTTAAAACCTGCCACTTAGGCATGGATTAGGTTTGGTGTGGAGCAGTTGATCAGTAGAAGAAAATGGCAGATTGACTGCGGATGAGTTATTCTGCCAATATGATCTTTTATCCGCTGTGCTCCATGCCATATTTCTGCATAGCTTCCAATAAATAACGCAACAATTCGTCTTACTGCCGGCATATTATATCACTATACTTGGTCATCCAACTGGTTGCGTCAAGAGTCAGGTGATGGATGGGAAGTCTGATGTTCTTGTGACACTGACGGGAAGGAGGTGGGGGGGGGAGGGGAGCTGGTGGCCAATGTCTAGGATGGAGAACGTCTGCCGGGGTTTGGTGGACTGACGCAGAATAATGGACTTGGAACATACAGAACTGGTCTTTGTTGGCGCTATGTGATGCCTTATCATCGAATCAACGGTCAAGTCTGGTGAAATACTACAGCCCCAGGTCACTGGTAATTTATGTGCGGTCATTAAATCATTCGAATTGTGCAGTAATCGAGTTTGCATCGAATTCAGCTTCAAATTACAGGGACTTTATTTTAAACAGTAGCTGATTTTAATTTATTTAATGTTCATTGTTAATTTTTTATCTCAGTTTTGATATTTATTCTCTTAGGCAGATAGCTGTTTCCCAAATTGATTATATCTATGAATTAATAACTGCACCTGTTTGATCAAACAGGAACATAATTGTATTGCTATTTAATTAGTAATATTTTAATATACAGTGAAGTCTGTCTTAGTAGACCACTTTGATGTGGTTCTTAAATGAAGGTGACCTTTTAGAGGTGCTTCTGATTTTGTGCTGACTGTTTATGGAAATATTTGACTGCTAAGTCTTAACTTGTTAAGGCAAATGATGTCTGATGGCTGGCCATTATCATGTCCAAAGCAATAAGAAATGTTGTTTAGGACCCACTTCTTTGCACAACTGGCAGGCTGAGATTGGATGAAGCAGTATTCAATGGTAATGAGGGTGATGTGAATTCACACAGAGCTCAGATTTGAACCCAAGTGCTACAAGTCTTTGATAAACCATGCTACAAGTTCAGCTTCATGTTACGTATTTCTAGAAATTTCCCTGGCCACCTCAACTATATATCTCAGTAGTGTTCAAACTCATGGGCAAGACCTGATATGAACAATAATGAATTTGGTCCAGAATATTTATTTAAAACTGAAAAATATGTTTAATAAATAAAATTCTGAACTGATTGGTCTCAAACATATATCTAGTCTGTAAGTTGTGGTGGCATACAGTGTTGTTGCTGCATTTGGCACTCATGAATCACGTGTTGAATTATTTAGTATTTGTGCTGGCTTAGATGATAGATCTATCTGTTTTGCATAAAGAAAGATACAAAACTCCCGAAAGCTTCCTGGAACGACATGACTGTTGGAAATGTGCGCTATAATTGATATATACTTGTTAACTTTGTGTTTCTTCCAAGAGATGTCGGCTGTGCAGAATCAGTCCAAACATTCATTAAACTTGCTGGATGTTTCGAAATCTAATGGCACCTATACAAATGCTGTTTTTCATGCTGTTGTCTGAGTAAATAAAATATTTTGGAAGCCATCCGTTGATTTTTTCTGACATTAATTTATGGATGAAATTTACTGTGACCATTTGACCGGAGGTCTGATACTATCCCGAATTATAATGGGATCAGGATAGGTAAATATTATTACAGCTGACGTCTATGATTATGATCAGCTCGCTGTCTTCCTGTACTGGGGCATTATATCAGTCTATTATATTGAACTGTTCATTGCCATTATTTCAGGCTGTTATATTGAACTGTTCATTGCCATTATTTCAGGCTGTTATATTGAACTGTTCATTGCCATTATTTCAGGCTGTTATATTGAACTGTTCATTGCCATTATTTCAGGCTGTTATATTCGGTTGTTCATAGCCATATTATCGTTATATTGGGGGTGTTGTATTGAGCTGTTCAATAGTATGGTGGCATTATATCAGTGGACGTTGATCATGCTCTTAGAAGAGTATAAATAGGCAGCGTGTAATAATATACTATTCCTCATCTGAATGCTGGTTTTGGACTACAAACGTAATAGCTAGATGGCATAGTTGTTTTAATAGTTCTGACGTTTTTTGTGTAAATTAGCTCGTGCTTGTCATGTGAATAACTGGGGGGGGGGTCTTCCAGGTTTGTAAATTACAAGCCTCACCTTTCACTCAGACGCTTCCTGTTGACTTCCTTTCACTTGTTGCTCATCAGCTCACACGACCAATCAGACACTAGTGATTGGTTGAACAAGGGCGGTGGTCTTTTGTTTATTTGTTTGCTCATCAGGTGTGTTCTTATTGTAGGGATTTAGAGCAATGAAATGGTGTAAACAACTCTGGCATTTTACCAATTTCAGTCGGACAGACTGACCATGTAAGGTATCTTCGCCATCCTAAACGCTAGAGTAGTCTACTAATCGGAAAGAACAATCCAATTATACGCTAGCTTTGACAATAAATAATTTCATTAACGAGGTGTCGTTAAATAATCCAATTTACCAGAGAATCTCATGGGATATGCAGATTTAATGTTTGGATAAAGACTGGGAGTCTCATGGCTTCCAGTGAGCAGTAGTTGTAAATCATTCAGTGCGTGGATTGTGTGAGAGTTCATCTGCTTGATGGATGATGCGTCTCGTGGCCTGAGCTAGGAATGTCACGCGTTGTCGCTTGTTGTCCTAGGTTCTGCTCACCTAATCTTCACCACGCAGCTGGTCATGGGCAGGTCAGAGTCATAGATTACGGTTAGTTAGAGCTGGTTGTTAAGATGTTAAACAGGAAGTGGACCTCACTGTGCCATTGGCAGCTATGTCAGGTGATAAATCCTGCTGCTTGCTAAAAAGAGTTCTTGTCCTGAACAGTCGGCCCATAAATTTGGGAAACGATTACTTGTTTGTTTGATGATGGTCACCCAGCTCATTTAATTCTGGACAGTAAATTTTAAGTCTTGTTACCTTTAATGATGGTTCTGTTAATATAATAATAATAATAATAATAATAATAAAAAGTAATGTTGTGTTTTATATAACAATCTATAGAGTTATGTATTGGCTAATTGTTGTAAATGTTGTTGCTGCTGTTGTTGTTGTTGTTGTTGTTGTTGTACAACCACTTTGTGTAAATGGTAGGCTAAATGAGCCAACTGACCTTTAGAGGTAATAAGGTGAAGTGAAAGATTAAAGCTCCTTTAGACATAGATAGGCCAGGATTTGAACACTGTACCTAAATGTCTGTGGCCAATCACATTCTACATGTTGGGTTAGTTACAGTCAGATGGCAGTTTGTTAAACAGTAAATTGTGAAACAAGTTTGAGCTGAAAACATCAGCTTCTCAACCATCTTTACCGGTTGACTCAGTCATAAATGAGTATCGCTCATGGGAAAGGATAAGTGGTTGCTGATTATAAACATATTTTGATGACTACAGGTCGAACAAATTGGAGAGTTGATAATGATAGTAAATTTTATTGATGCACAGACCAGAATGCATTAGATACAAATTTCTTACCTGGATCCATATTTTTTTTGGCATCCGTAGGTGACACCATTGTTTGATTGAATCTAACCTGAATATAAAATAATAAATTACTGTCAAAATAAAATACATGAAATGAACCCTTAAGATGATTAAATGTTATAAATCTCATTAAACATTTAATTCTTCAAAATTGATTTCTACACATTAAGGGTTTGTAATCTGTGGCTGTTGTTGGTGATTTGTTAGGCATTCAGATATCAGAACTAATTCTAAGTTATTGCTGGATGTTTGTACTGAACACAATTTTTGTTTTTTAAGTTTTGAAATCACTTTTCAATAAATAATTAATATAATATGATATCCAGGCATGCAATGGCGTAATCTAAACAGAACCGTAGTTAATGTGCAAACACAAGCAAAACAAGGTGTTGGAACACCAAACACTTAATGTTATGTATTATGAACCTGTCTGTGAAAATGAAAATATTCAGTACTAATCTATTGATCTGTTTCACTATAGTGCAGTCTGTCTCAAGTTATCACTTGTATTTTCAGTTGTTGCTTTTGCATTTTTTTGTAGGATCCCCGTCTCCGAGATACAGTAACGATGGGTACATCAGATACTCCTCTAGAAGACAAGATGGTCAGCATTGCATATGGCACTGATCTGGTCAATATCTCATTCCTCAATTTTGCAGCCAACTCAAAAGAAACTGCACAGGTAGGGAATATTTTAAGACTCAATTTTAAGACTCGGTTATAACTGGAAGTAAAATACCACTATTGTTTGAGAATTTGTGCACTCAAAATTAATTTAATTTATGGATCTGGCAAGTTATATGGAAGGAATATTGTCACTTTTGTCATCTAAATATTTTTTTTTTTTTTCTTATTTAGTAAACAGATTTTGTTTTTGCAGTAATAAAATGATTTTTTATACATCATTCCTCATAATATACTTGTAAGTTTTTCTTATGGAACATTTATAAAATCTTTGTACATCAAATTAATTAAATCTCCAATAATCAGTTATGCTATTATTTCCCTGGGTACAATTTTCCTCAGATTTATAGCTGAGTGGAAGTCAAAAATACCCGTCTGAATTTCTAACTGTATCCATGGCACAATTCAACCTGACAGTTTGTGATGACTATTTGCTAACTCTGTCTACTGAGCTACCTTGTTTACAGGATTAAAATAAGTCCTCAGTGAGTTCCTTATGTGTTCGTTTAAACCTTCTTTCCTTCCGTGTCTACATTTGGGGATAATTTAAAGTGTCATATTAATAAAATCTTCAATAGAATAATGAAAACTTGGAATCAAAAAACAGTTTTGTCTTGTTTTAAAAACAAGGAATCATTCGGATGTGATAAATAATAAAAATAACCATTTTTATGATACTTTAAGTGCCTTTAAAATCATCATCTTTAATATCATTAACTGTAAGAGAATTCTGTAAGCTTCATCTAGTAAATTTTTCATTTGTATAAATCATATTAAATGTGGGGCCGTAAAAATCACACATTCTTAATTTATATTAGTATTATTATAATTAAGGGTGATCTGTAAGGAATTTATAAAAATGCCATCTCAGTTGATGGTTGCAGAATGAGTCCTGACCAAATATGCTATATGTAGGCAATGATAACTGCAATTTCTAGACAGATGGATGAAGCCTGCTTTACATCTCCTTGCTTTGAAATGGCACTGTTCCTGTGAAACCAAATCTGTGTTTGAAGCTTGTCCTCCAACTACAGTATAGTTGAATGCCTTCATTGTTTTCCAGTGCATACATTAACTCTTAGCAGAACAGTGAGTCATGTCTACAATGTAATGTGCCCAAGCTAAAGCTAGAGGAAGTGTATTGGTGTTTGTGTCACTGAAGATGGTTTTGCGGAATGAACATTTCCTCAGGAAGTGTTCCTCGAAAGAGGCATGCCAATCTCATTATTGCTGCACCATTAATTTTGGTGCAGTGATACCTTCCCAGCACAAACTAGCCATCACCTACGTCCTGCTAAGTAGTATGACTACATCTTAGATTAACTATATGTGCATATAATGTCCATTTTATCAAATAAATCAGTGGTATGAGAGTTTGAGGTCTTTTTTTGGTGATGTATAAAACAGTGCCATAACAAGTTGCTGGAAGTTCTTTAACCAAGTTTTCCAGATGTATGATTGTGCTTTGTACAGGATAATAACTTCCTTGACCATTAACGCACTTGGTATATCTAAACTGTTGTGAATTGTGGCAACTCACTAGGTTAAAAGCTGGAAGGTGTCGTCTTCCTGTAAGTCCCTATTGCCGCTGTTTGAGATCATCTATGTTGAGAACTCAGCTTGCTATACTCCACTTAGTTGGAATTGACCAAAGTAATTGACAATTTCTAGAAAATATTTTGAAATTCCTGAAATCACATGTTCTCTATTCCTATGGGAGCTGGAAAGAATCTCTGAATTATGATCTTATTCGTGAAATTAAAATCCTGAATATAAATAGAACATATTTTTGTTCTGGATCGGACAGAGTCATTTTTGTTAGGTGATGCACTTAATACAACCTCAAGCATATCCTTTGCCTGCTAATTTCAGAGGTATACTGTAACAGTTCATTTGCTGAACTGGAATTCATAATTGCTAAGCCAAAAAATTTTTTTATATGAATTATGGTGCGAATGAACAAGTTTATGTTTTGATGGTTGTTAGCTTTTCTCAAATAAGAAAATAGAATTTAATATTTAAAATTTTATGCTTGATGTAATTGTTATTGCAGCCTGTTATGTTTTACTATAGTAATAAAAATTGGAAAGGTGTGTTTATAATTCATGGAAATGAAGATTTTAATATGGAATTGTAATTGTAAATTATAATTATTTATAGTGTTACCATAATCATAATTGAGCTTTATAATTGACTACATATCTGGTCATTCATTATTTTATCTACATGTTTTAGTTGTGGACAAATGAATTGTTTCACTATGCGACAAACCTCCTGGCGCTGAATGCCTCTCCATTGTCCTTCCTGGAAAAGTGCTACACAAAGCTGCAATTGATCACAAACGTCGATGGCAAGATACCAATAAGAAAGTAAGAAGATTGACGGAAACAATAAGTCATAGTAATCTATAGATAGTAGATTTCTTGTTTGAGTTATAGCTGTGTACTTCAGCTAAGTTATGCTTTTGTTTTCTGTGGAATCCAACAAAACATTTTATTAAGATTTGTTTTATTAATGTTATAAGATGCTCTGTGTCAAAACAGACCACAGTTTGTAGTGTTTGTGTGTGTGTGTTTGTGTGCAGGATTGTATGCGTGCATATGTGCATGCATGTATGTTTATCTACAATCTGATTTCACAGCATTGTCAGGATGTTTGCGCAGCATAAGGATGACCGCAAAAAGGTTGAAAAAGCATTGGAAGCAGCTCGACTGCCATGTGGCAAGGTGTGTTACATTAATCTCTACCATCTTTAGCTGAATCAAATTTGCATCTGTTGATTCTTGTTATCTCTTCAACCTTTAAACAGAGCATAAATTGTGTAGTTTTATCAAGAGTGCTATTTTTAGTATTCAATGTACAGGAAAACCTGGCTTAAAAATAAATCTTTTGACTGTCTGAGGTGATGGTGTGGTTTATCAGAGTTGATGGTGCCGGGAACAGGTTTTATTCTGTGTGTGAAATTCTGTTTTTCAGAATGATCAGATCAATCCAAGCAAATTCACATTTGAGGATTTTCTCTCCTTCTATCGACATCTCTGTGCCAGACAAGATGTAGAGAAAATATTCCATGAACTGTATGTATTTACTCTTACATCTGTCACATGATTACCAGGTGAAATTGCATATGTTTTTTTTTTGTTTTTCAATATTTATCTGAAAATTTGTATATACACATTATACTCATTTATAATGGTTATGGTATTTAGTCTGAATATTTGTATTTTAGTATTCTCAAACATTTTCCAGTTGTGGTTGTTTTCTTCGGAAACATTGATCAAATATCATAAAAACATATAATTATATTTCACATGACTTTTGATCAGACTTTCATAGTTATTATTATTTGTGTCTTGGATTCTCTGATGGTTATATTTCATTGTTTTCCTTTTTTCTGTCCTGACATATTCCTGATTGGTTAGAGATGAGGCCAAAGGTCAGATTTGCATAATGATGTCACACTCTCCACAGCTGTAGGATTATTTAGAAGATAGCTAATGCCATCTTGGTTCGCTCATTCTGAGGCCACTGCACGTAGTACAATCATTTCTAACATTTACAGCTCGTTGTAGTACACTAGAATAGTAATATGGGATATTTAGCGGAATAAATGCCATTCTAGAATTTTATGGCTAATAAAGAGTCTATGTCAGGAATAACCAGACTTGAGACTTGATTTATTGTCTGAGTGATGCATCAAGCGAGAATTGACCTGTATTTATTGTTCTGTTGTGTTTTATGGGCTCTTGGCAAGAAATAGCCCCTATGCATCAATGATTCATCATTATCCTGTGGAATAAGTGCATTTGATATGATATTGACGCAAGCTATATAGAGGCCATTGTCCAACATTTTTTCGTTGAAGCAGTCTGAGTGTGGCAGCCATTAACTTGAATGCATTCCATCGGAACTGGATAATAACCAGCTGATTATATGTGTTTTTGTTATATGCCAGCAGTTACCTAGATGTGCTAAAGGCACTTGGATTATGATCTGCCAATTCTAGCAGTGACTACTAATAACTAACTTTTTATTTATTCCTCTCACTGTTATTACTTCATTCTAGTCACATTAATGCCTGTTGTCACCAACTTAGAAATATTGATTATCCTTATATCAGAACATTATAGCCAGCTGCTTTTATGAATAATCTCCTCATTCGTGATTATTCAGCTGTAGTTATGAATAGCTATCTTCACCGCTGATCAGTATTCGCATCTGATTTTGTTCATGCCCACTGTTTATGTTAATTACAGGGGTGCAAAGAAGAAGCCATACCTGTCCGCAGAGCAGTTTGTCGACTTCCTAAACAAGAAACAGCGAGATCCACGCCTCAATGAAATTCTTTATCCTTACTGTGATCTGAAAAAGGCACAGTCATTGATTGATCAATTTGAACCTAACAGGAGTCTGTCAGGCAAAGGTAATTCATTATATTATCTTTGTGTCAAATATGCACTAGATTAAAAGATAAGTATATTCAAAAAGTTTCTCTCTATGTGTGTATGTGACTAATATATATATATATATATATATATATATATATATATAATCTACCTACTTGTTTAAATAGGTAGATATTGTATGTGTGTGTGTGTGTGTGTGTGTGTGTGTGTGTGTGTCAGTCAGGCATAGGGTAATCGGTATTCCTATTCTATGGTAATTGATTACATGATCTCAAGTTATTGCCATTTCCAGATGCAATGTAATCGTAATGAATTACATAATCAGACACATTGTGTAATCATAATCAGCAATTGCTTTCATGATTACACAAGGTGTTTGATTATTTACCATTTTATATCATGCCAGAGATGATTTACCTATTGACAGACTACTGTCATATTTATACAAATGATGATTTATCAGTTTATTGGTTCTATGAACATGAAAAGAAAATGTGTTAAAACACTGCTTTTCAGATTAACTCATGTTGTTTTCACATGGTTAATCCCAAGCTCAAGTGACACAGCCAGCAATCATGCATGGTTTCTTTGTGACACCATCGTTTTAAGTACAGTTCCAAATGACCCTGATTGACCAGCAGTCAGATGACAGGCAGCCACTTAAATTAATGCATGCATTAGTGAACATAAACAATGCTACATTTTTAGAATGAATGTAATTGTAATCATAGTATTCTTAAGTAATCGTAATTGATTACATTGGTCCTGTAATTGCTCCAAACCGTGTGTGTGTGTCTGAGTCTGTGTGTGTGTGTGTGTGGCATTAACGAATGCATTTCCCTATCTCCCTCAAACATCCAGTCCTTTGCAGAGTAGAAATCTTTATTGAAGACCCTGAACTTTAGGGTTCTTCTCTTCACCTTTCATTTCCTCTAGAATTTTATCTGTGGTGCATCATCTAATTGAACTTTGTTGACACTGCACTATCAAAAGATTTCTTCTGCCAATCATTGATAAATAATTACTCTGATTGAGAATATTACTTGGCTCACTTCAACAAACAAATGGGGGGGGGACATTTCAGTGGTGCAATAGTCATAGCCCAGTGCTGCAGACCTCCAGTAATAGTAATAGATGTTTTAATTTGTTTTTAATTGTCATTATCTATGCCAATTAAAACAAAACGGATTTTCACATAACAGTACTACACATGAGATTAAAAAGTCCCAATCATGGTCATTGATAAATATATTTATAATTTTTTTACCATTCATAATCTCCTCACATAGATTTACTGACATTAGGTTAACTCCTGAGTAGCATATTCTCTTTCTGCTATTTATAGGCATGATAAGTATCCTCTTCATGGACAGTTTTTAAAATATCTAATTATCTCAATGAGATTGTCTCTTGAAATTTGGCACAGATTCTTGACAGGATGTTGCTGTCCAGTTTTACAAACCTTGAAATTATGTTTTGCACTCTTGACACAGTTAGCTGGCGATGGTTAATTTATTGTGTTTCAGGGAAATTGGTGGGAGATCTTTTTTGGGGTAATTTAAAGTGTTTAGAGTTGTTGACACCAATTGAACAGTGCAGTCTTGATGTAGACCTGAATAATAAATAAAATGCAACTATTACTGTGAAACATGGCACACCTCGGTTTTGAAAATGGCAATATGTTGTTATATTAAAATAAAGTTGAGTGTCACCACTGAATTGAAATCAAACCCCCCCCCACCCCCATCCACACATACACAAACATAAGTGGACATAAGTTTCTGTATGTGGGTTGAATTCAGTCATGAATGAAATTTGCAGTAGCAATGTCTATTAAGCTTACTCTTTGCCTGAATAATATAAAGTTAACAAACACGAAGTAGATCAGGTCTAATATGGAGCCATTTTCTATGAGTGTCACTATATTTTAAGCATATCAGTGTTTTAGTGTTGGCCTTTAAAAGTCTTATGTGTATCTGATCTGTGAAATCCAATCAGCTCAGGTGTGTTCTGAACTTCTGTTTAGATTAGTTAGCATGTTTATGCTGGCTGTAAAAATGTCCAGATGGTCACCACTGTCTATCAAGCTTTTTAATATGGTGTCATTAATATAGTGTCAGTCAATCTGGAACTGTGTATGAGTGTGTGTTTGTGTGTGTGTGCGTGTGCGTGCATGTGACTGTTTATGGCGACAGCAGTGGTAACATATAGGTATGTGTATGATTGAGGGGATGAATGGCATGAAAGGGGGTGGGCGGAGATGGGAGGTCTGAAACATACTTCATCACTATTCACCATTCTAAAAGAGAGATATGTTTCATCATTGTTCACCATTCTTACTGTGTGCATGTATGCCCACACCTGTGTGTATATGCATGTGCATGCAAACAAACGTTTTTATATATATATATATATATATATATATATAGAGAGAGAGAGAGAGAGAGAGAGAGAGAGAAGAGAGATATTCACTACTTCTGCCATTAAAAACGTACGCCAACGACATAGCACCTTATCTGAGGAGTTCGTGTTTATGACGCAGATGGTCATTGTGTTTATCACCGGATCTGCTCAAGTAGGCACCATTATGGCTCATATTAAACCTGCAACATCACAGCTACTGGCATTAGCTGAGTGATTACACCTTGTGGTGTATGGATATGGTGCCAATATGGCACTGGCCATTTCAGCGTGTGTTTGCAAACAAATTCACATTCATGCGGATATTGTCAGATATGCTCTCCCGGTAATCCATCATACGGCTGTTCTGTCTGATGTGGCTATCATGTCTAGGGGATAGATAGATAGAGGTACAGATGAAGCCTTAAACAGCATTAAGTTCATCTAATATTATCCGACATACAACTATTGGCACCTGACTCTAAATGGATTCTGGTGCTTTACAACTTGTATCTCAAAACATTTATATTGGATATAATTATAATCCTGAATTAAAACTTTCTTGTGGTTTGTGGTCATCTTTTTATTCTGGGCATGGATTAGCTAGGATGATGGCTATCTATTATTTCAAGAGCAAATAGAATATGTGATAATAGAAAGTAATGTGCTCATTTCTTGTATTCTTTACTTAATACTACTTAAACATTTGTAACATCATTAAGAGAATGTTGTTATGTGGTTCTGAGTAATAGAAGAGACTATCAGCTATTTAAATGTTGGTTATAGATATTATGGGTAATCAGTGATATACAGATAAAGCACATTATAAAATTGTACACACATTTAGAAAAATAACTGGTGATAACTAGGTAATATTAATGATTAGTTAGCTTGATGGAGTAAATTATAGCTTGAGACACAAGTAGCCATTTAAATTTGGTTAAAAATGTTAAAGCAAAAAATATGAGAAAAAAAAAGTTAAATTATGTGCAAACTTTTAATGGTCAACTAGACAGGTGGTCATCTGGACAAGCTTTAAACTTGCAGAAAATCATGTATTGGTTAATTTGAGAGAAAAAAGAACTAAGTTGCCCTGCTTATATGATTTAGTGTTTATTGGGTTTAACTTGTTTTTTTCTTTCTTTCAGTATTGGCATATTAATTAACTATAAGCCTTCTAAGATCTCCATATAGCCTATTAGGGCATCAGTTCAGAATTTACTGATGGGTAACATGGTGTGCTTTCTTTAGGCCAGACACAACTACAGTTGTCTAGTTTTAAGAATTGTTCATATTGTTGTTTTAAACTATAGATTTTTATCAATATTTCATTTAACTATGCGTAATGCAGAATCAGATGTTCCAGCAGGTAGAGTATTGACGTAGTTTTAATATTACCTCTACTTGTTGGTGTTCCTACTTTAACTTTGTACTATAGTGACTCGTTTTGTTGTTATTGATCTGTATGATATTTGCTAACTCGGTGTTTATGGCACTCTCTCAGTAATGAAGTTAGCTACTCGTTGATGTTTGTATATAATGGATGCTTTAGTGAAGAGACATATGTTTGGCTTTAGAGAATTATCCATTTTTAATCTAGAACTTTTAGGTATTTACTTTGTTATTTTGCATTCTCTGACTTAATTTTTCATATTAGCAATGTGTTTCACTTTAATAGACAGTGATTAGGCTCTGGTTAAAACAGAAATGTTCACCTGAATTATGAAATCCTCCTATGATACTTATCACTCGGAGTTAATTGATTACAGGAACAGTCCACTTCACCTAATTAATGTGCTTTCCAATCGCATGATTTACAAATAAAAATGTAAATATTGCAACAGAGTACAAGGTTTGTGTTGGAAGCATTACATTAGATGTTCCAAACGTGATTTTGTAAACATAATGGATGATACATCAAACTCAGTTTCTACAAATGTTATTACCTAGATTCACTGCCAATTTTACTGTCATTATTTAAATTCTAAGCAATTAGTTCAGTATTTTATTAGCCTTTATAATTCTTTCTCTTGTTTAGTATACCTCTTACATTTTAGTATTTTATTTTTGTCTGATATTAATTTTATTTTTGCTTAATATATTTTAACCTATCAAAGTGTCTAAATGTATCATTGGCATCTGATGACGTAATCATTTCTCACAAATATGTACAATATTTTTATATCGTAAATTGATAACTAGTTAATGATGGTTACATTTCTTTGTGAAGAGTCCAAGCTGCACTAAGTTATGTGCAGTGACCCATGGCTATATTCTTAATCCAATTACACCAATGCTGTTCTGTCCCTTTGTACATTTTCTGTATTACTGCAAGTGCAGAGTATCACGTAGCTTCATGATTAATATATTTAGTATGTTTTTTAGTGTCAGCAACACCTTTTTAATCTTCATATAGTGTTTATTAAAGATAAACAAAATAAAATTATAAATGCATTTCTTATCTGTGCCATTATCTCCCACAGTTTTTATCTGAGCTAAGATTAGTAACTGTTTTCAAAATAGTTGTTGGCTTGTTGAATATTCTTTGTTAAAAGTCAACAGATAACGGCTGGCTTGTATCTCATTTTTAAATCTCCTTCTGAAAATATGTTTTTAATTTTTTTGACTGTACATGATAACATTTATTATATGAATAATAACAACATATTATTATTATTTATGTATCAATTCTTGTTTGTATATTTCTATACAGTTCTCCTGTATTATTTTTAGAAACTTTGTATTTGTATATTTTCAAACTGCCATTTTATAAACATTAATTGAAGAAGAAACTCATCAAAATACTTCAAAATTATAGTTGAACTGCCTAATATTCCTGAATTGTAATACATTTTTAGGACATCTGTCTCAGGATGGATTTTTGCGATACCTACTCAGTGATGATAACACCTTGATACCATTTGAAAAATTAGACATTAATGAAGACATGGACCAGCCACTTTCGCATTATTTTATCAATTCTTCACATAATACATACCTCACAGGTAAGTCACTTTTTTATTGTCTTATCAATAAGGAAATCTTTAGATGTTATAAATTGTTAGCATTGATTTTATTTTAAGAGTAAACCCCATGATACAGTAGTCAGCAATACAGGCTATTTGATGTGCATGCAGTGACTGTGTTTATCCCAGCTGACCAGACTAAATGATAGTGATTATTGATCTAGTTCGGTGACAGGTGCTCAAAGTGTATTACTCAGACTGTTTTGTTTGCTGAATAACTCAGTTCCATAGTCTCTGATAATAGAAGTGGGGTGAGTAAGTGGGGTATTGTCTTGATTTACATTATTTATGCAGTGTTTCTCTAATAATATGGCATGATGGCAATTAGTCGGGATCAGAAAAACATTCCTCACCTCACTAGCCCCTGGGATAGTAACATTTTAGATCCACTAGCTCGGCCAGTTGTTTGCTAACAGAACTGTTTTATTAGTCCTTAAAATGTTTTACTAGCTGAAACAAAACAATGTCTGATTCAATGGATGCTGTCAGACTTTTGTCAAATTTAGATAATGAAGACAATAATTATGTGTTTTTGTAGATCACCTTTTATTTATTCACACTCAGTAAAATATTAACTAACACCTACAACACATTCAACAGTTCATAGCTCTTCTGGTAAATACATCTTGGTGATGTCAACAATCTGACTAGGAATCTTCTTCTTGTGGCTGTTTAGATGGTGACTACCATTATCAGATATCAGCCACCTACCAACAACAGCACTTGGAATAAAACCTTCAGGTAGTGGGCCATCACAGGGAATTAACATTAAATTACATAGGCTGTCTTTTCTAAGCTGTTTCTCAAAGATGTCCTAATACTATTCATTGAGGAGAACTGCCTCACAGTCAGCAGTGGATGGACCAAGTGTCAATGTAAGGTTCAGACTTGGATTTTTCCACTTTGGTTGGCATACTGAGACCATTCACCGGGGGTGCCCACTGTTGCTTTGTAGATCCAGTAGTGTGAGCATAATATTAGCCTGTATCATCCAAAACCACAAAAAGGATGTTTTATCTTTGACTTTGCTTCATTACCTTTGGATGTCGCTCGGCCCATTTAGCCTACCATGGGCACAAAAGTGGCCATAAAACATTAATCATCACGAAAACCACAAAATTACATCTGAAGATAGAACAGTACCAGATTGTTGCTATGTATTGCTGTATGAGAATGAATAACAGGATTATGGATGGTCATCTTTTATCAGAATATTTCAAGTTTCTAACAGTTCATGATTGAATGAGGTGTGTGATATCTGCTGTGAACCATTTAATTGCTCAGTTTTTGTGTTTAGATGGGTACTTACCTCAAACTGATGACACGTCTAATATCTGGGCACAGTTGTTACCACAAAGTTCATATTATCTGAAATGAAATATTAATTACAATACCCTCCCCAAACAAATTAATCCCAGCACATGCAAAACTCAGCAATAGATCTTGCCATCCACACTGAGTGTGATAATGAGGCTGTAGTTGGAAGTTGAGAACTTCCATACATTTGTTTCAATTACAAAAACCTGATAAACATTACAAATAAAATCAACACAAGACTCCCATATATTTTGCTTTAAAATGGCAGTGGCAGTACTCTCATTTTCAACCAGCCACTAACTTAAAAGCAGAACAAACTTAAGTGCCGGATGCCTGGGTTACCACTTTTTCCAGCCCTGGCTAACCATTAGAGCAGATTCAGTTAATTAGCCTCATTGTGATGAGAATCCCAAGTGAGGTTTATAATTTATTGTTTTTCATTAATTGTTTTGAAGAAATGAGCAAAACGCTACCGCCAGAAATGACAAAACAGATGTTAATACCCCTTTTATTATATATGAGGAAAATGTCTCCATCAGGTGCTAACCATCAGTAAATTTATGTATCAACAGAAATAATAAACATTTAATTGGCATTGTGTTTATGAAATGAATAACCCTGCTGATATGATAACTTCATTTTAAGTACATCATAGACCCTAGCTTCCCTCTCAAAGGTCCTGAAGAGGTTATCCAAGGTTTTTCTTGTAATGTAGCTTATAAATGACCTTTCACTTGTAATTGAATAAGTTCAGAACAATTTAAACAATTTCAGCAGTGCAATAATAAGCTACAAATGGTCTTCTCAAATTTAATCACTTATCTTTAATTAGGTCACCAGTTGACTGGCAAGTCATCTGTTGAGATATATCGTCAAGCATTGTTAACTGGATGTCGCTGTGTGGAGCTTGACTGCTGGGATGGAAAAGGAACAGATGAGGAGCCTATTATCACTCATGGCTTCACCATGTGTACAGAAATATTATTTAAGGTAAGTTGTCTTTCTGGTGTGGCACATGAAATAATGTTTCTATATGTATAAGCTTTGTATTGAAAAGTTCTTCTTTACTGGCTTTCTTACAGCAATAACTTTCTCATTGTACACTACCTGGGCCACATATTTCTTAAATGCACTGTATGTGATTTGGTACAATATTTGGCTGTTGAACAGTCTTATGTTTGTGTATGTTCCATTTATTACAGGAGGTAGTCGAAGCTATCGCAGAAACAGCATTCAAGGTATCAGATTACCCAGTCATATTGTCATTTGAAAACCATTGTTCGTAAGTATATTTATCACTATAAGCTATACATCTATAATAAGACTTCATCTTTGTCATATAGATCTATTAAGTGAACATGCCCTTAAATGGGTGCACACCACATTTCTTAAATAATTGCTAGTATGTCAAATGGTGTATTCTCTCTAAACCTGTTTTGGGAGAATCTGGATTAACAGATTTGAAACTTCACATTTGTAGAATTGCTGCTATATATGATCATAGTGGTGATTCTTCAGAACTCTTAATACCTTTGGGGGTATGGTTGTGCTCTTTATGTGCCAAATGTAACCAGGTACCATATTAATGTATGGCCATTTAGCTTTCTGACTGTAATATCATGTATGTTTTCCTTGAGGGTTCACTGAAATGCTGGTATTAAAAGAGTAACAACTTTGAGGTATCCTAAGTATAGGCTTTTGTTTACTATTCAGATTGTTTGTTATTAAGATTAGCAGAGTGATAATTTAAAAAGTGATCATAATTTTGAGGATAAAATCTGTTAAAAAAATATTAGTTATCTAGAGACATAAATGTTGTTGCAGAACCATTTTTTATCACTAATCATTATGGGAAGATCTCCATCATGGATGAATATAATTTGTTCTCAACATTATGCAGCAGTTACAAGTTGCATATTAATCTTGTTCTCCTTAAAGGGATCAGCCATCTCTTAAAATGGAATACCCATAACTCGACTTAAGGGACCATGAAGAATATCATCTTAATGGTCTCTCATGAGGGTTTCCTTTGGGGGGAGTGTATCCTTGGATTTTTACTTAATTCATTCCGACTTAATGTAGCTAATCATATACTACATGTTTTAATTGTCTCACAGACCCAAACAACAAGCCAAGATGGCTCAACACTGTCGAAATATTCTTGGTGATGCACTTCTAGTCAACCCCCTCGAATCAAATCCGGTAAGTCTCATTTGTTTTGTGTACTTTGTCATGGATATTTGTTGGAGATGTAATGACTATACATGGTGCAGAGAGTAACAGCCAGTTTCTACTGTTTGGATAGCTTCGAGCCATTGATTTTGAAGATATCTGGCCTACGATATTCATCAGTTCACTCCATGTTGTAATATTGGTACAACTTATATTTGGTTCCTTGTATAATAACATTCAACCAGATATCTCAAATCTAGTTGAATACAAATATGTTAGGGATAATTGATAAGAATAAATAAAAATGGTACTATATCATCAGTATATGACAAAATTTTATATGAAATACTTTGATAAATTATCTTGCATACAAAGTATAATATGGATTTAACATAATCCTTAAGCACATGACTATGCATGCCGCTTGCTAGCTCATACACATGTGTGGTTGATGTTTGGTCAATTTTGTGAGTAGAAACATTCCAAGAATGAAAAGGTTTCATTCACGTATAATGCACTCATCCTGTATCAGTACTTTATGTGATTTAGAATTGAGTAAAATGAGTCTACAGCAGTTCCTGCCTTATAAGACTGCCTCTTCTGTCAGAGCAAAATGGTCTTATAAGGCAGGTGGTCTTATATGACAGATTGGTCATCAACCATTTCTTAGGTAATAAAATTTATCCATCTAAATAAGAACTGTGTTATATTTATGTATTTATTATGCAGAAACCAGAGAAAACAATGGTTTCTTGATGAAATAATATGATAAAACAGGCTCATTTCATCAACATTGAAAATATCTTTATCTTCATATCCCTCTGAGATGGAAGGGAGACATGTTTTCTAATCAAAATGGTAGCCATGGATACATCAGCTGCTCCATCAGACAACAGCGCTGACCCAGTGCCATGGCACTTCTGTTTTGTGCACTTTCAAAATTTTACTCTCGCTGTTTAACCCCACTTTGCCACAGTTCTATAATATTTTCATGATCACTGATGATGCTTTGAAATTCAATCTTCCGGGCAAAGGACTGACATGATACACCCTTGTCATGCTGTTTGATGCCATATTCTACACGTTGTTCCGCATTTAGTATTTTATGCTTACACCTAGTCCTGATCACATATTATAATAAAGATAGTTATAGAGACAATTGTGACATATGACACATTTGCTCAAGTATTTATACACCATGAAATATTCCAGGAGCTACTCCATCAGTAGAACAATTAAAATATTGGCCAATGACAGGACCAGAATCAAGTAGGTGTACTCGGAGTGACCTATTCAGTGATCTACTCCAAAACCTCAGTAACTCAATGATATACTCCACTATTTACACCAAAGATCTGAAGAATCAAAGCTATTCAATCACAAGAAAAAGTTATTTGATCACCATTGATTGCCAATTGACAGGGATAAAAGCAGTAGCTTAGTCGACATAACATAGATCTAGCCCAGGGATACGCTGACAGTTGAGTCGCCAGTGCAATATGCAAAAACATGGAAAATGTGATGATGATGATGATGAAAAATAATAAAATGCATGTGGAATATATATGCAACACTAAAAACAATGATTTTATTTTCATTTCAATCAAGTAATTTGTTTTCAATTGACCTGCATTATTATTGTTGCCCAGGACACCCAACATGATGTCTGATTTGTTTCATTGATAAATTATCTTCATCAGCCATCTGATGATTTGGAGTTACAGATATTCACACAAATATTGGTGTGTAGGTTTTGTTGTTATCATTCAATTCATGTATAGGTTTTATTTCACAAATACACTAAATTAAAACCACATTTTATATCACCCAGAAAACATCGGGAATTGATCGCATGAAGACCATGTGACCAATATTGGTTGAAAAATTAACTTTTTAAATTTGTGTTAATTTTCAATGAATTCTGTTTCACACATGAATTGGCTTTTGGTTTCCAACTATTTCAGTTGTTTGTCATTTGTTGTCGCTCATACAGGTCAGAAAGTTGACCATCCATGAAAAAGCGGTCGTATACAGCAGGTGGTTGTTCCTTATAGTGGTCACTCCAGGCAGAGACTACTGTATTGTCTAAGCTAGGAGCTGATCACACCTGGGTTGTACGGCAGAGAGACTGCTCTCCATGATAACAATATAATTACCCAAGGTTGAAACGATTCCCACTGATGCACGTAATGCTGGGAATCAACCCTGTGACATAGAGGCCTGAGGTAAGAGCATAACACCAACTGGACAACGGAAATGCCCTGTCTGATGGTGGGAAGCTGTTTGTAAAAGAATCCACTGCTCTGTCTAATGAAGACATAGAGAGCTGGCCTCCAGACAGACTTCCTGTTGCTGGTTGTTAGATGGGAAGTGATCATTATGTGTGACACAAGAGTGCTACAAATAATGTCCACAATCTTCTTATGGGCTGGCGTTAAAAATGGACTCCAGTCAATCATAAGCTAATGGAATGTCTATGAGGTGAAGTCTGTGGCCGGAATAGAGGCATGTTTTCTTGTTGGCATTACTTTTTAGGTGCTATTTTCATTTGTGTTATATACTAATTTAAAAAAAAGGCAGTTTTAGACCGTATTCAGGATGGAGTGATGTGTCTGATATTTGATCTCAAGCTATTTTGACAGAAGTTAAATATTATGGCATGCAAAAGATAATTCATTCCAGAAAAATATAACAGATAAAAGTCATCATTTAAGTTGGAACTACATAATTTTGACTGTAGTTTATTAGATGAGAATATTGTTCTTTATCCCAATGGGTAGGACAATAGTCTTGGCCTTTGTATTGGTTTTAGTCATGACCTTTGCCAGATGATAAAAGAGGTTTTAGCCACTGCATAAGTTACACACAAGCCGATGCAGACGTGTACTCTTCTAAAAGCTGCATCATCAGTACCAAATATCTTCCTTCTATTAACATAAAGCCATTTGTGTGCATTCAAGTTAATGGCTTTCTCTTGTAGACATCAGGGTTATCTAATTCTGCACGATACGTTTTCTGCCATATTGAATTTTACATAATCTAAGATCAGAGCATACATATGTTGATGAACTGTGCTTCACTCTATCTATATCTTGCATTAATATAACTAATAATAGAATTTCTGCATAGGTTTATAAATTATTTTCATTCTTATGTACAGGCCACTGAAATACTTGTGCCTTTGTCAGTTGACACAACAGTTATTACATGACGATGTTTTTGTTTATCAGCTTAGTTGGATCTAAGGCAATTGGTTGTGTTTCGTGTGACAAACTGCCTGGATAATCATTTCTTTCTTCATTTGTCTGTTTAGTAGATGTAGTAATTATTTGTTTTGTGTTCCAAGCTTGATATACTGTTAGCAGTCTATCAGATGTCCCGGTATTTGACAAACATTTATAGTTTTGATTTTCAGGTTTGATTTCTTATCATATATTCATATTTATGAGGTTTCCTTGTATTTTCTAATAATCAGGCTAATTATCAGTTGTTCTAGTACTGACCAGGGGTGTCAATAGACAGCACACGTCTTAGAGTATTCGTTCTTTGTTAGAGGTTCAGGATATCTGTCATGATGAAGTGGCCTATGATGAACACGATAAAAGAGTTCAGTTCTTTTGTTTGCAGCATTTTAAGAACACCATTAATTATCATGAAAGCTCTGTAAGACCTTGTGGAACATAGCATCAGCAACGTTCTGATTCCTGCACCAGCTGTACATATTTCGTACATAATTCATATATAATTTAGCGACTGGACAAAGTAATCCAATAAGGGTACCACTTATGCCCATGAGGAATAGCCAAATGAGTCTTATTTTCCTTCAGATTAGATCAACTACCATATGTAAGCAACTCATTCTTAAATCATGAGGTAGTGACATATATCTAAATACAACAATGATCAGAATGTCACAATTTTTTACTCTCGTTTTTCCATACATTTGATTTGTGAGCTCTGTCCATGTAAAGTAATGAGGATATTTTGTTTTACCTTGGAGACTATCAACAGTAACATAGGAAAGATAGTATTTGTTATAATGAAGCAACTTTACTTCACCACAAGGATAAATTGATAGAAAAATACGAACCTTTTGATGAATAATGCATGTGATCGTCTGTTTTTCTGTCCCTGTGTGATGTCAATAAAGGAATAAGATGATAATTGGGATTCAAAAGTTTTAAAGGTATATACATTTACAAGTTATCACAATTTAGGTAGAAACTTCATTGCCAAACATGACATGTTTACTACTGTCATTCTCTGTCATTCTTGTTGTTGTTGTTGTCATCATTGTCGTTTTCTTCATCATCATCATCATCATCATCAGATGTGTTTGATTAACATCGCGGCCAGTTGTAGATACATTCCCCTTTCAACGGTAGTGCAGAACCATAAAGAGCTTATTAATATTATTCTCCTTATTGTCCACTCTCCTTCATTCAAACCACCATCAGGCATGGGCCTATCTAATTATTATTATTATTATCATCATAGCACCGTTGATATCCGAAGGATCCTAACGTATTACCTCTAATTATACATTTTTCACAGCAATTTGTCGGGTGATGTTGACATATCAATTCACAAGAGGACATTAATAATGAAATAAATTGTTTTGAGAGAGTTCAAATAATGTTCATATATTACAAGCCATCTTTTACTTCTGACAAGGAGATATTTACAGCTGAGATACTAGTGTCTAAATGTAGTTGGTCACAGGCTCCTAGATTAGAATCCTGGAACCTGTACATCTGACACAGCACTGATTTATATAAATCAGTGATTTAAAATCTGATTTTGGTAAACATAGAACCGATTTAGAATCAATGATCCATGATTGATGTTTAGTTAATGACGTTCTTCAGGAAAATGGTAAAAACAAATAAAAGGAGATTACATTAAATGGCCTTTCGTGTTGATATATTAATTGTTAATCCCATTCACTCACTCTCAGGGCACCTCCGTGGTCTAACTGGTAGAGCTTTAGATCACAAATCACTACCACCCGGGTTCGAACCTAGCCATGGGCATATCTGAAGGGTCTTTGATGTTGCTACATTACTTTTGGAGATCGATCACTCGACCCATTTAGCTTACCATGTGCACAAAAGTGGCCATAACACATCAATCATCGTCATCATCATCATTCACTGAGTCAGTGATCTCCAGTTCTTGTTTTAATATCATATGGTCTCTGATGGTTATATTCTTTCTGATGTTGATCACTGATTTAGTGATTAGCATTATTGGCAAGCATCAATATATCAATATCACTGTTGGATTATTTTTATATTTGTCTGTGGGTTCCAAAGTTAATTACTGACTAATTACTGGGTCATTGTACCCAGTATGTGAACAGTTCAGTGTCAGGGATCAGTAAGTTATTGATGGGCTAGCTTTTGGTGTAATATCTCTACTCACTTGTTCTCATTTATGAGAGATCTATCTGTAGATGAACTAACTGATGTTGGTTATTACTTATACACAATCAAGAAAGTAACCATTAATATGTCACATGGTTGTATGGAACAAAGAATCAGTTAAAATGTGCAAGATCAGTAATACAAAATTGTGTTTCAAAATACCTTGTTTTAGAGGTGCTTTTTGAGTTATAATTTTCTATTAATCCTCAATTGGTAATTATTAATAATCTTGAAAATATATTTTTGTAATTTATCTGGAATGTTAAACACACAACCCTTTATTACTAGCATTTTTGTAGAGTTTAGTTCACTTTTATTCAGCAATATATATATATATATATATATATATATATATCAATAGGCATTCATGATTTAATTAATGATTTAAATCAAATGACAATTTGATGCTTAAAAGTTGAAAAGATAAATATCATTAGAAAATATATCTTTACTTATTCAATGAATTAGGAAACCATTCTTTGTTTAAAATTTTTAATTTAATTTATTTTTTGATAAATGAGCAGTGTTGTAAGATGTTATTATCAGGTGTCTCTGTATTGCCAGGAGTTGAGAGATATGTTTATCAATACTGATCATGGAAGGAAATCGATCTTGTCCTGTTCTGTTTTGTTTTTGTCACAAAAATACATTTATTGCTGAGGATGATTTATGTGGCCATACTTTTCAGCATAGCTCAATACTGGCATCCCCACTACTTCGACAGAAAGCTTTGTCACAAGGGTAGTAATCCTGGTGTAAATGTTGTATTCCTGAAAACTACAGGAAGTGTGAGCATGCCACAGTAGCGACTCATTAGGGTGGAGACAGATCCCGCAGGCTTAGCTCCTCTGTGTATTGATGGAGTCACTGGTTCAACTCTATAAGCTGGCCAGCGTTCTCCCATGAATATGTGATCATTTCATGAGTTGGTGAGCCATGCTAGTGTCAGTGGCTGTGTCAGATTTGTCAGAGGCTCACTTGACTGGAACAGAATTAGAAATTATACTAGTAATTGATTCTCCCAAGGACGCTGCAATGTGACTGTGCTAAATCAGGCTTCACTGCCTGTGGACAGCATTCTGTAATCTGGTCTCATGGCGAGAAACGTGACAACAAAGTCATGTTACTGTCCAGTCAAATGTACTTACGGTAATAGAACTGGTGACAGCTATATACAAACTGTACATTTCATCTGAGGTGAAAGGCATTCAGTTTGATGTGTTGTTGTCAGAACGCTGTGTATGTGTGGGGGGGGGGTGCTTGCATGCAATGTGTGTATATGTGTGTTTGGAATATTAATTAGTATTGTTTAAGTCTAATAATCCAAGAGTTGCATACCTTTGAATTTGATATGTAACAAAAAGTGAATGTGTATATGTATCATGCATAAGTTGTATTTATTTAACATTTCAATGAAATAAATATCATTTATGTAGTTGCATATTGCACATGCCTTAATTCTGGCTGTGACAGAAACATACGGGTGTTGTCACTGGAATATTTCTACCAAAGGTGTGTTCCTGATACTTAATCATAATGTAAAGGTTACCTGAGAGAGAAAAACAAACATACATTTCAATTATTATCAAAGGAAGGTGTGGTGCTGAGTGGAAATATCAGTGAAGAAAATAGGGAGGGAAGCCTCAGTCATATGTTAAATATAATGCTGAATAATTAAAACTGTTCAGGTTGTAATGAATTACTCTGAGATTGTGCACCTAGCTTTGTCACTCTCTGTACGATCCTGTTAAACTGTTCATTTCATGCACTATGTACAAAAATTAATTAATTAAATGCTAGGACATTTTCATAGTATCAGTTAATGTTCTCCAGTTTGTAAAGTTTATTTACAGGTACAATCTTGGTCTCTAATCAATATGAGAATAACAAGGACTATTAATTTTGATACACATCTTTGTGTATCATGCTCATATCCATGTAATTTAAACTATAATTGTTAATTGTTTTTCTTCTATGATATCTTATGTTGCTCTCTTTTGGTGTGATTCCCACATTCTTATGAATATATTACATATGTGATGCCAGTGATGTCACCAATAGCAGAAGAAGTGTAACATATCACATGATTGTTAGTGAGTTCTTGAAAGAGAGAGCAGGGCTATTTTCTATCCTATAATGGTTCTAGCTCTTGATAATGTATTATTTTAGAAATTGTGTGTTGTAAACTGATGTAGTTATTAGCCCAATAATTACTCCAAATATTGCATTTTTATTTTTTATTTGTGTTCTCTGTCCTGTTTTCTAGCCACCACTTCAATATTCTTGCCAGTGTATGTACAAAAAGAGCACCCCCAACCACCCACCCACCCCCATAAGTGTCATCCTACTGGTAAACCACGTGCACACAATGTATTATTTTTATTTGATCCAGCACACCAGCTCTAAGGAATTAATATTCTTTTGCACTAACCCTCTCGTGTACGGACCTGTACACTCCAATGTCACAACAGTCAATTCTCTAGTTGCCGATAATATTTGTAGATTTATAGCTGAGTTAACCAGAATGTACATCAAAGTAAGGTTCTGGTGTATTTTTAAATCCCTCATGCCACCACTCTGTCACTGGCTAGCTTTGATATATTGAGACCTGACACAGAGATAAAAGAAAACACACACTGACAATAGCTGATGATAACGTGTCGTTTTTATTTGTCCAGTCTTTATTGCTGTTATTTTTGTTGTCATCAGCACTGTCATTTGTCAGCCATTAGCCTACCAAGAGAACCTGATGATCAGAGAAGTAAACGATGAGTTACATGCATAAGGATGATGTTAATATGCTTGTAACTTGTGCGTAGGCGTTTAGACATGCACACGTGAATACATGTCCACGCGCACGTACACATACACACGTGTTTTTAAACATACTTTATACAAAAGCAGTAATATTATTGACCACATTTTGCAGAAAGCCCTACTAAAAGATGTCAACCGGTGTGAATAATATACGAAACAAATCTGTCTAAATGCTCCAAGATGGCCAGCGAGCTCTTATCTTTCTTTCTCACGCACGCGCACAATTCTAGATCCTTATAGTCTTCTCACCCATGTGTGTACTTTTTGTATCCTTCGAGTATAGCTAGAACCTGAGGAACCCCTGCCCAGCCCAGAGCTATTGAAAGGGAAAGTAATCATCAAAAATAAGAAAAGACATGTTCACAAGTGTAAGTAAACAGTCCTGTCTTCGTCAGCATGCTTAGCAGGCAAACGGTAAAAAAAAGACGGCTGGCTATAACCATGTGCATGCATATATAAGTTAGTTTTGTTTGTGGGTTTCCATGTTTTATGACTCTTTACACTCCTGTGTGTGTGTTTGTGTTAGGTAGCTTCTGGTCGGTGTTTTGCGTACAGTATTTCATGCCCCCCTGTCTATGAAGTGAAATGCATTATTTTACAGAGGAATGCTAAAATAAGTGAAATCGTAAAAGATAAAAGTTGATGATTGAGTCATCTCCACACTAAACACATAATAAATTGCAGTCCTATTTTATTTGTTTTTAAATATATTCCTACACACGAGTGGTTATAGTTAATATTGCATTTCATTGCATAGGCACTAGTTTTGTATGAAGATGTGTGTTCATTGATTAACTTAATTTTCTACATAAATTAAGAGCTTCAAAATTCTTCACTGTATGTTGCCATTTTTGTTAGTCTTACATAACCATTTTCATTGTAGACATGTTTCTTATTTTATTCGTAGTTTATAACTTTTGTTTGTTTATAGGTTTAGTTTCTTCATACAGCATTCTCGTCGAAGTAGTTTTATCTAATTCATCTGTTTGCATTTTTGCACTTCTGTATTTAAGACACTACTACCTACTTACCCCCTACTGTCATGCCTACGCGCTGGTGTCATTCCTCTCACCTGGAGACTTTTGTGCAGTTTATCCAGCAGCTAGCATACACCATTCACCTCATCAGCAGCAGTTGTATCTGAATCACTGCATGAATCGACAAACTTACATTTTTAGGTCAGTCTTACCCGAAAGCAGCCCAAGTGAGAGAAGAACATTTAAAGTGTTTTCAGAGCTCTAACGACACAAAGGCGACCACTGCAGAGAATAAATAATGCAATGTTTTTCAGCGCCGATCTCTGTTTCACTGACCCAGACCTTTTGCACTTTTGTTTCATTCACAACAGCTGAAGCGGGGTTATGCTCTTCCATCACTGCGGGAATTGTATCGCAAATTCATTATCAAAGCAAAGAAGAACCCAAGTGAGTATGGTGCCATATTCGTGAAGTATCATGCTGCACCTTGATGTATACATAGCATCTAGCTGTGTAGTGTCCTCAGTAATAACACTCTGACTGCAGATTTAGGTTGCTACATTAGTGTTCTAAAACATTATGAATCAATTCATCATCGGTGCATATCAATGAACACAGTCTCCATGTTTATCACACTAACATCTGTGTACATCTGTCATCTCATGTTGACAGATTATGTCCTACTGACGTTCATTGATAAGTGAAACTGGTAATTGTTTGTATTGAGAAGAAAAGGTTGATAACTGGCTAACTTCAGTGAAAGGTCTTCAGACAACACTCTATTAGGTGTTGTGTGTAGTTTATAAGCCGTATAGAGAGCCTTTTTTAGCTTGTTGTGTTTGTGGTTTGATGTTGAAGCCTACTGATTCCCTGTCCTATAGTTATTGGCGATATTGGTTAATGATATCTCTGTTAGGTAGCCATTGCTGTGGGAACAGTGTAAACCATAGGAGATTGAATATGCCTTTTGACAAACTGCACACAGACACATAGAATCATACATGTACACATGCATACATACACACACACACACACACACACACATAATGCACCAGAATTTTTATTTTTTCAATGTAGAACTTATACCAGAGGTATCTGTCCATCTATTAGACAGTATCTTCACAAACCATACCAGATTATAATACAAAATAAGGATACCACACACAATGAGGTTTATCACTGCATACCTCATATCCAGTGGGAATAACCTGCAAAGGCATCTGGATCACCCACAACAAAGTGGCAACTCAACAATCCTTTGGGATGCCCCATCAGCTAAACAAATGAGTTTGGTTTGTGTTTTATGATTACAGGTGAACCAGAACAGGTAAATATGTCCAATCACAGGAGAAAGAGCTCTGTGAGCAGTCTAGGTTATGGCGCTGTAGAGGACTGCAGATGTTGCAATGCATCATTGAATGGTTCCATCAAAAGGGGTACACGTCACTTAGTAAACAAGATGCTTGTCATACTGAAACACTTTGCTGGTGAAAGGTGCCTGTGTATCACAGCTTTCTAATATATGTGTTAATTGCCATAATTAATGAGAAACAGATTTAACTCTGTCACTGCTTCTAGCCATCTGCCTACTCGATGTACAGTAGTGTTAATTATAAATGATGCAGTTAATTGTATAACCTTCAGGTACCATATTAACAATTCAGGTTTTTGTACTAATAGTCAGCACCAGATTAGACATTTTGTGGGCCCTGGATATGCCATTCATATTAACCCCCTGATGTGGGCTGATTCATTATTATTATTATTATTATTATTATTATTATACAGCATTATTATATGTCTTAAGATGAGACTAAGTGTAGATGGAACAAAAAGACTTTTTCTTCTGTTTGTTCATACATAATTAAAATGTGCATTATCCATATTTTGCATGTTCTCAAAGCTTTCCTGTATGCCGAACTTAAGGGTTGGGAGTGAAATCTACTGTTGTCTCATAGAAATTCTAGTTTAGTTGATGGCTGTAAATATGATATCCAGGGTTTCATCTTTTTCAGCATTGATAAATTTTAAAGTCTTTATGATATTAAAAGACCTGATCTTTAAAAGGTACTTGTTTTCGTGCACTTTCCGTACAGATCCTAAACTGTTTAGCCAATTAAATTATAGTGCTACTATAGCACTACTTGGTTGAAAAAGATGAAATTTGATGATTTTCACAGTTGATGCAAATGCTCCAAAATAATTGTTTATGATTGTATCATAATGTAGGAAATTTATATCCCCTTGGGCTAACTGGTAATATGCTAGGCCACAGATCTCTACCACCTCAGTTCAAACCCTGCATGGCCAGGCTATGTCTAAAGGCTATTTCATCTTTACTTATCTTCGTTAGTTTGGAGATTGTTCAACCCTTAATTTGCCATCTTTGTTCAGAAAAGTGGCTCTAAAACAACAACATTTCAATTTAACAAAATCTTTCCAAGAGCAGCAATAATATAGACAGATATGATAAATGATAGTAGGAAGTATTTAGTGCCACCAGACAAGTGGAAAACCACTCCTTATATGTGGATCCTTCAGTAAAATTCACTAGTCATCATTTAATTGCTCCAGTGAGTCAATAAAAATATGAAAAAGTTCCCTGTAATTTCCTATATATTCTTAGCCCATAAAAGTAAGATTTTTTGCTGCCCATCTAATAATTCACCAAATATTTCTAAGTTAATTGGGACTCATTGGGACAAATAGGCTGTTATTCCTTTATATGATGAACAGGAGAATTACTATCGCTCTTTCCATCGTGGAAAGGACCATGTTGGTTGACTAAATTTGAAATTATCGCTGGACATCAGAGAAATTGAAGTTATTTCTTACCTGTATTGTAAATGTGTTGATGGTTGAATTACACTGCCTTTAGTTTACTGACATCTTGTGCATGTTATTTGTTGTTCCAATTGCTATTAACAGTCCATGAATAATTATTATTTTCCTGCATGATTTACTTGTTCTTTAATGCGTTGCGATCTGTCACATTACATGTATTAAAAATGTTCCAATATCATTAGTTGAAAGGGGGGGGGGAGATTTCTGTCACCCTGAATTTTAGGAATATAATTGATGAGAAGTGATACAAAATAGTACAGATTGTTCATTGTTTTGTCTCTCTTTTCCTTTCATAGAAATGCCAGAATCTGCTGTAAATGACCATCTGTTTTAGAGAAGCTCCAGTATATTGCCAACACATTTGTAATAAAGCAGACAAGATATTATGTTATGTTATGTTATGTTATGCTCACAGATCCATTTATTATTGTCATATTTTTTGCCTTTAGCTATATAGAATATGTTTGTAAATGGTGCATGTTAGTGACAAGTAGTTTAATTAGTTGGTGATTTGTCTTGGTTATTAATAATAATTGTGATTATAAAACTATTAATTGCACCTGTGTACAAACATGTACAGAGATTAAGATGATTTGAAATTTTCTTCTTTTATCTCAAAATAATCACCATTAATATTCATGTTTTTTAATGTACTGTTTCTGTCAATAGTCTATTTTATATTATTTATATTTTGGGTGGATGTTAATTGCTATAAATCACAAAGATTTCATACCTGTGAAACTGCTTTGAACTATGATAATTCGCTGGTAGTAATAATGATGATGTACTCATTCATTTCTACATATATTCAATAGGCAAAACACGAGCTGTTCGTCAAGCATCTAATACAGGTTCACTCTCAGAGAAGGCAATTGCTGAAGAGGAGACAGAAACCACTGAAACCAGTGAACATGAATCACCAGAGCGCAGCACTAGCATACAACCAGAAGATACACTGGTGCCACCTGTGGAGCCATCAGCAGATTTAGTTTCAGATACCGAGTCAGAGAGTGATGTTGATGAGGATGACGAAGAAGTCGTCGTTACTGGAGAGGGTGATATTATCGTCGATAAAAAAGAGAAGGTATATATATATATATATATATATATATAATTTATGTTTGCTGGTGTCTAATTTGTCCAATTATTATAGTAATACATGAGTAGATATAGGACTCTACCCAGGGTGTTGCATTCTGTGAGACTTCAGATTTTTCCAAAAAGAAAGATATAATACTAAACTAAGCCAAACATCCAGGGTTCTAGGTGTGAAAAATTCTCCCCCTCTTACTCATTAATAACATGATTAAGCATTTCTTATGTTGCCTCTACACAATATAATATTTCAATATATTTACTATCCAGTTCATGTTGGCTGGAGTAAAACAATTAGCAAAATGGCATTTGTTCAAGTAAACCATTCCACTGAATATGATCATAGTAATATATTAATATTCTAAAACATTTACATTTGACCCCTGATGTATTGAACTATACACCACTACCAACAACAAGTGCATCATTTTTAATTGCCACTTTAGCAACAACAAAATATTCAATGAATAAGTTTAATTCACCACGTAATTTTTGTGGCTGAAACCACCTTGTCCCTCTTGGTGTATATATAAAACACCAACAGAGGCAAGGTGGTTTTGTACCAAGGACCTTTTGCATTATAGATTACTGCTCAGCTGAGTTATTACGGCACATTATCAGCAAACTTTATTCATATTTTTATTATTTTGAGTTGCATTCATCGAAGAATGTAAAAAGTGAAAGATTCCCTCACATGAGTTTGTACCACATTATGCTACCTCTGTTACAAGGATTGTCACATTATCATTGATACTTCATACCTAATGTCATATCTGTTTGTTATGAGGTACCCACATTATCTCTGTGACTTGCATTATCCTGTATTATTTCTGTTCCAAGGTAACTTGTGTAACATTTACTTTAACTAGTGTTACATATTATCAGTACCATGGGGTGTCTGATATCAGTAATTGAATAGAATGTCTCATTATCTCATTATATGGTGTCTTATATCAAATACTATGGTTTCTTATTATTTAGGGTACAGCTGGTCAGGAAGCGGAAGCTGGCATGGAAATGTCTGCTCTAGTCAACTATATGCAACCTGCACGCTTTCACTCATTTGAATATGCAGACAGTAAGTATGGTACTTTATTCACTAGCATATAGTAAAATACCTTACTTTAAAACACAGAAGTGAACATTTACAAGTGTAGATTCATGAATCTACGTAGCTGTTCATTTGTTACTATTACTACTATTATTATTATTAATAGAAAGGGGAGGTGGGGGGAATACAGGAAAATTTACTATACCAAGTATTTGGGTCCAAGATATATTACTGACAGAACAAACTGTGATTAATAATGTTTCACTGGTTCACTCAGCCAGAAATGAGAACCTGACAGGGCATCATGGCTCTGCGTTTGAGTAACACTTTGTACCTATAATGGCAGCATGTGTTGTTTGCTTCCATAAGAGTTAAGATGTGTGCTAGCTTGGAACAGGTCAGAGTTGGTATGATAATACTGTAAAGTGCCTTAGAGCAGCTATAAAGCTGGATAAAGTACTATGTAACTATCACATATTATTATAATTATTATCTGAACTCATAATATATATTATGTACAGATGAGTATATTCATTTAATGTTACTAACATTTTGTTTTATTTAAGAAAGGGTATTAGTATTTAAACCAAAACTATATTTACTTTGGGATTGTTTAATGCATTAATTTAACATATAAATTAGCTTATTATTATTAAAAAAAAATTATAAAGTCCCTTATTCAAGAATGTTCTAAAGCACTGAATGGTTAGACATTACTGGTCACAGCTGATACAGAAAATTTAATAATTAGCTCGATATTAGTGTTTCATCATTGATGAATAGAATTGTACATGTTTTGTGTGTAGAATATAATTCAAATCTAGTTTGTATAATTTGTAGATGTCTTGTAAATCAAGCTTAGCATTTCTTGACCTAGTTACATAAATATTGTTATAAAAACCAGAAAATCAATAATTTGTTTCCTCTTGTGTAATGGGGCTTGGTCTAGTTGGTAGCGCATTTGACCACAGATCACTACCACCTGAGTTGGAATCTCGGCGTGGCCAAAGTTGAAGGATGTTTCATCTTTGACTTCGCTTTATTACCTTTGCAGGTCGCTCGGCCCGTTTAGCCTACCGTGTGCACAATAATGTTGTAAAACATCAATCATCATCATCACCTATCATGTTCACAAAAATGTCCATAAAACATCGATCATCATCAATCAATCATCATCCTCTTTTATAAACTAAGATGTGTGATTGCCTGTTTTTCTGTTTTGCAGACCGTAATAGAAGTTATGAATGTATATCATTTGTGGAGACGCAAGCAACAGCATTACTGAAAGAGTTTCCAGTTGATTTTGTCAAGTATGTTTGATGACTAGTGTGACTGAAGAGTAGAGGAAAAATACCTGGGACAGATTATAATAATTTATAAATACTGGCTGGTTTATTAGGGGATTGAATCCAGAGGTTTTTATACTCAGATATGTGGTGCCTCAGTGTGCGTGCGTGCGTGTGTGTGTGCGTGTCAAATCAAATATACTTTCCATGTATGTGCATTTTCATGCACATACATGGAACTTGTATGAAATTGAATTCAGGTTGTTATTTTCAGCTATAATAAGCGTCAACTAAGTAGGATATATCCAAAGGGTACAAGGGTTGATTCTAGTAATTACATGCCTCAGGTAAGTATTTTAGCCTTAAATAGATCAGTTTTACTATTAGTAAGTATTTTTTAAATTGGACTTATCTGTCTTATTTGTTAAAACAACATTAGTAATGGGATACTGACCATTATCAGGTTAATTATTGAGCTTTCATTGTTCCATGTGATTTTAAATATTCTCCAGTTTAGAGTTTGTTTGTTTGTTTGTTTAGATCCACCATAGTTCTTAGCTTTTTCTGTTATAGTTAAAATGTTTGCTATTTATCTGCCTATCTGCAAGTTTGGGATTATTTAATTTGGTTAAAAGTAACTCTAACTCTGGTATAGTGAGTGTTCTGGTTGCATTTATTATACACTACTCAAAACAGTTAAGTGAGCAAATTATATTTGTTAGTTATTCTGCCAATTTTGCATTTCTCAACTAGATATTGCATTGTTATAGATTTTTTTTATGATTTGAGAAGTACCTGAGTCACAGTATTAACATAAACACAACTTTTTCCCTTAATAAACATGATGTTTGTTTAAAAAAAGGAAACAACAGTATTTTCTAAACACATTTTGCCAACCATATGTCAGTAACTTGTTAGTCACCCCACATACACATAGGAATTTAATGGGGGCTGTTCTGACATCATTAACTGACATTGGAGGATGATCACAGACTGGAACATGACTCCCAACCATGTCCTAGCAATGTTATTGTTATATCAAATTCAGGTCCATTGAACTAGCTGGCCCCTCTTGCTCAAGGAAGTTCATAGAGACATTAGCACTGTATGGGTGAGTAAAATAAACCCAGCCCCCACTGCAACACCAAATGGCTGTATGATGGGTTCCAGTACTTCATCATGGTATATGAATTTGTCCTCCACCCCATTGAAAGAATATACAGATTTGTGCAATTCCCTAAACTAATGCCATCCCCCATCATCATCACTGAGCCAGCACTAAATCCATGTAAGCCATTCACCCTGGAATCTCCACGCCCTCATTCAGCTCTCATTTTGGGATACAGTGAATCATCTGTCATCTAAGAACAGTAAAATGTCCCCATTCTGGATCTGCAGACAATAAGAGCTTTGTTCAGAATTCAGTTTCATTGCTCTTTTATGGCATTTTGGTTGCAATGTGCACTCAGAATGGGTCAAGTTGTGCATGAATGACTTTCAATTGATGCAAACTCTGTCATAGGTTTACACCTCATCAAAAATAGAGGTATTAACCGATTTTGATCAGATTATAAAAATAATTATTTAAGAACCACCTTGTCAGATGGTCAGCAAAAGCAACTCTGTAGAAATAAAAACTTATAAAACAAGTAGCATTTACTAATGAAGTAATACTTAAGAATATGTATTGTATACAACATAAACCAGTTATATTTAATGCATATCCTAAGTGAGCTAGCCTTGTTGCTTGTTAATAATAATTAAGGTTTTTCATTCAGATCTTTTGGAATGCAGGATGTCAGCTGGTTGCCCTTAACTTTCAAACATTAGGTAAGAAGTGGCTCATAAGGTTTGCATAGATTTTGTGTGGATTCCACGATCTCTGTTGTATATCCAGTGCTTAATTGGTTACTTACCTGAATTTAGATCTGGCTATGCAGTTGAACTTGGGCATATTTGAATACAATGGAAGGACTGGATACATCTTGAAACCCGATTTTATGCGAAGAAAAGACAGACAGTTTGATCCTTTTGCTGAGTCGACTGTTGATGGCATTGTAGCTGGTACAGTAGAAGTTAAGGTAAGTAAGTCTAGATCACAGTTTAGGGGCACATCCATGGCCTAACTCAGGTAGCACAGTTGGCTGCCAATCTCAACCATCTGAATTCAAATCTCGGTGTGGGCATGTCTAAAGGGTGTTTCACCTTTCAATTTGCCTCATTACCTTTAGATGTCACTCAGCCCATTTAGCCTACCATGTGCACAAAATGGCCATAAAACATCAAATGTACAAACATCCAGATCACAGGTTATTCCTTCTCTATGTTTGGTGTATATGTGTGTGCACATATACATGCACACTCAAGAGAGAGACAGAGAAAAGAGTTAATGATTTATGCTACAGGTTCAGATGGAGATAGTTAATCTGAAAGTAGTCGAATGTAGTTCATTGTCTCTTTAACTGTCACCTGATATTCCCTTAAAATTACATTCGGTTTGGACTCTCTTGCCATTTTCTTCTTTCATAATGGAATTCTCCATAGTGAGATAAACTTAGTCCATAAATGGCTATTATGTTTCATCCTGTAATTGTATTTAGTCTCACAACTGCTTACCAACTTCCTTATGTTTACAGATGTATAATATTTACAGTAATATTAAATATATCAAGTGTAATTGAACTTACACATATGAACTTAAAAGTCTACAAATATTAAAAGAATTCAAAAGCACAAACTCCTATTGGATAAAATACGTGTACATTAAAAGTAAATACCATTGGTGATGAAACCATATATAATAGCTAACACTCAGTATGACATTAAAAATTTATCATATCATTATGTTAAGCGTTTTATTAAGGCTTACCTGGTTCTTAAGTCAACTAAAAGTTTATTTTATGTTGTAAGAAATCCATTAGGTTTTTCTTAAATCTTGTCTACAACAGTAGATTATGCCTAAAAGTATGTTACACTTTTTACACAAAACTTTATAATCTATTAAATCAAGGAAGATGTTGTGTTATTATGATAATGACCTAACTAATAATAATAATAATGTATATTTAATAAATCACCCTTACTAGCAGGAACCATTCAGAGGCACTATACAAATCATATGTAATATAATAATACCCAAAATAATATGTCTGTAAAAAGTATTATTTATCTGTGAAAGCAACTCTGAACATGTGTCTTTTTAGAACAGATTAAAAACTTTCAAGAGATGACTAGATGTGACTAATGTTATATATCTACTTTCTTTTATTTAGGTCGTTTCAGGTCAGTTTTTATCTGATAAGAAGATAGGTACCTTTGTTGAAGTTGACATGTATGGCTTGCCAGCTGACACTGTACGAAAGAAGTTCAAGACAAAAACCTTGCCAGGCAATGGAATTAATCCATTTTATGATGAAGAACCATTCGTTTTCAGAAAGGTACACAAACTTTGAATAATTCATTTATTTATAATTTGGGATTCATTTCATGGAACTATCTTCCATGGCAAATCTCGAGGTTGTGGTTCAGATACACCTCACACCTGTGTTTATTGGATTTATTTCTCTAAGGAGTGCCCCATGGCATTATTTCCAACATGTGACCTTGGCTAAATATCTTGACTAACTCATTCATCGAATTATTTCTGTTCCACCGGGGAAAATAAATTTCACTCACCATACAAACAAACACAAGCATTTACATGTAATGACTGAATGAATAAAAAAAAAATTATGAAATGAGAAAATAATGTTCCGTTAGAAGAATGTATTTATTTTGCAAAATATGGCAACTTTCAAATATTTTTCAACATTTTACATTTGTACACTTTCAAGGAGGAGGGGATCAGAAAAAGTTTTTTTACACTTGTCAAAATGAGGATAATTATGAATGGCCCCTAAAAAAATTTGTTAAGCCCAATATTCAAATTGAAACAATTGCATATATTTTAATATAAAGAACAATCTTATTGTTGCCAATATATATATATATATATATATATATATATATATATATATAAACAAACCTAAAAAAAATGCATATCAATATTATTTTCTCTATTAAGACTTAAAATACATAGTTGTGATACTACAGACAACTTGTGTTAAAAAAAGACATCTGATGGTAGATTTTGCTTCATATCTATAGGTTGTCTTACCAAACCTGGCCACATTACGTATAGCAGTTTATGATGAAAATAACAAGCTACTGGGTCACAGAGCTTTGCCAGTAGAAGGTCTCCGACCAGGTGAGTATTATTATTTTACCAGACCTATTTCTGGTGCATGAAAGAATTGATAGACACTTATCTGAAGCTTCTTAGTTAGAATCCTGATACGAGTATCAGAGTCCAGCTGTTAGATTTCCTTATACCTCATTTCACTCAAATGTAAAAACTGTCTGACTGATGTGAATGAAGAAACATCTGTTCTGCTTATGGAGCTGTATGCACACAATTATGGCAAGATTAGAAACTGTGGTGTTACAAGGGATATTATTTATAAAACAGACTGATACAAAACTTTGTTATAAACTAGTAAATAAAAAGTTAACAAGATGCCAAGTATTTTGTTCGCAGATAAATGTTAACCATTTTTCAGCACTCACTCTGTTTCTCTCATTTCAGGATACAGACATATTTGTCTTCGTAATGAGTTAAATCAGCCACAGGGTATAGCCACATTGTTCGTACACATCACTGTCAGGGATTATATCCCAGATGCATTTGCTGGTAATTGGAAACAATTTGAAATTATTCAACATTGAAATTTCAATTTATTACTTTTAATAATTAAACAGGCAACTTGTAACTTTTCCAGTGAAAAAATTTTAAATAAAAGTTGTCATGCAGTTTCATTTTATCAGATGAATAAATATAAGAATAATGTATTTTTAATATAACTAACTTACTTAATCTTTTCCAGATTTTGCTGAAGCACTTTCAAACCCAATAGCTTACCAGTCACAGCTAGAAAAACATAGCCAACAGCTGGCTGTTCTTGAAGAAGACTTTGATGTGCAGGTTCGTTAATGTCATTTTAGTACATAGCATCCAACCTTTATAGTAGGGAATAGAGTAGATGATCCCTTACAAAATGTAGGCAGCAGCTCACCTGTGGTGGCCTGTAAAAACACATTGACACCATTGCCCCGGTGTTGGTAGAAGGAGGTATGGATGCAGGGAGGAGGTGATGGTAGTGGAGGGCTGCCCATTAGATAATGGTAGTCACACTCTAACACAGTAGTGACCTTTCTCCATTGGAAGTGGGGTTAGGGATTCTCCCCTGAAAAGGTTGGGGAAAATGGAGTATTTGGTGCATTCTAGCCCACCTTTTCCTCCAAAGCAAAGTAGCCAACTGATTTTCTGGTGATAAAATAGGCGACAAGGGACTATAAAATAGACGATGTATGGCATTGGACATTGGCTGCTATTGAAAAGGCTGAGCATCATGAATATATTGAGCTTTTCCCAAGATTTCTTTCTTTTTTACATCAAATTTTAACATTACCTACTTTGTGCATTTTCTCACAGTTGTACGTTTTTTAATTGGTCACGTCATATCTCTAAGCCAGGGCACCTCCGTGGCCTAACGGTATCGTGTTGGACCACAGATCACTACCACCATGTTCGAATCTAGGCATGAGCATATCTGAAGGGTGTTTCATCTTAGACTTTGTTTCATTACCTTTGGAGGTAGCTCGGCCCATTTAGCCTATCGTGTGCACAAAAGTGGCCGTAAAACATCAATCCTCATTATCATCATCAATCATATCTCTAAGTTATATATAATTTATTAGTATTCTAATTTTGCTATATGGAAACCGTCATTATAGGTTATTATCAACAGCAAAATCCAGTTCACGTAAAGAAAAGTGGGGACACTTAGAACATTTGGTAGTTTATGGGGACACTTGACAATAGGTTCCATATTCATGTTCGCCTGCTGTCATTATACGTTTATACATATTTTATTTCCTCCTTATGACTCGTACCACTTATCTGTATGTGAGTACATCACAAATGTCAATCAGTGTGGGTAATCCTTTGAACTAAAAAAATGTTGGAATGCCAACTTTGTCCATAAAGTACATGCATGCACACATACACACACATATGTACACACACAAACTGAGAGAGAGAGAGAGAGAGAGAGACTTGTTCAAATTCAAAAAGGTTGTAATATTATAAATAAGAACTTAATTACTTATTAAATTATCCTAAATACGGTAAAGCCACTTCTTCAGGGAATTGATACTTGGAGACATTTCTTAACATACATTATTATTAACACAATTGCAAAAGGGAATCAGACTCGGCTCAAAGATTGATTGCTAATTAACAAACCACCACCTTTTAATGATTACATTTAATGATCCATTGTATTGATTACTGTATTCCAATAGTATTATTTTAAATTTCTCTTGATATTTGTAGGATGAAGATACATCTGAACCTGAACAACTGAAGGAAGGTATAACACCATTATCACGTTCGAAAAATCTCTCAGTAGGATCAAGACAGAGCCAAGGTGTCGAAAGTCCAGTTAACCTGAGTCGTGTAGGGAGCCTATCAAGAACATCTGGAGGTATGTGTGCTTGTGATAACTGTATTACGTCATTTTCATATTTCTTAATATTGAGCAAAGTTTAAAGTAACTGAGTTACAGCTTTTGACGAGGTAATAGAATATAATTTGTGTATAGTCATTTTAATTAATTTATCGGCACTTTTTAAGCTTGTGTTACTTATTCAAAGTTACTGGTGCCAGTTTGGGTATGCGAACACTCTGTCTTCCAATCACTTTTTCCTTCCCATATCATGTTGATGGTGAAGTCTCTTCACTGTAGGTTCGAGTGGAGTAAGCACTCCACATCATGGCGTCAGTCACATGGCTTCTTCGACCACATTGATATCGGAAAATGGTTTTAGTCGTGACTTGGCCCTGACCAGTAACAGCAGATTGAATGGTTCGTAGTTAGTGGTCGTATATATTGCGTGTCTCATTGGTGGCACTATTTGTGTTTGGTGCCTGCTCAAAGTTAACAAATGTCAAATGTTGATCTAGTCAAGTGATTTAGTTGTTGTCCTGTTTACTATATGTGCTGCTCGGAATGTGGTTAATGTAGTTGTTGGTGATAATGAACTCTTATATATATTTATATATATATATATATATATATATATATATATATATATATATTATATCTGTAGTACAATCGCAGTACTAAGTGTGTGGTGCTGTGCTTGTTTTTGGGGATTTTTTTTGTAGTGCATGTCATCTGTTGGAGTGGTTTGCTTCAATAAATATCCCAGGAGAAACTTCTCAAACTCAAATATGATATCTGCATTATGAAGGGCTTTTGCTAAGTTAGTATAACCCAGTAATTCCTGTGTTATCTAGCATGAATCATATTGGATGGTTCCAAGACTGTCATTTGTCATAATTCTAGCAAGACTTTCTGCAATTCTAGCTAATATCATCTTGTGGGAAATGCTTAATGTGGTCTCCTTCACTAATTTTGACTGATTCATTCTTAGAAAAATTGTCTGTTTCTTCTAAAAGTGATGTGTATATAAATGAGCTTATAACTGTAGCACTGGTCCCTAAGTGTTGTTGAATTGTTTTGTTACAAACAATCAGTTTACAGTTGAATCTGGTTAGCAGTCATTGCAACTAGATAACTTGTTAAATTATGTTGAAATGATTTGTCATGTCAGCAGCTTCACAGATTTCACACAGAGGCCTAGACATGTGTTCGCATTCCCACTGTATGCAATGAGCATCCCTTGTATATATATATATATATATATATATATATAATATGTGCATCATATAATAGTCTAGTTTGTACTTGGTGTACTGTTGTTACGTACTGTGTTATGCACTGTTGTGTTCCATTAGGCACCAAATCTTCCAGTGTTCCGAGCAGTCCTTTGCATGCTGTTAATTATCCCATGGCTAATGTAGGCCCAGAAAATGGTGCAGTCAAACTACCAGTACCTAAAATAGATCTCCTACAAACCACACAGCTCAAAGGTAAGTATGGATGTGCCATGATTATAGCATCAGCACAGTCAGCATCTAAACAGTAGTCTGAAGCTAGTACCAGTTAGTCCATAATACACTGCACGTTTATCTGGGCAAGGTTATCACTGGTTGACATTAGGTATAGTACACGGGGCACAGGGAGATGTTAGGAGCCTAAGAACTGGAACAATTACTAAAATAGATGTGTATGTGCGGGCCCCACAAAAGAAATGTACACAGTCAGTGCCTAAAGATCTCTGAGAAACAACCTGTAATAACATAAATTTTGTTAATTAATTGTGTGTGTATGTGCATGTGTGCATGCATGTGTGTGAGTGCATGTGTGTGTGTTATAAAATTCTGCTCTCACACCAATTAAGTATTTTCCTTTTAAAATATCACATCTCATTTACTTATTGATATCTTTCAGATCCTGATTTGTTGCTGACAGTGAACATTGACACACTAAAGCAACATAAGCAATACCTTAAGCTGGCAGCTAAAAGAGACAAAGAACTTGAATTGTTGTGCAAGAAACATGACAAGGTAATTGTAAATACAGTAAAACTCATATATATATATATATATATATATATATATATATATATATATATATAAAAGCTCAGTTATAACAAAGCCATGCTCATGAGTCTGAACTTGATTTAATTCCATATTTTGTGTGTGTGTGTGTGTGTGTGTGTGTGTGTATTTATCCCTAATGCTTCAGTCTAAAATATTTTGGCTCTTTTCCCATGCTGTTTCAGTGACAAATAAGGAATGTTTGCTCCTCGAGAAATGTTGTAGACTTCATGCTCATGACTTTCTCTCCAATAATATCTAAAGATGAAATCATGGGAAAATGTTTATCAGTGATCTTATTTTGCATAAAATCATCAAATTTCCCAAACTAGAATCAAATCAAAACTAGATATCACTGTAGTTAAACATTGATTGACGGGCAAACATTTATTGTGATGACTTAAAGGTGAATTTGATGTGTGAAAGTGTGGCTTCTTCCATACTTTTATATATTATATAAAACTAACAAATATTTTATATAGATTCCATTTGAACCTCTTAAACAACTTAATCCTTTTGTACTTGTAATGAATATTCAAGAACACTTAAAGAAAAGGTTAATGATTGGGCTCTAAAATGTGTCACCAAAATAAAAGTTTTCATACATCATTTTCACCATGATCCATGTTATGTTACGGGGTAACACTTTACAAATCATAGTGTATTTTAAGAAACAGTACAGATTGTATGTTACACATTTATTCTAGTCCACTCAGGGGCACCTCTTTGATCTAACTGCTAGCACATTGAATTACAGATCACTACCACTTGATTTATAATCTTGGTGTGGGCATATCTGAAGGCTGTTTCATCTTTGACTTCGCTTCATTACCTTTGGAAGTCACTCTGCCCATTTAGCCTACCATGTGCACAAAAGTGACCATGGCACATAATCAATCAATCAATATAGTCCACTGACTGACATTAGAATCTGACAAGCTGTCTGACAAATTGGAAAATCCAGATTTTTTGTTTGTCTTTTGGTTTCAGATTCGTATGAATCAGCAAGAGGCACATGATCATCAAGAGGAGAAATTGCTCGTGTCCTATGTGAAGAGTAAATCTAGTGCTCAGAAGGAGTGTCGGAAGTCAGTCCGCAAAGTGTCGCGTCGTGGTGGATCAACAGATGAAGTAACTAACAAAAGTGAACAGCAGATAGCATCCCTTGTTTCTGAGCAGGAAGTAAAGGTTCTGTGTTGGTGATTTCTTACTAAATTTGTCTTTCTCATATATATTTCGGTTCAATTAACTAATTAAACTAATCTTAAATTCAAAACATTAGAGAACTTTCATAATTGTCTAATTACAATATAACTATAATTATCTTTGCTAACTATAATTATCTTTGTTCATGTTATTTTGAAACACAAGAAATCAGATCTAGTTAATTGGTTTGTGGTTATGACAATTCCTTTGTTTTCAAAATGTAATTTTACAGTGTAATTGAAATGTCCAGTTAAGATAATTTAGTTGAATAAGGCAATTGTAATTTAATTAATACTTGCCTAACCCTAATTGTTTTTATGGGTTTTATTTTCTTCAGCTGATGGAATTAAGACAGAGCCATACAAACACAATGATAATGTTGTGTCGTGAACAATATCAACAAGAACTGGATGTAAAATTACGCTATGTCCCACTTTTGTATGGCACCCTGCAACAGTTACACGCTTCATCTAGATCACAACAGTTGCATCGCCTTGATGACATACACAATAAAGAGGTCAATGAGTTGAAGAAGAAACTTGAACTTCAGACAAGAGAAGAAATGAAGAATTTGGCCAAGAAACATAAAGAAAAAAATGAACTTGCCAGGTATCTAAAAAAACGTCTATTGTCAATGATCTGACACTAGTTTAATCCTTTTTGTTGTTGTTGTTGTTGTTGTTATAATGACGATAGACATTTGTGACTTAGACAGTACAGCATCTATATGTTTTCAAATACTGTAGCCCAACTTATTTTAGGGGCAAATAATGACAAAATTACATGTGAAAATATTGGTCTGCTGCTGCTGAAATGTTCTGTCACAGCAACACACAACATTCTGTAGATATACATGTACTTTTACTACATGTTTGTGATTGTGTTTTCTTTTTGTAATTAGCTTGCGCACATGCTTGCTTTACTTAGAAATTGCTGAATATTCATCATCAGAATCATCATTGGCACTAGAAGATCATTTGCCAAATATTTCTCAGCAGTTTGCCCCAAAAATAATAAATCCAGTGCGATGTTTATCCAGTTATCAATTCAAACTGATATAATTTGCAATTTATTATTCCAGAGTAAAACGTGAAGCAAATCAAAAGCTAATTAACCTTGCAGTACAAGAACGACAAAAAGTGAGTATTATAATAATATATTGCATGATGTGTTATTTATTTTATATTAACTGAATGCCTAACAATTTCTTAATTGGAAGTTATTGACATATTACATGTAGAGGCTACACTTCTGAAATTTCAGTCAGTAATTGATGGAGTGTTTTGTTAACCTAAACTTAGCTTAGACTCAAGTTTGGTCTTCAGTAAATATTTAGTCATTCTGAATGGTGTACACTAAGCATGATGTCATTAAAAAAAAATCTAACTTTTCAGCCAGTTGTTTTTTTACAACACAAATCAAATATACTTATAAAAACAAATACAGTAACAGCTACACTAGTTCATTATGCCATGTTACTATTAAATTATAATGTATTTAAATAATCACCTAAGCAATATTGTAATTACCATATTCAATGTATTTAGTGCACATGCCCTAATAAGTGCCTACCCCACTTCTAATTAAAGTGGGGTGTGTTTTGTAGTTCGGGGAGAAACCCCAGGCTGTCATTTATTCGGCACAGCCTCTATGTTGAGTGGTTGAGAAATCTCCTCCCCCACCACTCACAGGGGGAGCAGTATGGAAAGATGGGATGTGAACTGTCTTCTCACCTTTATTCTTGAAAAATCACACAGATTATTGTTTAAATTGTTGGGTCTTTATATAATGCCAGAAAATTGGTTACAATGACAAATCGAGTTGTTCTCTTTGGAATGTTGAAAAGCTGTGATAAGTTAGAAGATTTGTATTTGAACCAATTCAAGAGTATTAAGTCATCAATATTCTAGGAGAGAAGATTTCAAGACCATAAATATGAATGGCTTGTGGTATTTTTTGACAAGTGAATGGTTATTAATTAGCTCAGCTGTACAAAAAAATGTATGCACTTAGGCAATGAAAACTTTGTTCTCAATTTTCTGAACACACTGTGGGCTTAATGCGTTAAACTTAGTAGAATGTTAAGAAGCTTGTTCACAATTTTCTGATGGAACTGTGCACTAAATATGTCAAATACTGTATTTTTTTTAGATTTTTTGAATAAATTCAGCTATATTCATAACAAATATAATAACATTGTCAGTGTACATAACATTGTTCAATAAGTCAGATTATTTTATTTAAATATGTACTGGTAAATTTCACTAATTATCTTTTAAGTGCTCTTTTATTAATATTGATAACATATTATTTAATTTCTAGCTGAGAGATATATTGGAGAAAAGAAAGGCTGATGTTGAACTGATCTACAATAGTTTGGATCAAGAGATCAAAGATGAAAGATCTAAGGTGAAGAACTCGACTCTGTGTTTAGGGGGAGGGGGGGGGGAGATTACTCAAATCAGTTTGATTTTTTTGTATTGAACATCATCATTCTGAAATAGGCAAAATTTTATAAAAATCAGTAGTAAGAATGATGTCAACTGTTCTTGGCCTCTGAAAAGTGTTATACCTCTTATTTTCACCAGGTGGAGAAAATGCTACAAGAAGAATTCCAGGAGAGATGTACAAAAATGGAGGAAAACTATCATTCTAAATTACTAGCAGCATCCAGTCATTCATCTAGTAATCCAATGTTGAATACAGTGACAAACATCGAAACAGAAAGCACTTCAGGTCTGAAAACTGATTTTATAAATGACACGTCTTTTGACACCCGACTATAGTGGAATGCATGAAATTTGATTATGATATGTACTAAATAAAAGTTTTTTGTTTGTTTCAAACCTTTGCTATTTATAGTTTTGATGTCATCATGTGATATGTGCTAAACAAACCATCACCAGATTTTGGAATATGTTTGGAAGTCTGTTCGGGCATATTATAATGAAAGTGTGCTTCAGATATGTTAGTAGAGATGTGGTTAATTTTTATTTATTTACTGAATGCTTATGCGTCATCTAGTGGTAGACGTTAGTTGTTTGTGTTGTGGTGGTGTATGTGTTGTCTATATTTAGGACTTTGTGCTTGAGTTTTGTTATTTAGATGTTTTTGTAGTTTTACAGATAAGTTGTTTGTGAATCATTGGATCCTGTGGTTTAGTGCTAGAGTTTCGAGTTTATTTTCTGACTTGTCCCTAGTGATGCTTTACCCTATTTAAAGAAAGAAGCCTTATTGGAAAAAAAGAAAATGTATCTTTTTTAACTGTTCTTCAGAGATAATTTATATATTTTATGATGATGTCATATTTTTCCATACGTCTGTGTATTCAGCAAACCATAAGTTGGTGTGGTAATATTAGCAGAACAATAGCCAGTTATCTTTCATTGAAATGTAAAATTTTATCAACTAATTTTTGCCTTTAATTTGCATAATATTAACTCTGTGGGTGAGTGCTGTGGGTATTTTTCCCAAGTTGAACCATTCTATTCATCATTTGCTGTTACTTTAGTAATTGTATTTTTTACAATATTCACAGTGAATGTGATCAGTTTTACCTGTGTCTTGCTCACAACTAATGTAGTGAGTGTTACCTGTAATATCCTCATAGTTAATGCTGTAGTAGTTAAATGTAGACTGATGGGTGTATTAGCAGTGTTTTGTATATGTAAAATAATCATGAGCTACATGATGAGCGTAAATTGTAATTTCATCACATGTGATTGTTGTTTCTGTACTTTCCTTGTATGTCAGCCACTCCACACTTTATTCACAAGGTGAGTTAGCATCTAATAAATCATTCATACATTGTACCTACTTCAGTAGTATGTATCGTTTAATTTATAAATATTGCACATAGTCTTTTATGCTCACCTTTTTGCTATATATCTCCTGTAGAAAAGGCTCTCCAATTTCTCAAATAATCTCAGCATATTTTTGATGTGGTGCTTGGAATTTTTAGATTAGATTATAGATGCATGTTTTTAGTGTCTTCACCAAGGTTGGCTCAGTCATGTAATTAGCTGTACTAAGGAGATTTTGCTTGTCATATAGCTGAGTCATTAACAATGCAGCATAATTAATTTTATTTATTGTCCATTTTACCTCAGTGTTAAATGATCTGATGTATTACTCAAATTTACATCTTCTTTCACGTAATCCAACTACCAGTAAGTTACAAATCAAGTGTGTTCCAATTTGTAACTCTGGAATCTAACTAAAGTTGCATTTTCAAAACAGCAGCGAAAATAATTCCTGGCCATCTCTCTTATGCTCGCTTGAAAGTTGTTTCTTTAGTAAATATGTTATCTAATGTGTTTCGTGGAGTGTAATAGCGGGCTTATGTACTAAGCAAAACCATGAATATATTGTTTATTCATCTTAAAGCAAAATCCAACTAATGTACAACAATCTATTTGATTATGTAGCAACATGTACTAATTAAATAGAAACTTGATGTGGACGCCATTGCAAAATGGTGTGAGATCGGAATAAATGTCTTTTTGAATTCGTTTACTATCTTCCACTGAAATTTGCTTCATAATCCTTATTGGTTAATGTCTGTTATAGTATAATTAGGATAATAACTTTCCCCTCTTTATTAATTGTGCATGTGCATCTTTTCTTACAAATATAGTAAGTAACCGAAAATATGAGCTTTACTAAAATAGCTTCTGCTGTGCAAGTCACAGAAGATATACTGACAGTGAACAAATATTAACCTAGCGTACGAGAAAGATTACGCGAGGAGACAGACATTTGGATAAAGAAACAAATATTTGGACTACTGGTTCAGCTGATTAAATCGCTGAATGAGACGGAAAGAGATAGTGACTGAAAACACCTAAGTGCACATGGATCTTTTATGCATGAATGCACAAATGCACAGGAACTTATTAACCTTGCTTGCTTTCCTACTTGTGCGTCTTAATCTCATAAATAACACCTTGTTCCCTTTATTCTCACTACAGATTCTAACACTGGCCATGGTACCTGAGCAACTCTGACTCGACGACTCGTTGCTAATTCCGCTAACTAGCCCCCGTGGCTCCGAAATGCAATCCCCGCTGATCGGTGTGCGTTTGTATATGTGTTTGTGCGACGTAATGCACCTTTCTCTGATATGCACCAGTCTGTTATAATGTTGTCACGACCCACCACAGCTGGGAGGATCCTTCACAGTGGATCGTCTCATTTTTTTTGGTCTATCTACCTACATTAACAGGCTATGCAAATCAAACTGCTTTCTACGATCAGAGTGAATTGTTTGTTTATTTGTTTCTTTCTTAAAGAAATGCAACTCTGTGGCTGCTCTTCGCTGTAACAATACTCCCTCTATATATGAGATTAGCTATATGCGAAGTTTACCTCCGTATTTATATATTGTCTTGTTGTTGGTATGTCTACCGTGGGTATATTACTGTAATGTTTCTTTCTGTGTGTGTGTGTGTGTGTTAGTCCGCACGCACATGTTTATATATATATATATATATATATATATATATATACGCACACAATTGTGCACACAAATTGGGTAGCTGTAATTTAGATATAACATTGTGTTAAAAAGGTTAGTACATAGACCTTCATGCTGTTATTGATAACTTCAGTTCATCTCATCTGTCGAGTATTTCACCAGAACTAGCATAATCAATGAACCCACAACTGTAATTAATTAACTACATTAAAATGTTGATCATCTACCATGCATCACTATCTCGGTTATCTATATGTATTACCTAAAAACAGATCCTGGTGCTTTCAGTTGGTTCTATGAGCGATTATAAAATGTAATGCATTGATACAACTTGGGTATTCATCTATCATATTCAGCATTGTAACCGATGCATAAAATTCAATTATTTTACATGTAGTTTATCAATTTAACTCGATTGTCTGTTTGTTAGTTAACTGTTTTATGTAACTCTTGGTACAGTTCATAGCTGTACTGAGTCTATTTGGTAAACTTGCTGTGATATTTCATCGTGTATATTATAAGCGTAAATGAACCTCTGTGTGTATGTACGTACGTATGTAGAATTCTCACACCGCAACATATAACGTAAAACAACTATAAAAACTCGCAAATTATATATATATATATATATATATATGCGATGAAGCAATGTTTCTGAAACAGTTGTACTCACAGTGGTTACCACACTTGTGATAGAACTATTGTATTTGTGATATTTGTAATATTTATGATGACTGTGAGTTAGGGGAGGCTTATATAGTATTCATGCAGTGCTTATTGCGGTGCCGAATTTTCGGAATTACAGACTGTACAGCTCGAGGCGTGGATATTAACGCGTTTTGAAATGTTAAAAGGGTTCAACAAAAGTGTGTGCCGTCATTTTGAAATCGTGGTTGTACTGATATACGAGAAATGAATCGAGTTGAATCGCTTAACATTTGCAGAATTCTGGTGGGAACCTCATCCGACAAATATTTGGCTTCGTAACCGGTGTATGGATCATTCACCAGGTATCTTTCTTCATCCCTAGGTCTGTGAAGTAATACCACGAATAGCACCTATTCATTAAGCATACTGTACTCTGTTCTTTATTTAAAAACCCCAGCCAGATCAACGTTGGATGAAACGTGTGTTTGTTGCTTCATTTTGGAGGTTTAATATTGCCGGGTGTGATATCTCTAACAATCGCGAGCAAATTTACTATTCAGCAATAATGGCTTATATTGAAGTCGAAGCGACTAAGAGAAACCTTTATAGTTTGTGCTGTCCATTCATTGGACTGTTGGTAAACGGTAGCATAGTTCATCTATACGACGACGTCATGGCAGCGCCTGTAGCCAGTACGTTCCCCTAATTCCACGACGACGCCTGATACAGTAGTCGAACACGTAGAATACTTGATGAGTTATATTTGATACAATGCTTAGTCCGCAGTTGCTTATCGTCGTAATGGGATACATTTCACAAAGGACAGCGCTTCAGTTTAGATCACTGAACCGTTACGGCAGTCGGATAATGTACGGTGAAGCCAACTCATTTGGTAAGACAACCTTTGGGAACGGAATCTGGAAATATGAATAATTGACTGGTGTTTGGGATGGCATCGACTAAGATGGTTTTATTGAGTGGGTTTATTTGGTAAGGAAGGCGACGGCCAAGAGGTGTAGTTTTCTTAGAGTTGGGCGGCATTTTGGGCCCGTATGTTATTTGGCTGTTTTGGTGTCGACTTGTTGTCTCATTAGATATATCATTCCTTGTCTTATATTTACATTCCAGTGTGTATACCAAGAGATGTATTACTGTCTGGATAAGTATAGAATAAATGATTTATATTGAGCATTGTTCTTGTCTGGTATCTCTCACTCACTCACTCTCGCCCACTCTCCCCCTGTGTATGTATGTATATATATATATATATATGTGTGTGTGTGTGTGTGTGTGTTTGTGTGTGTGTGTGTGTGTGTGAATTATCACAGTTTTTAAACGTCCCGATATTGTAATAACGATCTCTAGGCTTTTCCAGAATTTTTTTAATAAACGGTGAAAATACCAAGGACCCCCCCCCCAAAAAAAATTTTATGTTCAGTACTAAATTTGTATGGGATGACATTCATTTGGCGATGAAATAGCTGGCCAGGAATGACTCACTGGCTCTAAATGAAGATGGTCAACGGAGCTGCGAAAACCTTTATCGGTTCTTTCCAATTCTAAATGTCAAAGTGATACATTTGACCATAATATGTTTGTCTCCAGATGGGAACATGTTTTTTTTCCATGTAAAGTGCTTGCATGGTTTCAGTCCTATTTGGAAAATGCATGGCCGTCATATTGTAAACTTATTTATAAATGGCGAATTTGCTGAAAACTATTAGTCTTGTTATAGTCGTTTGACAGCGCTCGTTTAGAGCTGCCCCGGAACATGGATGTGTAATATAGATCAGTCTTCATTTAGAATTTGACCATTTTTAAATTAGATACGTATCACGTACATATTTTATGGCTGGTTTGGTTTCCACGCCCGACATTAAAGTGGTATACTGTGTATGCGTGAATCACACTAAAGAGAGCCGCGCACACAGTGACACACATTTAAGACGGACGGAGATTGCCGTGACTATAATTTTTCCAGCGTCAACTGGCTAAATAATTATGTTGTTCAAAGCTAGTCATGCAGCCATTCGAACGGATAATGATTTCCATTAATAATAAATACACGATATGGCCAATTTTTTTAACTTTCTACTGAGGAAGGTCTGACGAAAAAGAAATTATTGCTCTTCTCTGAACGGGGTGGAAAACCGAAGAGTAACTGTAATCTATAAGGTGGATACAGTAGTCCAAGCAGTTTCGTAGAAATACAGTGTGCCATTTTGGCAACAAACGTGAAACTTTCAGAAACGAAGTAGAACTAAATAGGGAAGAATAGATGTTAGGTCAGTTGAAAAAAAATCCAATATGGCTGTCATTTTCAAGATGCCTGCAATTTCGCATGGATCTTGTTAAGAATTATAGTTGAAAATGTGTGTTGTGTGACATTCTACGACAAACAATGCAGCGGATGACGTCGAGCCAATCGGCAGATGGAAAAAATCTTCTTAAGAATTATAGTAGAATCTGTGTCTTTTGTCTTACATCCTCGGATATCAACATAAGGAGAAGATAGTATCACCTTTACCAGATGCTTATAATTGCTTCAGTCGTTCTTCAGAAAAAAAGAACGTGCAGTGCCCCAGTCAGTCGTGCCCTTTATCAATGAATCGGAAATGATGACCAACACAATTCAGTAGCAGTAAATACGGCTGGATCATGTGTATGACGTATGTGAGAACAAGTCTACGGAGAGCGAAGATGACATGAAAGTATCTTTGGCAGCATTCCATGCTAGCGAAAGACAAACCACCTATACCGATACTTCACGAACAGAAAGTTGAGCGATCGCATACGAGTGTTCAATTTCACTACTGGTCAATCGGACTGAACTTTGAGTTGAATGTATTGACTTTTACGGTCATTACATTTGTATAATGACACTTTACCCAAGATAATTCCGTGTTGTTTTTGTTTTTTTCGTGTGTGCCTTGGATTATCATCACTATTCACGCTGGTTGTTACCAGTTCGCCTTCGTTACATACTTAGTAAATACCCTCTAACAAACAAGGTTTAAATTGGGAACTTTGTACTTCAAAAATCACGCAGAGCGTTTTCTGGGATTCCAGTAGATCAGGAGCTAGAACAGAACAACAAATCTGACGGTGGAGCAACAGAGCTAACTGAAAGTACATCTGAGTTACTTCGATGGATGGACGCTGGGCTGGACCTTTCGAAGAAGGCAAAGCAAAAACATCAACATTTCGTCACCACAAAAAAAAGGTCAAAAGCATTCGGTGCACATTCGAAAACCATGTTTTAGCCCTATTCACTGTTTGAGAAACAATAGGTAATCAATTCCTGGAAGACAGTTCCGATCTGTTGGTACGGGACACTAAAAATTTAGCTGATTAGCGAGAATAGTCGATGTCGTACGTAAAGTACAACAGATCCTGAAGGACAGTTTTACAAGTCTTGTGAATGATCAAATTGACAAGAAACAAGTCACTCTTCAAGCTAATATGTCGTAACAAATTGCCACTCTTCCTCTATCTGACAGAATGAATATTTGCTGGACGGTCAAATACCCCATAAACTGTCAGATTCGGGGTTGTAATCTTGACAACTTTTTTCGGCACCACCAGTTTTGACTCACTACGCCCAGATGCGTTGTGACAAAAGGTCGGATCTGGCCACCATTTCTGAAGCACCGGTAAGGAGTCCTGATGAGTTGGCGACCGACGCCATGTTGAAGTTCTATTCCTTGATGGTGGTGTTGATATGAACTTGGCGAAACCAGGTGATTGTAAACATTTCAAGAATGTGGAAAAACGTCTCCTTCACAACTGCGTCGTGTGAGCAAATGGCTTGACATTGTCTGAGATGAATACACACATCTATCTATGACAGCCTGAAATCAATGACGAGAAGCAAGCGAAATCAAGACGCTGGAAACCAAATAAGAGGATTTATGAAAATAAGGCAGAAATATGCCTGTTTCTCGTATACCTATTTATATGTTTAAAGGTTGGAGGCAAGCAAGTTATCTCGACGCATGGTGTCGTGTACAACTCTGATATTGATATTCGTAATTTTTACTATGTATACCTGAAGAAACAGATACCGAGATGTTACTTCATGTTATATGCAGTGCTTCAATACAGTCGTGATTAGAACTCTAGACAAGGGTGTGATGATCATAGCTATTTCCATGTTCCAACATCTGGGAATCAGTGAACTATCGATTACATTGAGAACTGGGAAGAATGGCCGCTATGTTTACATGCATGCTATTGTGAAATGGCTGGGCCCAACAAAGGCACGATATCTAACATCGTTCCATGCCTTTACAAGATGTGATCAGATCTCCTCGTTCGCTTGTCGGGCAACATGGAAAGTGTACGATGAAATCACATCAGCATTTATTGCACTGAGTGTACGACAGAACGAGTACCCGCGCGACTGCCAATGAAGCGTACAAAGATATATTTACCAGGAAAGGACAAAGTATTACAAATATACCACCAACATATAGAACCCTGGTTGAACACAAAACGGTAAACGTACCAGGCCTGTTATTGTTGGGGATAGTTCCTTACACCAGATCCTACATTGCCGTCTCCTGCTGAACGGAGATGGACCAGATCAGCTAATGGACAGTGGCAACCTTTCTTGGACAATGTTCCCAGAAGCATCGAAGGCAATTCAGCAGTTGATCAAATGTGACTATAATCTGACGAGTGGATGCCGCGGAAGACTATAAATGTATAAAAGCAGAATTCAAATGTTTCAGTCGGCGTTAATGCGGTGGGAACTGTGAACCTGATTAGTCACCCTCAAGGTGTGGACAGTTATCTTTAATACCTACATCTGTGCAGAATTCTATACTTTATCGTTTCTAAATATACCATGACAAACAAAATTAATGGGACACATCGAAATATTGTTAATAGCTAGGGGTCATCTTTAAAATTAGATTTCCTTATAAAATACTACTGAAGGCTGACAAACGAAAAACGGAATTTTTGCAGCAATTCATTAGAAAACTCTTATGGAATCGCGGCTATCTTGAAAATTGTAGCTGTACCGGATTTGTTTTCAAATGGCCGCTAATCTCATTTTCCCTACTTTGTCAAACTCCACCATTCCGGCAAGTTTTAAATTTGTTGCCAAAATGGCACAATTCACCCTAAAAATATGAGGCAGTCTACTAGACTAAAAGTTAAGTTATCTGAATGAGTTCTATTTAATATTGCCTTTAAAACATGAAAACACATTCGTCTTAATTGGAAACAGTTTCTTCTAACATAATTATACAATTACACATGGATAATTAAGGATGTGTCTTACAAACCCAAGCATGGAAATTGCAGGACCAGTGAACTTTCTATTTGCTTCAAAGTATAAGCATGCAATGAAGCATTTAGATAACCGTTCAGAAAGATAATCCTTTAGTAGACTACATAACAGCAGGTGTGCGTGATTGCGTTTTAGTGTACTGGCGTATGTTTTAAGACGCCCAAGAACATTGGCATAGCAGGTGACGTATAATAACATCTTATCGAGATCTGGGTATGGTGCTCTTTCGTGGTTCAGATGATGGTGCGATGCAGTGCAGACGTCCAGCTCACCGGATAGAATCCTCTGTTACTTGTATCGGTGGTTTATTTCTTTCAGCAGCGAAAGCCTTTCACTTTTCTGATCCCAATTACGCATGGATTAGCTTCTCGGCCTGAAATCTGAGATAAGACCAGCGCCAAGGTTAAACGAAACACTCTCCCATTCCAGTCCACATCCGATGGATGCAAATGCAACTGAAAAGCGTACAAAAAGGGATACAAAGCAAGTATACCATCCATCACTCGAAATACACGCCATATACGGTGGCCACGGCGAAAAGGTTGTTGTTTTGATAGGTGACCGTCACCATTTTGTCAGTATCCAGATCCCAGACACACCGACTTCCCATCTGGAGACCCTGTCCGACATTCTCGCCAATCACCACCTCGCTGACGATCCTGTATCGGGCAAATCCGAGAAATTTAATTCGCCGTTTTATGTCCTCCGCAATCACCCGGCACAATAGCACCGAATTATCCCGATGATATCCGTCCACCGAATCCAGATGACACTTCAAGGCATCTTCGATTTCTTTTCTGGATCTCACAGGGTCAAATTTTCCGTCCGGATCCGGACCTATCTTATACGTATTCCCATATTTTGTCTGTTGTTCCCGGTAACTAAGGCTCAGAGCCTTCAGTTTATTCCATTTTGTTGATTTACCTTTTCCAGCTGGTGTCTTAGCAGGGATCATGTGACGCGTACGAATCTCGGATTTTTTACTTCCCGTGTCGCTTCTCAACGATCCCAAACTGTGGGTGGTGTTGTCTGGAGAAAGGTGGCACGAGTTGAACTTCTGAATGACCTTGGTCTGCACATGCGTGCCATTTTTATTCGCCATGGTGGTGTTAAAGTTTCCTTCTGGATCACGAATCGTTGTCTGGACGAAGTTAGACAGTACGTTACCAGGTAGTAAGTGGTACTATCATCGAAACAACACAGTTGTTACTCCGAATGATTCGAGATTTAGTCAACTTATATTATGTTGACTGTACGCGTGATGGATGATGAGCACCGTCTCTCTCTCTCTCTCTCTGTGTGTGTGTGTGTATGTGTGTGTGTGTGTGCTTGGCGTTCCCATGTACAAACAGAGTATATCGTGGGTTGTTTAATGTGATCTATGTTCATCAACACGTATCGTCGTCTGGGAACTTAGTGACATTGAAGTCGCCACTCAGTTACTTGAAAAGTGGCTGTTATCTAAACAAATTCTTTATCGACCAGTAGATCTACTGGGCCATTGTGTGACAACGCCCTTCACTGTTGTTGATATGTTCTGAGAACAGCCATTCAGAATTAATTTTAATAACCACACGCACACGCACGCATATATATATATATATATATATATATCAGAATGTATATACACACATTTTGTTACAACTTGATATCAGCCACCGCCGTTTTGGACTATCGATGGTCAATTTAATCACATACCCTTGTGATCATTTAATCACACTAACTTGAAGTGTCACGTGGAAACTTTCTGCGAACACCAATCCTCCAATCCCCCTCCATTTACCTATAGGCTGTAAAATAACCACTCCTGTAGTTAACGCGTTTGTGCGACTAATGCGAACAAGTGTATATCAATATTGTGTTAATCTGCGTGCGTACGTACGTATATATATATATATAATAAAATGTGTTCCTCGGCATCAACACTGGGCGGATAAGGTGGTGTATGATGAGACTCAAGGAATTCAGCTCTGACAATTCTAAATAATGTAATACATATAATAACAATAACAATAATAATACGATTGTTGCCTTTAACGATCTCCTGATTAAGGCCAGGAGCAGAGACTATAATTAGTTCATCACGAACGTTGTTTAACCTTCTGTCGTTGGTCTTTGTATTACTGCATTGTGAAGGAAGAAATAACGGAATCTGATTAATAATACGTTAATGATATATCTTAAAGTGAAATTAAGAATTAATCGGTTAAAGGTCGCCGCAAACTTTGGTCTGCAAATAGACACGCCCCTGAAGTTTTCCTCATATTTCATTTTTGACCACCACATTAAAGTGTAAAAATAAGACGCTATATGAATGCTGCATAGTTGGATGATGATGATGATGATGATGATGATGATGATTGGTGCTTTACAGCCAATTTTTTGCACATGGTAGGCTAAATGGGCCGAGCGACCTCCAAAGGTAAAGAAACGAAGTCAAAGATGAAACACCCTTCAGATATGCCCACGCCGAGATTCGAACACGGGTGGTAGTGATATGTGTGCCAATGCACGACCAACTAGACCATGGGGGCGAATGGTTGGAATGTTAATAATAATAATAATAATAATAATAATAATAGTTTGGATGATGATGATCATAATTATAATAATAATGATAAGGACGATGACGATAATAACAATAATAGATCACTTGAATAAGCCCTGATTTTATTTATTACTCACTCACCCACTTACTCACTCGATGAACATTATTAGTACCAAAGAACAATAACTGACGTGACCCAGCATAATGATGGAAACTATTTTAAGATGATTCGTAGAAGATAATTAGTCAACAAATCATCTTCAATCCAACATTAAGTAGACGAGTAGATAAGAAATAGATAAATGACCTGAGTGAATGTCACCGACCTGAAGGTGATTAAATATAACTGATACCGGTAATATTAAATCCTTATCAATATATTATGATAATTTCCATATGTCTGATTGTGTTCATTTATCACGTCTCTGAGGCGAGAAAAATTAATGTTTGATTTTTACATTTAATAATGATAATCTAGAGAGCTGGAGTCTATAGAACTAGATATTGTCAATCATTCATGAGAGTACGTGTTATTACATAATTAGACGTAAAAATATGTTATATGTTTGTAGTAACAGCATGAAATCGTTACGTGTCACGTTGACACTACGTATACCTTATCTTTGTTATGTGCGTAAAGGTTTGGGAAATACGTTTAAAGTAAGATAAATAAGTCGCATTGGTTTACAAAAGAAAACAATGATGTTAGCTGATAAAACAAGTGAGCCCTTGTGTGAACTTGATTTTATACCATTTTCTACGAGAGTAATTTTAAAACAATAATTATTATATAGCAACAAATAAAACCCTTTTTTCATTTCCAGAAATTCCGTTATTCATAATTATAATACTAGGTTCGGGCATAACGGTAACTTTGAAGTTAAATTTTGTTTGTGGAAAACCCGGATCTACGAAAAATGTCATGGGATCTTTTGGAATGATGGATTTAACGGATTATTATCGAAATATTAATTCTACCCATTTTTTTCTTATATTAAAATATGTTATGTATTCTAATTAGAGTAGGCGTTAGGTAATAGAAATATGGTATTAACTATACATGAATGTACTTGTTTCTCTGTATTTCAGTATATTTCGCGCATGTGTGTGTGTATGTGTGGGTGCGTGTGTTTTTGTTATGTGTGTGTGTGTGTGTGTGTGTGTGTGTGTGTGTGTGTGTGTGTGTGTGTGTGTGTGTGTGTGTGTGTGTGTGTGTGTGTGTGTGTGTATATACCTACAACATAACAGTATCCTTATCACAGTAACTTTTCATCGTAGAAATGGTTTAATTTGAAGAAATATTGTAACTGTTTGATGTTGAATAGTTTGAATTAAATTGAACTTAATTATTTACCAATCATATGAAAGCAATGAAACAGAAATGTTCCAAGATTAATTACGTTACCTCCTCCCCCTCCACCCTACCTCTCTTTCTATCTCTTTAACCTAAATATGTACCAACTTATCAATGAAAATAATTTATGTCACTAACATAAAACTCAATGGTAAAGAATCGTAGTTATTTGTTCTCAACGTGAGAATGAATAACTTTTGTCCCTGACCTTATAGTTATAAACATATTTATTATATCATATAGTAATATATATATATATATATATATATACTGTATTGACATGATATGCTAACAAACGTTTCAAGAGATACGTAATAAATTCCAAAAGATCCATACTCTCTTTCGGAGAGCAGAGTACATATTTGCTGAGATCAACATACTGACAACGATGAATTGCAAACAACTCTTCTGTATGCATAACATGAACTTCTTTTGTTGTCGACAACTCGCTACATATAGAATCCATGCAGAGGTCCCAGTCTTCGTTTGAATTGAGTTTTGTATTACAGATCTATACAGTAAAAACTCCAATATTATCTGGTTGACTGTGTTTGATGACTCATGGATAGAAATCGTTTCCAAATCAAAATGCTCGAAACAAGATGTTTAATCATACAGATGGATTTGATATTGATCAAGCATAGAATCGTGTATGTCATAACAGACCATGAACAGCATGGACACACACACACACCGAGAGAGAGAGAGAAGAGATTTATATACGCCCAGTAGTTTCTTTATTATTTATCATTATGGATACCCTTAGCAAAGTGGGACCTTTCTAATTATAATTTAGTATTAATTGTTATTTTCAGAGTTTTACCATAGAAGGCTATTGAGATCAGCCTCCTAACACAGTAACGGTTGGAGTCTGATAATAGATATTATGGCAGTCTGTTGTATTCTCATGATCTACTGATGTTTACCCTGACAGCTTCTCTTACCTACGTTAATATCCTGTACTATGGCCTTTAATAGAGAACTAGTATAAGTTGGTTCCCTTTCTGAGAAAGTGTCACAAATATGGCGTTAATCTCTTTTATGTAAGTAAACATGTTTGCATGTTGGTATATGAATATATGATACATTACACTGTGTATGCATGTACATGTTCCTGTAGGCGTGCTTGGGAGAGAGAGAGGGGGGGGGGTAAACCCTTTATAAGGGATGGGCCAGGTACATAAGCAACAAATTTCAAATACAAGATAGTAGTAAGTATTTTTCCCATTTGAATTTGTTTACAACAGTCGCAGTGTCAAGCTTTTATTTGGGTTTTATTAAATTGATATGATAACATCTACGAATATGTGCATCACCATAACATATTATATATAAACGTGATACTCATATTTGCCTTCTAAGGGATAATTCAAGGCTCGACACCTTTATTTACAAGGATATTGTATAAAGAAATTAAAATATATGTTCTATCTTGTTAACATACAGATTAAGCCACATATTTATTTATAATTAACATGATGTTTAAATTGTTTCATATTCTTGTCACTATATAATTGCATTTAGTACCTTAACGCACGCGTGCACGCCTGCTCGCGCACGTACACGCTCACGCGCATACACACAATTGCCAACAGACACACACACACAAATGGGATGCAAAGATGAGAATATCCTTTTTTTATTTAATAGTGATATTCCTACAATGCATAATAATAATATTATTATTATTATTATGGCTGAAATGACAGTTATTTGACTTGGCTTAATTGGCTACCTCAAATGAGGGAGACGCATATGGTCTGTAATTTACAACAAATTCTAAATAAATTTAGAATTTACAATATATGGCATATTCGGTGGAGAAAATCTTGCCAGTTGCCTGGTTGGACGAAAACCTCCACCTAATATAGTGCCACGGCCGAGATTCGAACCTCCGGCCTCCCGTACAGAATCATCTTGCGTGAGGAGTCTCAGCCATGAGGCCATAATGAGTGAGTGAATAACAAAGATTGATCGCATTCATATTTCGTTAATGTGCATTGTGATAATAATATGAAATCATGATTACTTTACTAAGTAATTATTATCGTAATCGATTACCATCATTATTCACATAATCGTAATATTGTCAAATAATCGTAATCGTATTCGATTACTTTGGCTCCGTAATCATCCCAACTCTGGTTGCAATATGCCAATTTGTTTTGGTCTTACTGTAATATAACATAATAATAATTTACTCTATGTTGTAGTATTGGACTCATTCACTCTATCTTATGATGCTGGTGACGTTACAACTGATCCAGGTTTGATCTGAAGGAGTATTTTTAACAGAACATATTCAATAGCCCGCACATCAAGCTTGAATTACTGTCTGTGTATATTGACGTTGTGCCCTCTGACCCACTCCTATAGGTTATCATAGTTAATGGAAGAAGCTTAGCTTAATCGGATTTATGCCATTCGTGATTTTATTTTCCTTAAACATAAACAGTTTGAATTCCCTTTGATTGTGTGAAAGATATTGGAGACTGGAAAGTAATTTTGTAAATCTCCCCTTGAGCTCTCGATCGTAACCAGCAGAAGACATTGTTATCTTTCAGGTCCGATCCTAATATGGTTCCGAATAACCCAAACTTTGTCATTTTCATTCAGACAAGTGAACGTGACCTCAAACATTAAGGCTTAACATGCGATACGTTTTGTGTGTTTACTGTCTTCGTTGTGTTGCCATAAAATTTCGGGTCATCGTAGATTTATATGACCGGATCTTCTCCAATGTGGCACTCCTCAAAGTAAAGCCAATCATCTGGCAGCAGATTTTGAGATTGTTGTTGCCGAGGTATTTGTCCTTTTTCTCACCGCTTAACCAAATGGTTTTTATCCCACTTGCATTTCAATTTCTGAAGTGAACATCTTAATTAATTGTTGAAGGTATTGGTGTCATCAACAACATATCTTTGTTCTGCTCAGTATCATATTTAGGATGTCATTCATAAAATGATCCAGATAATAATTAGTAAATATATACGCTCTTAATTGTCATATCCCACTTATCTGAGTTACACATTCAAGATAGATCACCATTTATTGTCACTCTTTCCTTATACGTTCGAACAGAACTTGATGTGTCAATCAGGGGAAGGTTCCATTTTGGCCATAAAGTTACAACTTTTGGAAAGTTGAGTCTGTCGTAATCCTTACTAAAACAACCTTCTGCCATGTCATACTCTACGAATTATCTTTATCTAGCCCCTATTCCATACATCAAATATGAAAAGGTATTTCTCATCATAATATAGTAGCATAATTTTTCTCTCTAGTCCTAGCTACATCTCCTAGCTTAGCCTTCCTTGGATGTTGTAACACTCTACCAGCTGTACTGGTCAGACAGTAATTATATGAACGTGCCTTATTCGTTTTTATGGTTTAATGCAGTCAATATTCAGCTAAATCTTCAACCAACGACTTGAGAAAGGGAGACTGTTGCATTAGTATCAGTCTGGTTTGCAGCTCATCCCTTTTAAAGATGGTATCTTCCGATGGTGACTGTATATGTCATGTCTTCCTTAAGTCACCCCCCTAGTTGTTTACAATATACGGTGATGCTTTTCAAATGATCTGTTTTTCGTTTTCATGTTGTGGGATCAAGACTCGTGTTAATAGTCCTCCCCCCAGTATAGTTCAACATACCAACGGTAAAATTCATACAACACCTTAACTGTTGTATTGAAGTGGAAGAAAACAAAGATGAGAGGCTAAAAAATAATCATGCGTTACATAATTAAATCGGCAAGGATAGCTTGGCAAGGTATCCATTGACATATGATTTTTATTATTTTATGAATGTAAGTAAAAAAATGTACTAGTTGTACGGTAGCTTATAATATTTGATAACATTAAATTACAGTTAACACTTATTTTGGCTGTAAATAACTTAAGAATAACGTTTGATTTTTCCTGTCATTCATAAATGAGATAATTGTGAATAAATTGTTCCAGATCTTTGCCCCTTCTCCAGTTTTATTTTTGAGATAAAAAATTAATTTTGCTAAAGTGAGTTAGTATCTAAAAAAATATCATCATCCATTTAACTTCATTTTTAACATACCGGTAAATTACCCTCTCCCATTAATATTGGAACACAAATAATGACTGACGCCTCATAAACTTTTGTGCAGATCGACTTCCTGTTCGTAATGTCAACACAAACTTCTTTTAGCATTTGACAATTTATTCCTTTGGATATTTATCCTAGGCAGCGAAATTATTTCGTTACAGATATGGAGCATTACATATATACTCTTCACAGACAATAAGGTGCGTTATTGTGTGGTAAAAGCAAGAATATATCACCTTAATTTGAGCCATAGGCATAATCTTGGAGATGGGGGTTAGAAATCTAGATGATGTAGATCTAGACGGTTTATAGATGTTTCGTAACCAAATGGTTTCGTACCATACCGTTTCGTAACCAGAGGGATATCACTTCGTAACCATAAAGATACCAATTTGTAACTAAGTCCATGCCACTTGCCCATCTTTTCATTAATTAAATACTAAATTATACAATATACTGGTTTAAGTGGTTACTACCGGGGGGTAAAACTAAAAGTATAACAAAGCAGTTGCATAGCCGAGCATTGCAATCAGAAACATGTTTGCTGTCACTAAAGGTTCAAGCACTCAATGTGTATGTGCTGGCATCCGATAGCACTGAGCACTTAACACTGGCTCCCGAATCCGGACACACCCCAGGCTGTTGCTGATTTACTCATTACTGCAGGACATATGGTTGCCACCAAGTGTTCGGATCTTTATATCCCCCTCCGAGCATCTGAAACAAGCCAAAATAGGGCTCGGCTCTTTACCACCAATATACATGGTTCTGACCAATGACCTGAAAGAAAATGGTTTTGATGCTCTGCATCCGAGCACCAGAAAACGTACATTTGGTGCATGCGCATTGAGTGCTTGGACTTTTAGCTGCAACTAACTGGTTTCCGATGCTTGCAACAACATCTAATATAAAACACACAAAAAGATTTAATATCAATATTTATTGATGTCTAGGCCACACTTTTATATTTAATGGGTCCACTGATTCTGCTGCATGCTCATAATAGTTCTGAGACTGATTTTCACCATTTGTGAAAGAGCGCCAAGAGGAGAATATCTTTGCTTGTAATTGTTTGTATCTCTTGCATTGCTATCTTTTGAATTTTTGACTTGCCTCTCTTTGTGCTGCCTTCAATAAAATCGAATGTTACAGGTTCGATGTCATCCGGGGTGATATATGCTGGAGGCTCGTCCAACATGGACAGTTCCTCATGGGTTTCTGGTATGACAATATCCCTGGCTTTTATGTCGAAAGATACGTCTGGAACTACATCGTGATCTAGAGTTGTCATGTTGGCGCCCATTAAGTCGTGATCACTGACTGGTGACAGTGGCTGCATGTCAAACGAACGTTGTGTGCTTGATGTCACCATTATAGTGCAGTCATCAGCTTCAGGAACTAAGGGCAAGCTGCAGTTCCTGCATCTCCAAGTAAAGAGTTCGACCTCACCATGTACCAGTTGTCAGTAGAAGGAACGGTCTGTGCCTGTGAAATAAAATAATGTAATTATTTCATGTAAATCATATAGAGCTACTAGTATATATCAACCCATCTGTTGCACACCAACCCCTCAGTTACCATCATATATTTATACTATATAGCCTACGATGTAATATACAATATCTATTAGATAAAATTATACTTGTTTACACATTCTGTGTTGCCATCTGAGACAACCATCACACTCCAGGGCCTCTTAAATAAAAAATAATTTGTGGTCTTACATCACATTGTGGTCTTACATCACCTTGTGCTCTTACATCATCATACAAGGAAACAACACTTTAAACCAAGACCTGCTCTTTTAAGTCAAGGAAACATATTAACTTCACTAAAAAAGTTTGGTATTCTTTCATTGTTCAAGCGTAAAATTTGTCAGTGTAATATTTGTACAATCAACTGCCTTATAAGGCTACTGATGATCTATCTATTTTGTCATCTGGTGTATTTACAGATTGTTTGTTGAAACTGTTATAATACTTTCATTGTAATATTACTGCAATTGAAATTAGCAAACTTCAGAAGTAAATAGTTCATTGCTGTTTCATTGTATTTTAAACATGTGAGGAGTTTAATTGAAAGTGACAATTGTAAGAAAAGCCATTGATCTGAATTTTTCAACTAACACCAGAGAAGTAAGTAGATGGAAATATAGGTTTATTATAATTCACACTCTCTTTGTATAGCTTTTGGTTACGAAATGGTATGGATTTTGGTTATGAACACTGACAAAATTAGTCATTGTCTGAATGGTTGATTATTCACCATCTACAATCTTATATTAGATGGGAAATTCTGTAATTGAACATTATAAGTGTTAATAATGATGTTAACTAAAGTTTGTATTAGGTCAATCGGAACTTTATGACATTATATGATATTATAACTTGGTTACAAACTTGTGTCTCATTGGTCACGAAACCATATGGTACAAAACAGTTTGATTATGGAACAACCTGATACCGATCTAGGGCTATGCCCTAGGGATGCCATAGATTGTGGCCGATGTCGAATGTGGACCACTATGTTTAAAATACAAGTTTTGTAATTACTTTGTCTTGGACACTGACAATAATCAAGTAAAATTGGACTCTAAATAAATTATCAAAATTGAAATTTTTTCAATCTGTGGTGGTTTTATTTTCATTGTATTAACATGTATGTAAATGTATGCAGAAGTGGGAAAGTTTAGAAGCAGTACAGCAGCAGTTACATTCGATTTGGATTTGTTTATGATACAGACACATGTACATAGTTCTCCATCAGTTTTATTTAATTTGCATATAAACATTATATCCACAATCTAGTGATATAATCAATTTAAACCCGTGTCCCATACAAGCAACAAGCTGCTCGTAGCAATTATAAAGCTGATTTCTCGGCATCTTCATACTGTGACCAGAGTTTAAGAATTTTAGCTTTCATTGCTCTTGAAGAATAGTTGCATTCAATTGTTTTAATGTGTTTTAACTATTATTTATTTGAACATTATTTTTAGACAAAATTTTATATGTGATTTGTAGACTTTGCATGCAATTTTGTTTTGTATTTATCATTTTTGTTATATTACAATGGCATACTCATTTAAGAAAATATGAAATGATCAGTGGTTTTTATGTGCACTAGATTATGAAATGATGAAATAGATGGTCTGTTTTATACATTAAACATGGGCCGCAATCCACGTAATTCTCATCTAGGTTTAGAAATTTGTTAGTTTAATATTAGTCTAGCTGGTATCTGTCTGAACAAAAGTATGTATAGATTTAGTGAGTTAAACTTGGATGAAAACTGAACTGCTGCCTATGGCTATGTGAAGTCTAAAAAACTGATGATCAGACAGACAAGTGTATGAATGTTTAACTTCAGCCTAATGCATCCATATGATAAGAATAATACCCAGATATCACATCACTCATGGATTATTTTATTTGCATAAAGTTATAATTATCTTTATTGGGACACTTAACCAACAGAAGCCAATTTTTTAAGAAACTATGTTTGGGATCCTAAGTTAACTATTGTTATTTCTAGCCATCAGATGGCAGCACCTGCATTGGGAGTTTTAGGACTGCATCAAAAGAACAGTTAACTCTTAGATAATATGACTGATCTTATATATTATGACTATAGCAGCCTCACACAAGGCACCAGGTTGGTTAATGAGATCGCTTTGCCATAGCTTGTCAATAGGAGGCAGGCTTTGTGCAAAGTGACTAATGTCAATGTTCCTCATATGTATAGTCCATCTTATTGATGCTTTACTGTGGTAGTTCATTTTTCATGCACGTGCCAATGCGTGATGTGCTTTGTGTGTGAAGTTGTTCAAATTAAGGGTCAGGGCGGCATGATCTGTTGGTAATGTAATATCATCAATCACATCAAAATTCTTCACATGTTTCACTGCATCAGTCGAACCGATTGTCCAGTCTAATTGAGATAGCCACTTTTGTCATTTACTAAAAGGAAAGTTTCCAGTACAGTTCAAATTGCCCGTTAGAAGATGGTTTATTGGTCTTAGATTGTTCAAAGCACATATATTGACATTAGCTCTCTGATATTTGAGTTCACCACTTTATCCGGATTTCATGAGTAGTTGCAGGTTATGCTGTTGAACATGTCTAGCAGCCCTAATCTGGCATTGAAGTCGCCTATGACAAATATATGATTGCTATTTTTGCAATATTATTGTATTGAAGCAAAAGATTGCATTGAATACTATCGTGAGTCACGAGGTGGTATATACACACATCCAAATGTACATTTATGCTGAACCAGACTTGGTCATCCAATGTAGATATATTATGGACATGTTGCCACAAATAGTGTTTTATGAATACTCCCACTCCTCCTCTTTGGATATGCTCTGGATTGATTCTGCTACGTATGAAACTAAAACCAGGTAGCGTTATTGGATAACTATGTTTAAGTTCACTAAGACTCACAATATCATATTTGGCAAAAAAATGAATTAATACTGATTGTTCAAGTTTAGACGTTGCACCGTGGATATTTAATGCACATAGTGATAGCTCTCTCATCTTTTTTCCTATAAAAAAAGCTTTGGTCGGAAAGTGTCGATTACCATATCATCTGTATTCACAGTATGGGTAGTATGGTCATATTTGATCTCAGGTCCTTGTTTCTCTTTTGTCTTCTCTCCACATCTCTTAATCTCTTGTATTTTCTGCTGATATCAGGGTGTGTGTCCTTTTTTATGAAGATGCATGATAAAGGAGCAGCTTCTCCATGTAGGTTGCGAGCTGCCTGTAAGATTTCTTTCCTTTGAAAGCTGAATTTTAGAGCTAGTTTTATTGGTCTTGGTTGTTCTCTCTGGGGTCCTACATTGCTACACTCCTTGCCTAATCTCTGAATCGATGATATTCCTATGTCATTTTGGCCAATTTTCCTGAGTATATGGTTGATTTTTCATCATTTGTTAGCTCTACTTCATCCTCTGTGATTATAGGCTCAGTCTCACTTAGCCCCATAATTATCAAGTTGTGCTTCCTTTGATCATAATCCAAAGATTCCAGAAAGTTTGGTTGATGTTGGGCAGTAATAACTTGTTCATAGGTGAATCATATATGGATGTACCCAGAATTCTGATACACACCCAGTAACTATATACTATATAGAGGTCATATGTAACCATTTAATATGATAAGGTGATCATTTTTTATTCTGTCGTTTACAGATCTCCCAACCTCACTTTTTCTGGAATCAGAAGAAAATAAATTAATAAACAACAACTTGATAGATATAATTTATTATCATTAATCTAGTTTTGCCTACATATCACACTTTCGTTTTGGTTTGGTTTCTTGGAAGTTCCTAATCAGGCTTATGAATTTCTTCTTATGTAAAATCCTCCACTGCCATACTGCAGATAAAGTAAAGCATGGATGTGACGTTTTGTTTAAATGTTATCATTCATATATCAGCGTTGGGCTGAAATGGATATAGAAACTTTTTTATGATTGTGTTTCAATACACACAAAGGAAACAATAGACCATGCAACAAAACCTTTTATTCAAATAGAGGCAGACATGATGTGTCAAACTGTTGGTGCATTTGTAGAAATGATTATGCCAAATGCTGGTGGTCTAGTGGTTAAGCATGTTGCACTTTGTGCCAAGAATCACAGGTTCGATCCCATCAAGAGTTTGAAACCTTTCCAGGGAATAATTTCTCAGCCCACAACATCATGGGTGGCTGACCACGTTAAATGGCATTGCCATCTCCACTGAATTAATTTTAAAAAGGGGGCCTTAAGACCCCCTGAGGATGTAATACACTCTGGCACCTACCACCCTCAGTATTTCAGTTCCATCTTTCTGTACTGCTCCCTTGTGAGTGGTTGGGGAGGAGATATAAATAAAAGGGACCACACTAGAAATAAGTGCTTGCACTTTCATGTGCTATCCCTGTTTCATAATCACAGATCATGAAAGAAAATCAATCAATCAATCACTACTGTTACCACATCAAAATCAACAGCAAGCTCAGATTCCATGATTCTGGACATGGAAGTGCTAGTGGAATATTGCATAAATACACCAACATACACTGCAGAACCACAACAAACAGAAATGCTAATACACCAATTGTCAAAATGAAGGCCCTTCAATGGTTGATGTTTTGATAATGATAAAATCTACTTCAAGAAAAAAAAGGATACTGTAAAAAGTAGGATGTTTGTGCAATTTGTTCAAATCTTGGAAATCTGCCTGATTGTAAGAACCCCCACCAAAAATAGACCTACCTAGGGCACCCCCCCTCCGGATTGTTACCAGAGTTTGGAGTTTTCTTTATCTAGTCTCATTTTTTTTACTTCCTATTGTTACCACAATCAATAGTACTATTTCTCTAGTCCTGTATTTTTTGTATTCTGTATATTTTAACCAGTCAGAGAATGGTTTATGTTCCTTTGTACATACTATTTTAAAGATAGTTAATTTTGCAATCATAAGCTGTTTGAAATGAAACTACACGTCAATGTTATTGTGCAACGACAGTACTATTTTATTATCTGTTCCATTTTTGGTAAGTATTATATACTTTATATATACACATATTTTGATATTTGGATGAGGCCATATGGCATATGTTGTAAATTTTAAAATTCATGTTTCATTGTACAGATATTATATAAATCTGCTCAAAGTGATTTGATTATACTATGCCTGATAGAAATTGTTTCCTTATTTTTTCCAAATAAAAGTGGTTTCATGACGAGTTTGAGTCATATGTGCTGTCACTCATACACTCATCTCATTATTATTGTTTGGGTGATAGTGGCTAAAATCAGTTGTACATTATGTCTCTGTGAGGAATTTAGTGAATTGGGCTCAGCATGTGATACCTTTTGGCCACTTATTTTCAGGTATATTTGCATTTAATTTTTTCCAACCGACCAAATAATTTGAATCGCAAATTTGTGATGTATTCAAATGTGCAGTTAAATTTTTTTATGACCTACCAATCCAATTTCTCACGTAAAAATCTGTAAACCACAGAATAAAAAACTGTGGCCTAAAACCTCCTTTTTTCATGTAGATATGTGTGTATCTCCTAAGCTCCTGTTTGAACATAACAAGTTTCTAGCACACACACACACACACACACACATATATATATATACGAACACACATACAATGTCATATATTTGTGTCAGATTCTAACTAAAGTAAAATTAACTATTTGATCCAATGTTCAACAACAGCGATGTTATAGGACTTTCATCACGTGTCTTCTGATAGAACTAGTATGTTTTCTTCACCTCTTTATTTTAAGATTATTTTAAGAAATCGAAGCCTTCGATCTGGGGTTTTTTTTCAGTATGATAAATACTTGTAAAGTGATACAAGCTTGAGATGTGGTAGACTGTTTGTGCTTTGAAATGTGAATGAAGCCTTTTCAGTCTGGATTCAGTGAAAGAAATGTGATATTTTCAGGTACATGTATGTATCAGCCAAAATCCAGGTTGTCAATTGATCCATTTAATCAAAAGACATTACAGTAACTCTCTGAAGATGTATTCTGAGTGGGCATCCCTGCAACAGGAAATCCAGACAGATGCCAGCAATGTCAGCGTACTGCACAAATTTCCTGAAGGCGTTGGTCGTGAGGTGGCAGGAAGCATTGTCAAAATGCTTGCCAAGAACCTCAGCATGGCAACAAGTTCTGATCAGCCAAGCAATTTACACACAGACAAAGATGTCCAGTGGACTATGGAGGTACAGTTATTTCTATTTGACAAGTTTGGACTAATTTTACTCATTTTTCTAATCTTATGGTCATCCTAGAGTTACTGATGTCCCATATTTATTATCTGTTATCCATGATTTTTTAAAGCTTTTGGTTCTTTGATATTCATAATGTAAACACACCATCTTGAAATCATTGCATGACATAATGGTATTAAATATGATGGGTATTCTGACAAAAAATAAGATTTTTCCTCTTGCAGAATTTGAAAAATTGCATTACTAATACTAGTAATAGGTGGCTGTGGATGGCTTCAACTCTATTATTTTTAAATGCTGAGAAGCTCAGTTTTATTTGTTTGGCTTCACCATGTTTTATTAAATCCCTAAAAACACCAATATTCTACATTAATGATTGTTTTCTTTTCTTTATTAGACCATTAAAGAATCTAGGAGTTAATTTTGACAAGCATATTAATATCAATGAATACATAATTTTGGTATTCAAATCCTGCCCGCTACCATACTAACAACATCTGCTCTCTAAAACCATTCTTAGCACAAGAGGCATTTGCCATAATTGTCTGTACTTTTGTTACATTTTGTATAAACTGTTGTAACTTCTTATTATATGGCATACCTGATTATAATTTAAAGTGCCTTCAACTAATTCAGCTTGGTGCAGCTCACCTTATGATAAATACTAATAAAGTAGGGTCATAATACCCTAAATTTAATATTAGCTGCCCTAGTGTTAGTGTATTTATATCAAGATTTTACATATGTGTATTATAGTGCCTTTGCATATCAATAGGAGATATCCAGTTAGATACTATTGTATTTACTATAACACCCCATAGATTATAGAACAGGTTGCTAAAGAAAGTTAGAAAAGTTAAGGTCTCTTCTTAAAAAAACACCAATTCATTGTTGTTGTTTTTTGGGGGTAATCCATCATTGAATATTTATATGTATGTTTTAGCTATTTTAAATTATGCGTTTCCTGTTAGTAAGGATGCCTTATTAAATCTAGAATACTATTATTAACAGCCTTTTGTCTTGAAGGTTACAATTTAAAAAAACCATAAGAGATTTGTTGTAACCATCTCCAAGAATAAATCAGACTTTTATACAATTCACTTCCTTTAGACATAGTTCACCTTTAATCATCTTGTGAGTTCTTTTAATAAAAGTGATATTACTGTTATTTGTTTGTATTCTATTAATCTGTTTGTATTAATAACCAATTATGATGTGCCAACAACCCTTTTATCTTCTTTAACAGATATTGTGCTATTCACTGAGCTTGCCATTAAATGAGGGAAGTATTGTTATTGAATGCGTGAATGTTTACTGTGAATGGTTGTCAGCCTTCACAGAGCCGAAATCCTGTGTGCCAAGTCCAGTAATAAATGATCCCAACCACTATGGGCAGGTTATGCTACAACATTTACAGAATTTGTTTGTAACTAGACCAGGTGCAGGTAGGATCTGTTTTTTATCCGTTTGTAAATTGGTTTAAAACGAAATCATAACGTGATATATTTCTCTAATTGAGTGTTATACGTCTGTTTGTTGGTTGGTGTTTCTTTACAAACTAGTTCGAGTCTTTTTAGATTGATAACAGATTGGTTGTTTTTATGTTCTGTATGTATTTTCTGCTATGTTTTAATATACCCATCAAACTGTGTACACTATACTGCATGTTGTGTATAATAATGTTTACGGTAAATAATACATGTTATATGCTAGGGTGTTTTAGTGTAGACTGTATATGGTGAAAATATTGTGGCAAAATTTACATATTACTAAGGCTGGTTTTCAATTCTGTTATTATCCTTATCTACACATGTATATTACTTAATATGCTTAAGTACAGATTTCAGTATGTGTAATACTATAAGTTTTATATATATATATATATATATAGAGAGAGAGAGAGAACTAGAAATAATAGTATTAATACACTTTTATATCTTCCAGCTCAAGATCAGATTGGTCGTCAGGTTGTACACTGTCATCGAGTGTTACGTGTCATTCAGTCAGTTGCTCGACACTCAGCTGTTTTGACACGTGAGACATGGGACTGTTTATTAAAATTTCTCTTGGCAATCAATGATTCCTTGTTGGCTCCTCCAGTTACCAAAGGTCAGCCATACTGCTATGACAATCTTTATGCTGAAATCAGCTCTTGTCTGTATGCATTGTGTTTTAGTATAATCAAATAATTCTAGTTGGTGATTTTGTTTAAAATACAACTATCATTATATATATATATATATTTTATATATATATATATATATATATATATATATACAGTGTGTGAAACTAACTTATAGCCTTACTGGACCTGCAGGTCTAGTAAAATATTTTAACACTAGACCGGCTGTGATGACACTAGACCGAGTGAGGGCAAAAGTTACATAGTTCAGACCTCCATGAAAATTAAACATTATGAGTTGATCACTGAGTTAATTACACGGGCCTGTTTGCAATGCACCAATACACGTAAAAGTAATTCTGTGGTTGTCAATATCCTTTTCAGATTTATCCCATAGTTTCAACATATTGTTTTCTTTGTGTGAAATACATTTAAAAATGTAAAAACCTTTTAAATATCATAATTGTAACTGACAATGGTTCAATAAAATGGCACATACACGTTTGTACGTATGCAGAGTTTGTCTCCTGGCAGCATTAAATAACCTTATATGGAAGCATCATGAGTATTTGGTACTATCCTTTGTCTCTTAGTAAACTCTGAGGTACCTTTTTCCAGTGAAATACTGTCATTCTTAATCACTCTCTGTTTGCATTCACTGAGCATGCGTGTATATACTATTGTATAATTAATTATCCACGTAGTTGCCAGCTCAAACTGATCCATGAAATACAAAACTTATTGTGATGTTTCTACCCACACAACTAATTTATGTATTATTTAAATTTATGTACAGTTGGCTCCTTTTACACATTTCCACATTTTTAATAATGACGTATACCTGAAAAACACAACAGTATTTGAAATAGAAAAAAAACGTCGATTTTAGACATCTAGTGTGTAGGCATAACACATTTGTCTTCATTTTAAAGGCTAATCTGCATACTGTAGATCAGCTTAATTTGGTGACAGCAAAATTTGGTGATTTCATCATTTTGAACATATTGGTGACAGCATAAACTGGCGAATTTTGGTCTGTCAGGAAAGTTGATTTTTGCTTTCTTTTCTAGGCCATTCGGGGAAAACCATATTTCAGAGCACACCATTATTCACCAGCCATAACCAAATTTGAAGCAGACTAGATCATTGGCTTTTATGTAATGAGTAATTCCATTCCTAGCAGATCTGAACTAGTAATTGACAAACCCTCGCCATGATTGAATGACAACAAAGTTAACTGATATGCAAGCTAAAGACAAATTGCAATGTTTTCATATTATTTTTCTATTCTCAGCAAATGAATATAAATTATAACAAATCTCGAACGCAAAATCAATGCCTAGTACAGTGATCAAGTTAGTGACTCCTTGACATCCAATTGCAAAATTGCAGACACTGAACTCAGCCTTAAGATCACTAGACTGAAACCTCAACACACAATCTGGTTGTTTCATGCATTTGATTTTGCTACTCGACATAGTGATGTTCTTAAACATGACTGAAAAAAATGGGAATATTACACATGTTCAGTGTGTTATCAAAGTAGTGCTTTCAGAGTATAATATGAAGTTCTGTACAACATAATATTACAGTATTCAGATAAATTCTAGAACACTCATTACACTGGTCAGTTGGGAAGCTGCAAGTGTTAATTGTGACATTAACATGTTATGCCAATTTGATTCATAGCCGGAAGGCATGTGTCCAAGATTTGACAGGATATAGCAAGTGAAGTCATTTGTGTGTTTGTTGTTTGATATGTCACAAGTTAATAAACAGATCATGTCTTTGGTTATTTGATGGGTAGCTGTTAGTATTAGCCTGTAGCTCTGTACTCATTTTTATTGTTTTTCCATTAAAATCGACACTAGACCGGCCAGTTGAGTACTATGGCACTGACATTAGACCGGACCTTGAAACACTGGTTTATTAAAAACTGTCATTTTGGCCATATTATATATATATATATATATATATATATATATATATATATATATATATATATATATACATATTATAATTTATATACACTCAGTAAGATAAAAACAATTATTATGAAATGTTCCTGTTATACCCACAGATAGTGTTGGTGAACAGATATGTGACCGTGCTATCAGTGTTCTGTTTGAGGTGCTGCTATTGGCATGTAACAAGAGCTTTCCTTCTCCACCAATGTGGAAGACATTACATGACATGTGTGCCCAGTGGCGACACCATGAAGCTGTGGTCATTCAGTGGCACCGTGTCAATGTTGCTCTGCTCTCACGAGTAATAACATTTATGTATGGGCCAAACCATCCACAGCTTCATATAAGTAAGTAGAGTGTATGTGGGAGATAGTGACACAGAGAATAAGTGCACTTTAATAATATCTTATAGATATTTCTTTGTTGTTTTCAATCCATATACATTTCAAGCTGAAAGACATAATGCTACATAAGCCTTTAACTGCTGTGTAACATAATTACATAAATCATATAACTTGCCATTTATGTGTGTGTGTGTGTGTGTCAGACATGGGGTCAATTCAATTCTGGAATTGGAATTGATGGTCAATTCCTGAATTGGAATTGATTATTTAAAAAATGGAATTGGAATTGAGAAATTTTGAATTGGAATTGAGAAATTTTGAATTGGAATTGAAGTTTCTATAAAAAAGGAAATCTACAAATTAATTTACCATTTTTACAATGTGAACACTTATATGTGGTGTTGCCAATATACTGGAACCAAAATGATCCAGAACTTTGGTTCCTTTTATATATATTTTTATATATCAGATATGCACACTGACCATGGCACCCCAAGTGAGCGTTTAACTAATTAAATGGTCTAGATACTGTCCGCTCCATCCACAACACTGTGACACCACCACATAGCATATCTGTAAACTATATAAATATAGTGCTATTTAGGAATTCATAAATTTTATCATCTCACTGGGAATGCCAATCAGGAGCAAAAACTTGCCCCTCCTCTCCTAAAACTGTGACTACTACATTCACTTCAACTTGAAGTGAGTGTAGTAGTCACAGTAGTAGCCTTGAAGTTCAAGACTCCTACTGTACACTGGAATATAAACATATCTTTGATGATTACAAAATACACTTTTACATGGGGATGCACCCAAGACTATGATCCACCACTTGATGTCATCAAATATCTCTTTAGCTAAAAGTGCCTTGTGGTTAGGCTTTTGCAATTTTTTGCCACATTAACACTTACATGTGGTGTTACCAATATACTAGAACAAAATTGATCCACAATTGGAATTGAGAAATTTTGAATTGGAATTCAGAAATTTTGATATATACTCGAACCATAATGATCCAGAGCTTTGGTTCCTTTATATATATATATATATATATATTAGATATGCACACTGACTGTGGCACTCCAAGTGAGCATTTGACTAATTAAAATGGTCTGGATACCATGGACTCCACCCCCACTGTGACACCATCACATAGCATACCTGTAATCTATATAGAGATATTGCTATTTAGGAATTAATTAATTTTATCATCTCACCAGGAATGCCAATCTGGAGCCAAAGATTGCCCCTCCTCTCCTCAAACTGTGACTACTATAGCCTGTCCCCAAACCTAATTTTTTTTATAACCATTTGAGAGATTTTGTAAACTTACCATATGCCATTGGTTTAGTACCCAGCAGGGTTGTGAAAGTAAATACATGGTCTGACCCCTGCTAGGCAGAGCTAAGCAAATACATTCCTTTCAAGGATCCTACTGGGCAGTGGAATATAAACACACCTTTGATGATTACAAAATATACTCTTACATGCACCCAAGACTATGATCCACCATGTGATATAATACCTCTTTAGCTAAAAGCGCTTTGTGGTTAGGCTTTCACTAATTTTACCATATTAACACTTACATGTGCTGTTACCAATATACTGGAACCAAATTGATCCAGAACTTTGGTTCCTTATATATATATATATATATATATATATATATATATATATCAAATATGCACACTGACTGTGACATCGTACATGTGCATTTAACCAATTAAAATGGTCTGGATACCTTGGGCTCCACCCACAACATGGTGACACCACCACATAGCATGCCTGTAATCTATATAGAGATATTACTATTTAGGAATTTACCCCAGTTCAATGTTTAGAACGGGCAAAAAAATAAATCCACAAATTAATTTACCATTTAATTATTTAATTCAGAAATATTTCTTCCATGACAATCCTACTTGGAATATAAACTACTCGGAGTAGGTATTCCAAGTAGGTACTTGAAGTACCTACTCATGGTAAAAAGTATTAGGCTAAAAAATGTTGGAAAAAACGAAATTGGAATTGATAAATTTGAATTTGACCAATTGGAATTGACAAAATGGAGCTGACCCCATGTCTGGTGTGTGTGCATGTGTGTGTGTGCGCGCGCGTGTGTAAGTAACCTTTATTAAATCCGGTACTTAACTTTTCCTATCTCACGTGATTTCCTTTCCCTTTTCATTCTACACATTCAGATGAAGACGATGCATCACTGATTCCGGACACGATGTCAGAAGAGTGCATATCTCAGTGTTGGTTCCGTCTGCTTCACGTACTCAGCAATCCCGTTGACTTGGCACATCCCTCTGTAATCAGCAACACGCCGAAATTTCTGCACCATGCACTGACGAATGGCATAGATCCAGAACAACATCCCTGCTTGGCAAATCTCCCACAAATATTCTACCAGGCAATGAGAAGTGTGTCACTCCTTGTTGATGCCCTGCTAGGTGTGTGTACATTGTAAACAAAAGCTGTATGGCAGTTCTGTTGACCGAGCTCACGTGTTCGAGAATTATTAACCAGTTTCTTTCCTTTTTTAGGTCTCAATAGTAGGAGTGATGTTGATCTAGTGCCATCTGTTCTGAATCGACAGACATCATTTGGGCAGCCTGGATCAACACCACCACCTCAGAGAAGGTCAAAGGGTCAGTCCAGTGGAAAAGGTTAGCTTGCTAATTGATTTGTTGCTTTTCTGGTTGAACTAGCTAAACAATGGCTATTTTAAATGAAACATTATTGCATTGTTAACAGAAGGCCACACTAGTTTGTTCATTGTTCCTGATTGATTATAGAACAATATTTATCTGTTACGATAAACATTTTGAAAAGAAATCCTATGAACTTATAGCTTCTATGAGATAATGGAATTATATAACAAGACAATGTATTCTTTGTCATTACCTTTTTTTGCAAATTAAAAATAAAATAGCTTCTGTAAGCAAACAAGTTTTAATGAGAGAACGGGTATTTTTTTGTGGGAGATTTCATTGACAAAATGTTCTTTGCAGTTTCCAGGAATGTGAACATCACTCCAACACGTCATTCAAGCATCACATCCATCTCAACATCCGGTGGTCTGAGTCAGTTCAACTTTGAACTTCACACCAATCTGGCCAACACACGTCCGCGTGTGAACAGCTTGCTTCATTTGTTCGGTGCTTGGCTAATTGAAGCGGCCACAATTGGGGTGAAAGGCCAGGGTTCGCAGCCAAGAGGTGTGTATGATCGGCAGCAGTGGCCTTGATTAACTCTCCTGCTTAATTAATGAATACTGATTATGTAAATAGGGTGTTGTTGTGTGTCTAATAGGACTAGTTAATGGAACTGATATTATCTTATACTGTCCTCATATAGGTGGATGTTAACATTGTTAGTATGCTCTGAATTGTTGTCTAATTTTCATGAATATCCGATTAATGGTAGCAAGGATTCTTGATTAATCTTCTGTTTGATCTAGGCTAATCTATGTGTTTTGTTGATTTCCTGTTTTTTTGTTTTTCTCCTTGGATTTAGATCAACCACAAATGCATGGTATGTACCGAAATGTATAATAGTGAAAGTCGTGTTACCTTGTAATATGGCCAAAATTGTGACAGATCATGTTCAGTGTTCCGTTTATGTGTTGAAATCAGAATAACAGTGGAGCCAGGCATGGTGTTAAATATTCAATTAAATGTTGACTTTTTTTGTAGCATTATTATCCTATAGTATGCGTCTTGTTATCACCATCCGTTGATCTCTCACGACTGTAAATCATTACAACTAATCCATCTCATAACGAAATGCTATTAACCTGAGAATCAGACATGTGTCAGTATGTTTGCATTTCATCTGCATTGAATCCTGCATCATTGTTTCAGTAGCTATAATCTAAACTCTTATTGGTCATGTTCTTGTTTTGTTTAGTGGCATAACGTGATTTTGTACATTTTCAAACATTTATTTTGTTATATGTAATCTATGCTTGCACATGTTTTTATGATTTGATTGAAAATTTTATGTGGAAAAGCATGAATTCTGAGAAATATAATTTTGTATAATACAGAGAACCCAAATTTTGTTTCTCCAAATTCTGTTTAATGTAGGTCCAGGCCAATAAGCCCATTGGGGCATTAAGCTGGGGTCGTCTTTTAAACCTAAAATATCATGATTTATGGTAATACAGTCCATTAAGTCGATCTAATAATCTTAACTTTTCCCTGCAGCATTTTCATGTGATATCAAATGTTTTGATTGCAGGAACTAGTTTATGTTAGTGTAAATATCTCCAGTTTCAGCTAATTTTCAATAATCCTACAACAATACTTTCTGCTACAAATTATTATCATTATCTTGTTTCACTTGTATTTTCACTCTGTGACTGCATGAATTTAAATGACGATGTTGTTGATATTCTGTGTTTGCGACTTGACATCTGTTACCATATAGATAGATGGCCACACCCTGAAATTTGTTCTCCCGATTACTGAATTTCTTGACACTGAAATAGCATCGGCCATTAAGCCGACCTAAATAATTAAGGGTAACAATATTGACTCAAAGTATCAGCTTAATGGCCGGGATCTACGGTATATCCTTTTATTAATTATATTAATAGATTTCCTGAAATATCAGTAATTGATGTGTAGTTGACAGTTTGTGCATGTTTTGTTGTTGTTGTTGCTTTTGTTATGTTCAGGAGATGGTAACTAATTATTGTATGGCCACATTTTTAATAGTTTTATTCAGATATAAATAGAAGTGTCATATGACAATAGAATATGATTTTGGGTATTCTTTCCAGTGAATATTCTTAAAGTACATGTGTCTTTTGTGACTATGGTTGGAGGTTTGGTAGCTCAGCTGGTAGAGTTTCAGATTTAAATGTGTATGGTTCTGGGTTTGAATCTTGCTTGCCACCTGTGCTATTCACTGATTGCCATAGAAATGCTGCTCACTGATTGCCATAGATGCCTACCCAGCTGGAATATTGTGGGTTATACAAATCAGATGAAACATTCTCACCAGTGTGTTTGGATCCATGCTATAAATGATTATAAATTCCCCAAACATCAGAGATGGAAATCCTAGTTTCAGCCATAACCTTCACACACACACACACACACACACACACACACACACACACACACACACACACACACACACACACACACACACACACACCTATCCATGATGTTGATGGTTTGACAAACATCAGACAATTGAATGTATTTATAGCTCAGCCTTGTCAGATGTTTATATGAAACATGGACTGGTCAGATGTTTATATGAAGCATGGACTGGTCAGATGTTTATATGAAGCATGGACTGCGTGCTTTGCTACTTATCTAATGAACTGTTACAATAACGTAGAATATTGGATTGTATTTGATGTGTTTTCTGTTTTATACAAGTTTTGTTTTGTTTATTGTACAGCTGTTGTCTTTTGGTGCATATTCATGAGCCTATGCTACTTGGGTTTTGTAGAAATGTACAGTTTGAAATTTCTGGACAACAAATAGACGCCTTCCCCATAATTACCTATATACATATTTACTAACTGAATGAACTAAAACATTTGCAGGCTTAAAGAAATTCCTTGAGTAACTAACAGTTATGCTGAGGCTCTAACCCGAGGTTACAGAATTAGTTTTAACAATTTGACCAGCAGATCTCAAATATTTAAAAATAATTGTTGTCCCATTAGACGTATTTGGAATGTAGTTTAGGCAATTATCTTTATACCAGAGACAAAATAAATGGTTTAATTTCCTAGAATAGTATATAATATTAGACGGGCGTCATAGGAGAGCTGAAGTTCAGTATGCTGTATTTGTTCTCGTAAATGTCTTGAGTTTTTTTCTTCTTCTAAACCTAAGTAACATCTGCTAAAAAAATTTGTTCACTAACAGGTATAACCTCAGGCATTTTACTCTGTGTTAAGCATTGTTTTGGTTGTTTATTATTGTATTGCCCACTGAGTCTGTTTTGGAGGGCAAGATGTGTAACATATATGTATGTTGCATGTTATTTGAGTGCGTGTCTCTGCATGTACTGACATAGTTAATCGATCTCTGTAAATTATTTATCTTGCTGAGCAATAATGCAGTACTTAGTTAAGACTTAGGATGATTACTGTGCAATTATTATTATTATAATTATTAAGATGTAATATATATTATACTTCACTGTAATTAAGGTTGTTTTCACGTAACTTTAACACATTGCATGTACACTGAAGGTTGTGTTTTCTGTTTGTTTTTTCACACTTTGGTCTGGACTTGTCACACCCACATCACACGGTCAACACTTTGAACGTATCGATGTTTCGCCTGCATCCTGTCATCACTACGTGAACTTACTAATCACATGATTCTGTCACATGATTTCCGGATGCCTTGCTTTGTTTGTGCGTGTCTGTTTTGGCTGCTGTGCCTGCTATTGCTACTGCATATGCGACCTTAATCCCTGTACGTATACTGGCCATATGACCTATAGCACTGTCGCGTAGTCGGACGACATCATTTCACCTGGAACACCAACCACTCACCACTAATGTCAGTCTACGACATTCAACTCATTTGCCAGATGAGGTGCATCCAAACATGGCGACAGACCCAAATGAGCAGAACGAGGCTGGCAGGGCTGAGGCCTGTGGCACTCTGTGTCGCATATTTTGCTCCATACGCACCCAAGAAGAGGTGCTGCCTGTCTACCTTTCACGGTTCTACTTCGTCCTGTACCATGGCCTGGATTTGGAAAAGGTTTGTTTATTTTGCTTAAAAACGTGTACCTGTATTTGCTCTGATGTTCTAACCCAAAGGTTATCCACATCCACATGAGAACCTGTCCTGGGAGACCATCCATGTTAAATGGTAACTAGAAGTTACCACTTCAGTTCACTTCCCACTCTCTATTTTTGTGATTTGATGCATGGATGCATGCATCATTGCAGATGCCATTCAATATATTTCATATAAATAAACAAATTAATTTACATATGTAATCCACAATATCCTATGAATGTCCTAGTAACTCAGAACACTTGGGGTGATCTCTCATAATAATCTTTTATATAGTATCTGCATCGTACTTTATAAGTTGATAGTGAACCAACTAACACATATGAATATGGGATAATTGTTTCAACACCAAGAGAGGAATGAAGTAAAACATATGAGATTTGTATTTAGTGCTCGAGGTTTTATAATTTATGGTGAATGACATCAGTAAAGTGACCTCCACCGGTAATAGCGTGTTGTAAAAGTTCCACAAAATTATCAAAACCTCAGCACAGCAGATTGATGACAACAATTTCAGCTTCAGTTAAACACTTCCGCTTCTGTTGTGTTAATGCTGTCTACTGTTAAGTTGTGTACACGTTATTTGAAATAGCCTCATAAGAAGAAGTGTTCAGCAAAGTGATCAGGAGATCTGACTTTCTTGGCCATGGAATGGCTTCGGACTGAAGCATGAATTAATGTGGTGGTAAAGACTACGGACCATGTCCGTACTTTTTCTCCATTGGGCTCGAACAAATAGAATCTTTCTGATGTCATCAAATCCTCTCTCATGTAATGCATACCTGCATTCTGTAATCCTTATCCCATGATGAAAAAGTATTAGTTTTGTTCTGGATTACCATGTATGTGAAAGGCAGAATACAGTTTAAAATTTGAGTGATAATTCATCAACTTTTATAAGTAGTACCAGTACAGTTTTTATAGAATGCTCGATAAAAGCTTTCTTCTAAAACTATCCAGTATCACCTGTGTGTGTTTTGTGGGGAAATATGTAGGTGTTTATTTCATTACTAAAAGTTAAAAAAATGTATGATTGACTGAATAATGTCCAGTAATAATAATACTAATAATGATAATAATACTATTTCTACTGCTACTACTGTTATTAAATAATGATGATGATAATACTAGACAAAATCTACAGTGTTCAAACATCATATAAACAAATATTTAATTTTTAGGAGATAGTATAATCCATTGTCAGTAATTGTCAATGATATATACAAATATAGTTTAATGTAACAAAGAGTGATGTTAATTCTCCAGAATCCAAGTGGTTCAACCCTGATGAACATCATCTGTAACTCATCTGATTTGTTACGGGTAGACCTTGATGGTGTCATGATGCTGTTGCCAAGGATACTGAATGTACTCGAGGCTATACTGCCTGAATTAAATCCAAAATTCAAGTAAGTTGTTCGGCATGATGTGGATATGATATAAACTTTTTAATAATATAACAAACCTGGTTTGTTATTCACAGCTTTTCTGAATGAGTTGACATACAAATATAGATAAAGTAGAGACACCACTCACTCAGTCATACATGCATACATACACACACAGATATGGTGTCAAGTTGTTCGGATTAATAGGTTACTTTTGAATCACTGCAAATTACTCCTGAATGTGAACTGTGGTATCAGAGTAGTCATTTCTTTATTTATATATATATATATATATATATATATTATTACTTATCATTAAACCACATGCATGTGTTATTTACTTTGAATTGTGGTATTTTTTATGTGCTTCCACTTTCTGTACATAGCCTACATACAATCACTTCTCTGTGGGCATGACACATTTGTAACATATGAAAAGTAGATTAGCTGGGCCCCATAGGCTGATGAGTAGCTCAGATATATACATAGGTCTATGTATGTTTTGATGTGTGAAGATATAGGTTTTTGTGTATTTAGTTTCATACATATAGATTTATTTATGTATAGCTTTAGGGAGGTTTAGGATTTAAAGGATGTTTAAGTGCTGCTGTTCTGAGCCAGAGCCACCATATATATATATATATATATTATATATATATATATCCTAAAACACACACACATAGAGACAAACAGACAGAGAGAGAGAGAAACTGATTGAAGCACATCTTATCCTATGGTTATTTCTCTATACAGACAAGATGATCATGTGATGGTGGTCGAGTTACGTAAAGCATCCATCCATCTGTTGCTGTCAATGCTTTGCCTGCCTTTGCATTTCAAGTCACTGCCAATCAAATGTAAGAATTAAATATTTTGTGTAGTAGCTGTCAGTCTGATGTAAGAATTAATAATTTTGTGTAGGAGGTGCCAATTAGATGTGACAATTTCAGACTTTTAACATATATTTTGTATTCATTTTTACTGTGTAGATATTATTTTTATCATATTTGAAATTGACATGAAGATATTTATACACTGGTCTAATGTTTGTCCAAGATAGCATTTTATTAGTTTCAGTCAGTTTAATTAAAAAAACAAGAATGTGCGAGTAGTATTTAATGATACACCAGCATAAAAGGTCATTTAAAATCATCTCCCTGTGAGATTATGTGGCAAGCAAGTTTTGAACTCTGAACTTGAAAGCACATTTGGAAACAAGAAATAACAAGATATATAATTTACAAAAATTTACAAATTTTTCTTATCTTTAGTAAAATTTGGTTTTGACAATTGTTCTATGAACATTTCTAATGTTCTGGGTTACTATGTTTTGCTCTGTAATCCATAGACCCTAATCCTTTTTTTCTGAATCAGACTTTTACTTCCAAGATTAGCAATAATCAATTTTGATTATAAGCAAAATAGAAAACAAAAACTGACAGAAATGATGCTTGTCTGCTGAACATCCAGCATCTTTGTATGTCTGTCAATCTATTGAGATTCAAGATTCGAAGATGCACATATTGAAAGTAACCATTATAGATCATGTTTTTTGTATGGTTGGGTTAATCTATGTTCTATTGACACATCAACATATATACTGTTTTAAAGATGAAGTCAACTGATGAAGAGCCGTAGTTGAAATTGATTTGTGTTTCTGGTTTTCTCAATACCTCCATTCTAGCTCTTTTTGGTGATAGAGTTGGCAGTTCTGTGGTGACATTCCTTTCACTGAAGATGAGGATGATTGAGGTACTCCTTCGAGCTCTTACTGTGGAGACCGATCCCAATAATACTCAAATGTTGTTAGGTCAGTGTACAATGTTAACTGATTTCAAAAATATTAATTCCATATTTTCCATATATTTCCATGTTACGATGTGAATCAAGAAGTAAATTCTAAAACAACAAACACTTTTATATAGTAGAATTTTAAATATATTATTATTATTATTATTACTGGTTATTATTAATAATATTAGTTTTTAATAATAGGATTTTAGTTAATCGTACATAAACTGATTACTTGATGAGTTCATATTTTTCTATATTATTTTAGGAGGTCTATCATTATGCGTTTATGACTTTGCTTTGTGTGAAGAAGCTGAACAGACCTTACAGCAGGAAGAAAGTGATCCTCAGGGATCACCACCTGTAGTGGATAAACAGAGTAATGCACCACTGTCAGCCGATGCTACAGGTAGGGGGCAACACTCGGTCACTGCTGCTATGTATACTTACTAAAATGTCAAAATAGGAATGTCTATACATTCCAGTGTGATGAATATATTTCTTCGGGTCATTTTGGCTAATAGACTTCAATCCTCACATGTACAACAGTTTTCACTTGCCAGCAAATTTGAACCGACAGCCAAACCACTCGTCTCATTAAGATTAGTTGTTGTTTCAATACAAATTATATTTGGATTTTGACGATCATTTCTTTTATTTATTTGGGAACACTATTGTGTTAATGTATCATTGTTGTCTTATCAGACATAAACCATAAACTAGATTGTAATGAAGTTGACTCAGCTTTATTATAATCCATTTTATGCTTCATCTATGCATATAAAATTATATATATATATATATATATATATATTGTTTTATAAGTGTGTATTGTGTTTAATATCACAATTTTATTATTTATTTGTCTGTGGTAATATTTGGTTTTATGCACTAACATTATCGTAAATGTTATTTCTATTATTTAAACTTTTTAGACATGAATTTATTTAGCAGATATTTTAGTTTAGCTTTTGTAAATGTTGTATTATTATATGTATCTGTTATTTTACACCTCGGACTTTTAATTTATTATGTAAATAGATTAATTTTTCTAAAATATAAATATTATTTTCTTTCACCTGATGTTTATCTATGTGATGTGTGTTTGATTGTGTTTATGCGTGTGTGTGTTGACCTGTGCCTTGTACATAGCTACAAATATGGCACAATTAGTAACATCAGTAAGCTCTTTACACAGGATTGGTAATGTTTTGGATGTTTTCCACAGGCCTCAATGGAAGTAACTGTTCTGGTGACATGACAGGCAGCCGAAACACTAAAGATTGGGGTACATCTTGTTTATTTCTGATTAGAATTAATCACATCTGACCCGTTAACCTTCACAGATATAAACTACCCCTTCACAGTCTAATAACCTCCAGATATTCACAGTAATTAAGCCAGAACCATCTCTGTCAGTCTGCGAAGCTAAACACTTACCATAGATTATAGATGAGTTCTGCATGTTTGATATGTTTTGATATGTCGGAGGATGGATTCTGTCACAAAGGATACAATGGTTTAGGTATTGATCCGTGATTTAGTTCACTGACTGTTGTTGTCCATCACTTCATCGAATGATTACTTTGTGTAGCCTTGATACTTATTTTACATGGAGCATATGGCCAAAGAGATACTACTTGGATAAATGGGATGTTTGTACCAAAGAGTTTTACTGGTGAATGAAACAGCCCTCAGAAACAGGCAATCTTTGTCTTATATATATATATATATATATATATATATATATATATATTAAGCACAAGTTTTGACATATTTCTTTTGGCTTAATGTGATCACCTCTAAACAAATAACCATGATGTGACAAATAGTATTTGTTTTTCTTGGTGTGTCACTTCAAATGTGACAACTTGTGATTATATAAAATTACCATGATATTATTTTGACTGATAATTTTATGGGTGACAGTTTACATTTTTTTAAATGTTTGACGAAATTACATCTCCTCAAATGAATTCGCTTTCATTGAGCCTTGTTGTTTATGTATACAAGCCACTTTATATCATTTATAAAGGGATTGTATTTAATTTGTAATTGACCAATGATATGAATATTATGATATTTGATTTACAGCTGTAATTATTATACAAATACCAATTTTAAAAATACAATTAGACTTTGACTACAATCAGTTATGTTTTTGCAACTTGAAATTAAATTCTTACCCGTCCCAAAACACTACTACATTGCTATTTTATACCAATATAATAATAGCTGAAAATGTAGTGTATATATATATATATATATATATATATATGATGAAGTAGTTTTCCTTTATTTTCCCCCTTTTTGTTAGAATTCTCCCTTTTTGTTGTATGTATATTAGATATTTTATTTTTAGAGATGAATTATTCTCTTATTATTTAATCTGTATGTAATGCAGTAAATACATATTTGTTCTTCTACCTACAGTAAAAATTACCATATTGATTTTTTATAATAATTAAAATGTAGAAAATTAGATTAACCATTGCACAAATTATATAGATTACTAATCTAACATTAAATAGTTGATGCCTTATTGTGATTCTTTCGACAGATTCTGCCCAGGGGTTGTTCTGCCATGCTGCGTCAATTGTTTCAAATCGTCTGTTGGCCTCCTGGAAGCTTGACCTGAACATTGCACTGGCTGCCATTGAGGTCCTTCTTGGCCTGGCCAAGGTGCACCTGAACCGCACCAACTTCCTGATGGGAAAACGGACTGTGAACTGGATCTGTGAGTTTATCCTCTACCAGTGTAGCCGGCCGGCACCGTCACACTCGAAAGATCTCCACTCCATGATAGTGGCAGCATTCCACTGTCTCGGCATCTGGCTGGTAGAACACAGTTACCTGCTTCATGACAAGGAATGTTTGCAGGGTGTGCTCGAAGTACTCGAACTTGGTATTTCGGGAGCGAAGAGTCAGGTTAGTGTTATCTTGTTTTCACGTTTTTCAACCTCTAGTTGTTTCTTGATGGCTGTAACATTGTCATTTCAGTGTTTAGTTGTAGTAGTCATAAACTAGAGTCATCTGAATGTTTTATATGACAGCATGGTTGAAGGTGTTTTGTTTAGGTACAAGTTTGTTTTTTGTTGTTGTCATAAAATCTCTCTGCATGAATCTTTCTCTCTTCCATATTTACACCCAGTGATGTTTGACAGAAAATAAAAATGGCACAGAACACAGTTAAACACACATTATGCCTTCTGGGTGGGTAATGTTGTTAATATTGTCATCGTCATCATTGTTGTTGTTGTTATTATTCATATTGTTCTAACCATCGGCTGAATAAATTATCCTGATTGTTAGGCGCAAACATCAGGATACTGATGATTAATGTTTTATGGCAATGTTTATGCACATGTTAGGCTAAATGGGCCGAATGACCTCCAATTGTAAAGAAGCGAAGTCAAGGATTAAACACCCCTCAGATATGCCAATGCTGAGATTCGACCACAGATCACTACAGTAAGAAGTACAGATCTACAGCAGAGATGTCAACATTAACTTATAACATTAACTAGACTCCTTTCCAGTTATTGAGAAATAACTTGACTGACTTATAAACTGATCATATCATTGTTATCTCTGATAACTCAATGGCCTCATATCTTGTCATCATTATCACTGATAACTCACTGGCCTCATATCATGTCATTGTTATCTCTGATAACTCAATGGCCTCATATCATGTAATTGTTATCTCTAATAACTCACTGGGCTCATACATACATAATATGATGAGTCTGGAGCAATGTATATAGTCTCCGGTAATATATATCTGGTGCTCATTATTATAATGTAAAAATATTGTATTGACAAACGTTCTTTTTACAAATACCAGCTGTGAACAAGCTGGGGCTGAAAGCAAAATACCAGCTCACTCACTCACTCACTCACTCAGTCAGTCTGTCATTCTCTATTGACATAAATTTACATTATTTTATGGCTAATATAGTCAGCTGTGTGCAGCACATATCACGTTTCCATCTATTAAAATCTCAGTGCCAAAGTGAGATAGATGTGAGACATGTTTTATAGCACAGTTTATAACAACTGGTCTGTTTGGTTATCTGTGGTGTACATCTAACATATTACCATTGGTTGTTAGTATTATACTAAGACATGCTCATTCGTCATGTAAGCTGGTGATTAATTCTTTAGAAAGATGAGGAAAGTGCAGATAGAGACATTGTTGTTGACGAGCCACCATCGACACCACGGTCTCCTCTTATAAGACGTCACTCTCCGGGATCAACCAGGAGATCCAAAACAGAGAGAGATAGTGGGATAAGTCATGATGCCGTAGATAGGGTGATGAGACAGGTATACTGTGTGCTATCAGTCCTTCGGTTGGTTAGGTTTTCTGTTAAGCCGATGATAACCAGCTTGGACAGTTCTCTCTGCTGTGATTTAACCCACTTGTAGACTAACTTCTTGTTAATGTTTGTCTTGATCACTAATTGGCCTCTTGTGTCTGAGTGATGGAACTCTTGCTTTGTGTTGAGCAGGTAACCTCGGTGTTACGAGTTGGTAATGTGTATTTCTGCTTTGCATTGTGATCGCCATAATGTCACTCTTTGTAACATACTGGTATTGTAGTTTCTCCTGAGCATTCTCAGCATCGTAATGTTTTAAGATTTGCTTTGGAATTAATTCACCGTTCTTTTAACTTCCACAATGATCCTTTTTTTTGTAATTCAGTACTCTGCTAAATTCCTTCAGAGTTCTTGCCAAATTATAACTGCAACATGCAAATTTAAAGCAAAATTCACTAAACATAATACAAGGTGTGGTGGACAGGCCTGTCTGTTATTCAGAGAAATACTTCTGTGAATGTGTGTGTTATGTGTGTGTGTGCACACATGTGTGTGTGAATAAATGTTTCTGAGAAGTAATAACATAGCTTCCATGATACAGTTTGAGAAGTGATTAGCTTTGAAATGAGTATTATTTTGCTTTAGATTATTTATATTCCAAATGAAAAACAATTAATTTCCAAACTGATTGATGTTTATCAGTATAGTTAAATACTTGTTATACACTACTAACACTTATTCCAGGCCTAATAAATAATTATATTTAAGCTTAATATTAAATTTTTTGTCATTTTTTATCTCATCTGTGCTATCTGTTTTTAATAGTGTGCTTACAGGAAGCTGGGATTTTATGCAATATATAAAAGAAATATAATTTTCTCTTGTAATGTCATATACTACAAAAATGATATGATTTGTATTTGAGAATGTAAAGTCTGGCACATATTTCATTGAACTCCAATTGTATTATTGTAAAACATATTTTTAACATATACTTATTTATTTCTATACTTATTTTGATTTTGCAATATTTATAGATTTATGTTACATCGTATTTGTTACAGAATCGTGCTAGCGACGTTCCACAGCTTAAGGGTGAGAAAGAGTTAAAGCCAGTGTCACTCCGAGTTAAGGATGCTGCTGAAGGACTACTTACTATTATAATGGACCATGTTGTGAGTGAAATGTTCTACTGTGTGTGTGTGTGTGTGTGTGTGTGTGTCCATATGTGTGTTCTAAATTTCTTAAAAAGTATTTCTTATAATACCTGGCACTGTGTGTGTGTGTGTGTGTGTGTGTGCACAAATATATATATATATATATATATATATATATAATATATATATATATATATATATATATATATATATATATATATATATATATATATAATATTTATATATATATATATATATTTATATATATATATATCAACAGGGATCATTTCCACCACCTTGTGGTCCAGAGTCATTATGTTCTTTGTTGGATGAGAGCAGCTTGTTACAGTACTGTAAAGGTGGAGTTACTCCAGACAACAACACACACTTTAGGTACTTTGTGTTAGAAGGAAGCACAATTATAGCTCTTTATGAACAGCCTCTGGGTAACAATCAAGGTAAGCTATCATTTACTCTACCAGTGATGGGTTTAAGTGTTCAAATAGCTAACAAAGTTAACAAATTCATCTTATCCATATTAGTATGTTTTATTTCTCTCTATCACACACACACACACACACACAGAGAGAGAGAGAGAGAGAGAGATACTCTCACAGTATCATTCTAATAATGGAGAATAGATATACCTTCACAGTATTATTCTAATGGCAGAGAACAGATATACTCTCACAGTATTATTCTAATGGCAGAGAACAGATATACTCTCACAGTATTATTCTAATGGCAGAGAACAGATATACTCTCACAGTATTATTATAATGGCAGAGAACAGATATACTCTCACAGTATTATTCTAATGGCAGAGAACAGATATACTTTCACAGTATTATTATAATGGCAGAGAACAGATATACTCTCACAGTATTATTATAATGGCAGAGAACAGATATACTCTCACAGTATTATTCTAATGGCAGAGAACAGATATACTTTCACAGTATTATTCAGCCTGTTTATGGGGAGTTTTCTCAGCAGTAACAGCCGCCATTTTATTTATACCAAACAGATCCATTACCAACTGTTACAGCATTGATACGAGGTCCTTTTGGACGTCATGCCTGGACCATGCAGCTTAGACACCAACCAAGACAGAAAAAGGTTAGTTCTGGTCTCTAATATAATAAATGTAGGCATCTAGAATATGGATAAAAAGGTTCTTTATTTCTTGTAATCATTATACAGCAGTGTAGATGAACTTCAAACTTGAAGACCAAACACTCCGGAAGATGATCTTTATGTGGCAATAAGTAGTCGGCTTTGTTTGTAAAGAAGTCACCATATGAAAACTATAAGCAGTGTGATTTGCTCCCTTTGAGTTATTTCTGACCTGTTGTGACTAGCAACGTGATGATGACAAATATGTTGACATTTGTTTATAAGGGAGGAGTAATTCTATCACCAGACAGAACACGAAAGATTTAAGTAAATAAGTAAATAGCTTCTGCCACATTGCTATAAACTGTATGTAAATGATCGATTATATCTATGATTAGAAATACAATATGTTTATAACTAAAAGGATAACTGCATGCATGAAAAATAATTGTGCATGCTTAACATATGTATAAAAAACCCACAGGCAATGGACTTTAATAAGTAATTAGTCAAAAATAATTTCAGTTTTGGGTGTTTTTAAAAAATAGAATCACATACGATCATAAAAACTTCAGTTATAAATTTCCGTATGATTACAGAAAACTGAAGCAGTAATATCATGTCTATTTAGTCATAATATGAACAGTATTACCATGGTTACTTTGTTAAGCTATGCATTTTTATAAACAAAATTACAACAAGTATATATATATATATATATATATATATACAGAGAGCTAACAATGAAATTTATGTTCTAAGATACATTGTACCTCAATATTAATATATTGTGTAGTAACTGATACTTAAGGAAAAAATGTATTTAATTTCCAGTTTATGTTTTTATTATATCATGACTAGTGCTGTTTGAGCCTCATCACTTGTAAATTGTAGGTTTTATTCTCTGGAGTATGGAAATTGTGATTTTTTTAGTTTCTTTAGTCAAATTTACTTTCATACATCTCAAATTTAGATTTTTTCAACTGTTTATAAACATACATAAAGCCACACATATCAGCTGAGTGCTATACATAATCACAGCCATATTTATGTAATGATATCCAAGATCTAAATTATCTGTGACAACCAGAAGAATATTGTGCTGTACTATAAAATATTCACAAAGAGCATCTTCACTGGGATTACATCAGAGCCTTCTATATCCATTTTGACAACAAATTCCACCCCCCACCTCTGCACTAATTGAACTAGAATTGTATAATTGGACAGTTTTATCACAATAATGATAATTTACAGTTAGAGTTATAGCAGGAATAAAATTCAGCAACATAAATAATATATATAACTGCAATCAGATATATGTTTTATATATATGCTGTAATTACAAATAAATGCATAGTTGTAAATATTAATCATAATTAATCCAAACCATGATTATAATATTATTTATAAAGTTTACCTTTTCTTGCTTTCAGACAGTGTCACATAATCTGATAGTTACCTTGTGATAGTGTACTTGTATGATATTGTCTGATAGACTCATTTATACATGTTTCTGTATCTTCCTCAGACTGCTGTAAAAACTCAACTGTCTAATGTACCACGACCTAAACCTGGTAACACCGAGACACCTCCTCATAACATCAAACAAATGCATTTTCCTGAAGAGACACAATATGTTGAACAAGTACAAGCGTAAGTTCTCAGTTATATCTACACATGCACGCATACGCACACACACACACACACACATGATAGCTCTATACTATATAATATGTCCATACCAGAACATGTGAAAACAGGAATAACGTCTTAACCAGTAAAGTTCTTTTGGGTTGAAGGTTGTACATTTATATAGTAGGAGCACAAGTTGTCTTTTCTGGTGGTAAGTTTTCAATACAATTAGGAAACAATCTACATAATTAATGAACCTTTTTAGTCTTGAGCTGCTGATTTGTGGCTTCGATGATGACTAGTTATTAAACAAAATGTAGATTTGTATAAATCTTTAGATGTTAATTCACTGTTTGTTGCATAAACTTTTCACAACATGATAACAATGACTCTGTAGCAGGTAGGTTTCAAACAGTTTGTGTATGTTAATGAATGATGTAATTTACAAAACAAAAATCTTCATAATCACAATATTTTTATACGTCGTTCAGTTTAACTGTTTAGCCTTGGCCCTTGTTACATCTGGGACATATAGACACGAGGAATGACTCGCTAGGAAAACATCCCTCAAACACAGTTAGGAGTCAGATTTCAACCCATAACCAGATACTCTAAACTGTGCCATCAGAGCATCCTCTACTTGTATCTGAGATATCCTTTAATCGTCATTTTTATTTTGAGTATAAACTGTTTAAAATCAGTGTCACAGCTTCCTAAGAAATATGGTCATATAGAACCTGACTTAGTTATTCATAAGTTTATAGTACACTCAGCTGCATACCGGCCTTTAAGTTGTGGTTTCAAGCACAATGTTACCTGTGAGATGTTTCATTTTGTCACTCAGGCTAAACTAACCAATCACTCATCCATTCACTTGCTGCTGCTCCATGCTATTCAGAATATCTGTAAAGCAATTATTGTCAAGAACCAATAAAATTTTGTCATTAACAAAATTGCAGGCTAAATTATTCAAGTTGTTATACATATAATACATTATACAGTGATATTAACACAAGGAATTGTGTTAACACTTCACAGTGTATATCATTCATTGCCAGATGATGATATATGAAACTTGAGAAAACCATCCACTTGTCAGAGTTTTCCTGCTTTCTGCACATATACACACACATACACTAGAATAGTGTGTATACAATATATATGGATAAGAATAGTAGAAGACACAATACTAATAGTAGCAGCAGTATTATTAATAGTAGTAGTAGTAGTAGTAGTAGTACTAGTAGTGATGGTGGTTTACCAGGTAGGTTTGTTAATGTCTTCCCTTTTCTGTCTATTATCAATCAGAGATCAAAGTATTCCAAAGTTGGATAGTACATTACAGCAGGAATCTGCCAACATTGAGAAAATGAAGTTAATAATCGAGCAGCAAGTGGCATTTGAGAAATCTGTCCAGGATCGTACAGAAGAAGAACGAAAGAAGATGCCATTTCCTAATCCAGACACCGAATGTTCAGCTCCAAGGTCAGTCATGAGAGAAGTTGTTGTTTTATTGTACGCCCTTGTTTCGTGCTCAGTCATTGGTCATTCACTGGTTGATAGATATTTTAAAGTGCATTAGCACAGTCAATAATCAGGATGTTTTGAAACCATCATAAAGTACTCAGTTATTCAATGAACAATAACCCATTACTAAAAGTACACTTTCTCTGATACAGTGTCCAATATTTTAATCCAGGTTGCAAATATATAAATAACATATGTTGATATATAGGTGCTCGGATTACTTATTTTGCTATGTTTGAAGCTGATTAGGTCTCCTGAGGATTACAAATGTTTTGATGACTAAACAAAATAACTTAAATGTTAAGGTCTGCTAGATGCATATTCTACATTTTTTATTAGTGATAGAACTAAACCTTATAAAGACAAAGAGTAAAGCCATCACCTCATTTCAAGAACTCACAGTCACAGCACTAAAAACCAGTAATTTGGGTTAATCGTTCACAAAAACATACACTATTGGTGATCTAAAAGTTATACCAATAGAAAGTGGATGCGTGTCTTCCTCTGTTGATTGATGCAATTTAAAAAAGATGTTAAGCTACAGTTAGTGCGCATACGTAATTCAGGATGAGACATATTTACGTGTAGCTTGGGATCTCGGTGTTGAAAATGATACGTGAATGAATATTGAATGAGAACATGCAGGCCGAACCAGGTGTTTGCTTGGAAGGTCTCTGACATCACCCATAAATAGGTCATGTTGGTTTGTTGTCTTAAACTCTCTGATATTTCTACATTTGTCTGTGTCTTCACAATTAAAAAGAAGTGCTTTTATTGATGCCATACTTCTACTGAAAAATATATCCTATTTGTAATTATTTCTTTGGGTAACATTGCCATTCCTACATTTCCTCAACTTCCACGGGTGAAACTAGTTTATTTCGATGTTATTTATTTCTGTCAGATATTCAGTTCCAGCTCAGTTGGTCATGATATTTCGAAGATATTTCTGAAGGTACCAGTGGGACTGAAACCTGAAACTTTGATAAGGGTATAGAAACTGTACCAACTGAGCTATCAGATGTGTGTGTGTGTGTGTGTGTGTGTGTAGATGTGTGTGTTTGTGTGCATGTTTGGTTGTATTATGCTAAATAAAGGGTTCCATTTTACTTATTTATATTTACTCAGAAGTTATATTTTGAAAACAGTGACAGGGAAATTTGTAGTGAAAATATTATTAATAGTTTATATATATATATATATATATATATATATATATACACACACACACACACACACACACTCAAGTTGTTTTTCTTTTCAGAATCAGTGACAACTTGCAGACAGCAAGATTATTTCTCTCACATTATGGTTTTCTAACTCTGGATGCCTTAAAGGTACTGTTTATTGATATTTATTTTTAAATATATAGTTTTGCTAATTAATGGAAAATTTAATATCAGTAATATTTAGCAATTTTCAGGATTACCTTAAAATGATTTGGTTATTTCATGTTATGGTTGTAGTTAGTTTCCAATTCAAATGGCAGATATATAAACAGTCCAATAATAAATTCAGTTTTAGTTCACTCATAATTAATTATATAGCCCTGTATAAGATTGTTATATGATAATGCAGATGCACATTATTTCCCAGTGTTATTACAAACATTAGAATAGTGGTACCATTCTGGCTATTAACTCCACCCTACAAGATGACTCAGCTTACTTTAGATATCATGATTACTCATAATAAAAATGATAAACATGAAACAGGAATGATTACTAATCACATGATAAAACTCACATCAGAGTGCTTAACTTCCAGAATAATTCTATTATAGGTGAAGAATTCAGAAACAGTGGATGTGGTTCATTATTTTTGGAAATAGAGTTTCACAAACTGATGTGTGAACAAAATTATGTTATAGTGATTAATGCCAATTACCACTAATTTCATTTGTCACTATTATATATTAAGGTCAAGGTAAGTAGATCTACAATAACATATAAACATTTATACTTAGATGTATTTGTTATTGTTACAGAGTGCTTCTAATACTAGTCGTCCACCATCACTTGTAATGTTAAGGCCAACAGCAGCAGGACTATTACAGGATCTGGAAACTTTAGACATGATTCCTAGTCGTACAGCAGATACTGTACATATATTTTATGTGAAATCTGGCCAGAAACAAGCTTTGGAAATACTTACTAATGTGGTCAGTATATAATTGTGTGTGTGTTTGTATTTGTGTGTGTGTGTGTGTGAAAGCAAGCACATATTCATGCATACTGATAATCTTTTTGTCTCTCCCAGACAAATACATTTACACACACATCATTGTGATTATTAATTTGCCTTTAACTGACATTTTAACATCACATGCTGGTATACATATAGCCATGTGAGTGATGAAAACTCTAACAAGTTTTATTAATATTTTTGATACCAGACAAGAAAACACAATGTAGTGCCAGCTTTCCTTGAGTTTCTGCGTAGCTTAGGTTGGCCCGTTGATGTAAAGAGACATGCTGGATGGACAGGTAATACTAGTACGAGCTGGAAGATACAAGGGGATCTGAACGAACAAGGTAATCTATCACACATGTAAGCTGTTTGCTAAAAAAAGTGTAGATAAATAATTGACACTTAGTGTTAAATATGTTGTGTTAATCAATGTACTTGATGGTTAAAGTTCATAAATTGGAAACAAAGTATGATCCCGCTGTTTGTCTTTAGAGCCATTTGTAATTAATCTTGTTTTATCGAGCCATTTCTGGATGACATTGTTGTTCTATAAACAAAGGAAAATGGCTTTTCACTAATCAGATTTGAAGCAATTAACTATTAAACACCTGGTTGAATATTAACCACATCCTTCAAACATTGTTTTACTTGTGTTAGATTTACTTCGCTTCTCATAAGTAGATATTCACAGCAAGTAAGAACATTTTACTTGCTGTGACTCTAATCTAGGAAAGCATCCAGAGCATTGCTACTTCCAATACAATGATTATAGCATTTAGTTAGTTGCGATGTTGATTGGTTTTGTAGTGACACAACATATGATAGGGTAGACTGTAGTTGGGTAAACTGATGAACTAAAAAGCCAGACGACTACACAGTAGGTATCCTTATAGTGTAGAAGTGATAGAACTTCACTGAAAATTTCCATATCGTGGCTTGAGGCCATCTCTATCTGCGTCCAGGGTATTTTCCTAAGAACTCACACATTGGTCATATGTCCTATTTATGACCAGTGAGGAGTCTTAATAAAACATTTACTTACTCATCCAGAGGACCTACACTTTAAATTGGACAATTTCCTGTTGATATTCTGTATGCTCACTATTGTTATATAAGAGCCGAGTTAGTTGCTGGTAAATAATTATGTTTATGCATTTAAAGAGATTGATACCAACAAAATGTGTACTCCTGGGGGGGGGGGCTACGGTCTTTTTAAAGCTAGTTATTGGTAGTAGGATTTGAACCAAGAACATCCCACTTTTTGATGGTCTGCTGCTGCTCTTACCACAGAACTAACATATTACTGGCCAAAAGCTGTAGAAATTGATGTATTGTTCAGTTTTTCCACTTATTACTAACAGATGATGTGTATCCTGGTGATACGGGAGGCAGTCTATATGATGGCCAGAAGCAGGTGTTATATTGGGCTGATGTTAGTACAGAAGTAGCTTTTGTTGTACCATCCCCAGACACCTATAATAACTCCAATCAGAGAACAGGTAAGGCTTGCTAATGTTGGACATTATTTTAATAAATGCTGTGTTTTTTTCCATGTTTAATTGTTTGGATGATGTAAGCCAGAGATTAAAATATCATCTTTTGTTTATTTAAGATTTTCTAACGATGCCTTTTTTGTTGTGAAAGATAACAGTAACAAAACTGTTACAGTTATGAATGTGTACCGTATGTTACTTATAGATTATGTACTATGATCTAATCTGTTATGAACACCAAAATCTTATATTACCCAGAAAGGTATAATCCAGTATTATATTAAAACTAGTATGAGGCTCGTTTCTGAACATATTATTTGTATACCGGTATTCTATAATTAATTTAAGTATACATTTAGGCATCTGTTGAAAGCTGGATGTTTATGTTTAATAATATATTGCTAAACATGCACACATCATTGTATGATATCTCAGAGAGGGCTGCTGGAGATGGTACACTGATGAACCCTGCCAGCATGGAAATCAAACCAGCAAGAACCTCGTCACCGAGACTCTCAGAGACGAGATCTGGCAAAATGAAGAGTCTGTCACTAGATCTGGATGGGCCGCCTGCTGATAGACCAGTGTCATTGCGGACTATTACACCAACGGAGAGCATCATTGGCAGTCGTAGACTTGGACGTGGTACTTCATACATCAATCATGTTGATACAAAAGTGTTCATTGTGTGGCTAGAAAGTTATGAAGATTGGCAGCATTTCCCATCTGGTGAGCAGTTTCTACATTTTCTTGTTTAATGGAAATAACAGCTTAATGCATGAAGGTGAATATAAAATACATCACCGAGTTACCCTGACAAAACCATTGCCAAAACTACCTCTCTTATTGAGAATGGCTTTCTACAGAGATCTGTTTCTCCTGCAAGTATTCATTTTCAAACTGATATTTTACATATAAGACCAGTTACATCTAATGACTATTCAAGCTGGTCCCAAGGATGGATTATTTCCAGTCAAAGCCATTTCCTGTGTAGTTCTTCAGCTAGCATTATAAAATAGATATATAATATTGTTTGTTGGAATCAAGATAACAAGATTCTGTGAGAGATAACAGGCAAACTTTATAGCTGTTTTTAAAGGATATTTTATTGTACATGTTTGTTTGATTTATTTGTTTTAATTTATTTATTTTAATGAAGTGGGTATCTTCATAGAGCTGTTGTAAGTTAGACTATAATATTTTACAAGAGAGCTATCATATTTATCATTATTTTATGTTACAAACTGTGTATAATTTGCTCCTGTTTATAGGTGACTTATTGCCTGTAACATCTACTGGGCTGGAACCAGGGGTGACTACCATATCTAGTGCTCGCCAGGTGGAGCCATCGGTTTTCACTATTTATATTCATGCTTTGCATAATGGATTATATCGCATACACATGCAAGGTCAAGTTGGAAAGTAAGTATCCATTAATTATGTGTGTGTATGTGTGTTTGTGTGTGTGTGTGGCACATTTATATGTACCTTAACATATGTCTCATTTTAGGATGGCTCTGGCAGTGCCTCTGGTGGATGGTATGGTAACTAGTAGGCGAACACTTGGTCCATTGGTTAGACAAACTGCAATTAATATCTGTAGACGTAAACGTTTGGAAAGTGACCTGTAAGTTCTGTGTGTGTGTGTGTCCGTGTGTGTGTTCTAAATTTCTTAAAAAGTATTTCTTATAATACCTGGTACTAACCTATCAGTGATCAATCAATTGCAGGTATCAACCACCTCATATGAGACGTAAGATCAAGATCAAAGAGATTGTAGACAAACACAGCTACGATATGACTGAGGCAGAATTCTATACTGCACTTTTTAAATCTAACTATTCTCCAAGTGGTTAAACTGTCTGTATTACTCTCATTTTATGTCTGTACGATGTATCAGCATTTCACGTGTGAATACTGTTACTCTCTTCAGCGAGGATAAAATAAATCTAGTCTTTGTTTCCACACTAGCTCTTGTCTCTGCCAGATCAAAACAAATAGGTGGGTGCTGACTATACTAAAGCTATTATCTCTCTTAGAAATTGTCTTCAAAAAGCATTTTATATATGTATTTTTTAATTTTTTTAAAACTTATAACAGTGTATAGTCAAAATGTGGCTTGTGTGAAAAATTGATATGGTGTCCAGTTATGATGTATTATAGAAAACATGGCATATTTTAATGTATTTTAATTTTTCTTCACTGACATCATTACCTGGTCAGTTTTCTATCCGATTAGCTATAAAAACTGTCCTACGCAGAAAGTCAGCTATTATTTTTTATTTTGTTTCACGATTAGTTTATTGAACAGTCTCAGAATGACCCTAAATGTGATGTTTGCTTTCCTGATCTCTTTTGGAATTGTTTTTTGTTCTCTCTTCATTTCGACATAGATCCATTTTTTAAGAGAAAAATGTGACTTATGCAGTGTACCAGTAAGATACCAGTAAGATATCTTATACCAGTAAGATACGAGTAACAAATTTGATTGTCATTTCTCGTGTGAAATTATTAAGTTTGTTTACGTAGTAAATGCGAGTAGGTAACTTTGGTGTCTGGAGTTTGTATAGAACTGTTTCCTCTTGATGTTGATAACCACTGTTAGTAATATAAGAAATGATGTTGTATGAAGTTATAGCTTTGTGAAGTATCATGCATGGTCCAAGAATATCACTATCTGTGTTATTTATATATGTAATTATTTCCATAATCTCGACTACCGTGATGAGAAATGTTACGACCGAGGGTACATCTGTCAAATATCGTGCTCCATCCATGAATGTCATTATTTACATTCAGTTTATATCAAAGTATTTGTATTGTGTTGATAGGTATAACGAGATGCATAAGGACTGATACCATACGAATGGTTTTCTGTAAAGTGGTATATTCCTTCCAGGAATGTAACCTGTATGTTACGGTTGGGAATATATTGCGCAACATTTCAGAGCTTGTTGCTGGCTGACTCTGCTGTAATGTTCACATGCCGGTAACATGCCCGTCTTTGTTCTGTGAAGAGGAAAGCAGGATTAAACAGCCAATCAGATTGATGTCCAGTAATGCTGTCAACATTCAGTTTGTATTGCTTCGTGTGCAGCCAGTAATATGATCCTTGCTATAAATTATACAGTTGTCACTGATTGGGTCAAATGAAGAGATGGCCTTAAATGTGAAATGTAACAGATTTGTTGCTTCCATATTAAGTGTGAGTTAAGTGTAACGTTATTACATCATGCTTCCAGCATATTATATAAAGAATATTCTGCCACCAACCGTATTCTAGCTAACAGAATGACTGATGTTGTGGAATACGTTGTACTGTTACTTTTTCAATGTCTTGGCATAAGACTGAAGTTCTCATCTTAATTGTTGGACAAATTATGGGACTTTAATGTTAAGCATTTTTTTACTGTGGTGCAGAACAATTTTATGCTTTGTTGTAGTAACTGGATGCTGATAGTACATGCTTTTTGTTAGTCGATTTACTTTAGATCTCTGATAATTATGAGCTGGATTCATGTATGTGTATTATAGTCATTGCTCTTGTCTTTGAAATAAAGGAACTAAATAATGATCGAATATTGAACAAACACAGTTGTCTTTTATTCAGACCTCTCTTATGGATATAGGTGTTTCTTAAACACACACACACACAACATATTCACAATGTATATGGTAGTGGTGTTTTTATCATTATTATATTTCATAATACATACTGCCGTACAACATTATTAATAATGTATTCTTCGACACACTGGGTCATCTTAACTGCCACCATCTTGAATATAGGCAAATTTGTGTAACTTGTTTTTAGACGTCTGTACACTTGTGGGTTGTCTTACTGTCTGTGTCTAGCAGTATACTTCTAATCCAATTTGACAATATAATCTGATAGGTCATGCATGAACTGGCTGAAATTGTTGAATAATAAAACACCAGCAGCTTTATCCCCAGGCTGTCCCTTATTCGGCACAGCCTTTATGTTGGAGTGATTGAGAAATTCCTCCCCCACCACTCACAGAGGATCAGTACGGAAAGATGGAGCCGAAATACCCTGAGGGTGGTCACTGCCAGGGTGTTTTACGTCCTCGATGGGGTCTTAAAGTCCCCACTTATTTTTAATAATTTAGCGGAGAAACGGCAGCGCCATTTAACGTGGTCAACCACCCACGATGTTGTGAGCCGAGAAATTAATCCCTGGAAAAGTTTCGACCTCTTACTGGCGTCGAACCTGTGACCCTTGGCAACAAGTGCCAGGTGCTTAACCGCTAGGCCACCGAAGCTAACTTTTTCAAAGATACTATAGTATATATATATATATATATATATGCTACGTGTGCGTGTGTTTAGCTCTATTGTGAACTATTCACCAGATGACAGCACTGCCATGAATCATTCATCAGAGGCAGCAATTATTGCACTGCAGCCATTGGTTTTGTTGTTCGGGGAGAATCCCCAGGCTGTCGCTTAATCAGCACAGCCATTGACCTAAAAGGAAATATATATTTAGGTCAATGACTGCAGCAATAAATGATTCATGACAGTACTGACATCTGGCGAGTGACGTACAACCATACTCATTGAATGAGGATGGTTATGCGTTATTCGCCAGATGTCAGTACTGTTCAGCACGTTTAGTTCCCAGCAAACGTTGTATCCTGCAAGAATACAAGCAGATGAAGGATAAATGTCGGTGAAAGAATTACTCTACTGTTGTGACATCGTACATCATATCCTACTGACTGTCAGATTAGTTACATCTGAAAACAAGCTGTGCTCTTTTACATGAAAGAGCGTAGCACCTCCCGGCCCCGACATAGGAAAACTGTTCACTTCCAAATCAATTTAATATTTTAATTCTGTCACGTCTGCCAGACTTGTACATGTATACTTTCGTAAGAGGGGCGACGGAATCATTAGTAAGTCACTAGAAGACAGCACTTTCAGGCTAGCAGCGTATTCAAAAAGGAAGGATCGACCAAGCTATAAAAAAATTATGTTCTGTTCTCGTGAAGAGACATTCGTTAGACGGTTCGACTTTTCTTAGCCATTCGTCAGATTTAATAAAATAGATTGTTTCCCGTTAGTAGAATCTGAGAGGTGATTGGTAGTTTACTGCCACTTTTGTGCACATGGTAGGCTAAATGGGCCGTGGACATCTGGGAGATATTTTGTTTTAATATCAAAGAGACTAGATCGAGGGTCTATAATACTATGTATGTTGTGTATTCAATGGTCGGATAGATTAATTTCGTTTAGACAGAAGTACGACAGTCATGGACACCTTATGTAATATTATATTTCTCAATTCGTTGTAATTAGAGGGACAGTGGTCTTAACCGAAACACAAAACCGTTGTCCAATGAACAACTTCACTTTTATAGAGCTCAGATTCTACTTACGGGAACTAAGAACGTTTGATAAATTCTGATGAAAGAATATTTTTGGTGACAGATATACGTGGATACCTGAGCGAACGAATATACTCACATACGTGATCGATTGTTTCACAATAAAGGCGGCCTTCGTATAACCTGAAAGCCAGATATATAGTTAAGACATAAATATTACTTGATCAACTTATATATATATATATATATATATATATATAGTGAGTGATAGAAATCTACCCTACTACATAAAATTTCAGATAAAATTTAATTTTAAAACAGATTATCTTCTATATAAGCTCGTACATGTACATTGCATGTATCGTGGTGCGCTTACTTAAAATACAAGTAAAAGCACGAGCGTTGTGATTTTCACTTGTGCAATAACTCAACATAATTACTTTTATTGTAATACACAATATCTCACCAACCCCATTTTTAAGTAATGTATAATGATTGAAGAATAGCGTAGTAATACACCATATTTAAAAAATATATTCTGATTATCTATTTGTTATATAGCCGCATTGTTTAATATTGTTATAAATATTTATGTTAAGATATTGCAGATAATCACCTTTCCTATAGGAAATTCACTTAAACTGTGAACATACATTCTTGGAACTATATAGGAAAAGGCCCTAGCAACGCGGAAGCATTTTCTATTAGGAAATATGTAATGAGGCCCCGATTTGGCGTTGGTGTTTGCTGGGTGGTTTTTATTTGTGCATATTGAGTCCATAGGTGAGACGATGAGTGGCAGTAATTCAGGGTAACGATGACCGTAGGTTGGCTTCACAGGATGCCTATAAACTATTCTTGGAGCGCGAAACATGGTGTGCCGTAGAAAGGAAAAAGGAGCAAGATTGGTGTCGCACCCAGAGAAAACATCACCCAGACCAGTACAAAAGTAGGGTGTTAGAAAGGGTTAATCCTTCGGAGGACGAACCAAGATGCACATTTAAAGTTAATAAAAGCACTCATCGTCAAAGAAGACATTATGCTGATAATTGTACGTATGTTGTGTCTCATTTCATCTCTGTAAGATTAGAGTCTACACACCAGCTAGACGTATTACTGTTAGACCTAGATTGGCCATTGGGCTAGAACTACGTAATGATTATTATTAGATCTATACCCTGTTCCGACACAGCCTAGCTGGGATTTGAACTCTGGTTCTGCATGTCTGTGGCTAATTTCACTACCAGTATGTTAAAATAGCTTTCAATGCAAATGAGGACTAATAAGTAAAGTTCAATGCTCCTTAACTGAATCTTGAACTATTTCTGACTAACGATACGTTATTTTCACTGATAACTTAATCCCAGGACACACGTATTTTATGATATTAAGTACAATTAACACACCTTATCAGCAAGAGATGATTTCTACTTACTATGAATGAGTAGTTTTTTCTCCGCCTTTAGCTTATTAGTTGTCTATACAAGTTATTTATATTTTGTTGCTGGTTCTAGATGACTTGGTAATAATATACAATATAATTTAATCCGGATGTCTTGCTGACACCAGTGGCGCCTCCGTGGTCTAGCAGTAGCGTGCTGGACTACAGATCACTAACACCCGTGTTCGAATCCCGGCGTGGGCATATCTGAAGGTTGTTTCGTCTTTTGCTTAGCCTCATTACCTTTGGAGGTCGCTCAGCCCATTTAGCCTACCTTGTGCACAAATGTGGCCGTAAAACATCATCATCATCTTGCTGACACCAAAGTTGATTTGTAGTATGATTGTTACATGAGCACAAGGATTTCCAAAATAGTTCATCTTCATGATACAGAAACTTTATTATAGTTTTAGTGGATTTTTCTGATAAAAGCGATAGCAGTTTATTTAGCTTTATTGATGGAGTTTGTACATCTAGGTTGAGATCTTGTGTAAAAGAAGTATTAACACTTGTTTTAGGAATGTTGTTGATTTGGCAGTTTAAATGTTAATTTTAAAATTTCTCTTACAGATGATAACCAGCTGAAAATATGAGGTGATGAACCTTCCGGAATGCGATGCATATTCTGTGTAAGGCTGCTACGATTCAGCAAATATAGTCTCTTTGTTTTAGACTCATTCACCATTTATCCTTGGTACCATGTTAAACACCCTAAATACATTCATGTCTGTCTCTGTATACAATTGCTGATAGTATATTTCTTGTATTCAGTATTTACAATAAATTGACTATCTGTTAGAATAGGTCAGATTTGTCTTGCAACTGGGTTGATATTTGTGTACTAAACTTAAGCACATATTTCTTTTATTGTTAGGAAACTTAGAATTGTGTTCATACTGAAGTGAAATGTTATTTATTACTAGCCACTTTGCACATACAACTTTCATTACCAAGCAGTATTGTTATACACCAGTCTGTGATTACTTTTTATATATTTGCAATTATTAATAAATGTTTGCTACAACACATTTTCTTGTCATTTAGAATGTATGTTTATAGATCTTTTACAGCACTGTCATTTTCAAAGTAGGATTACATGTGTGAACAATATATTTTTTTTTAACTTGCTGTAAACTGATTTTAAGAATTGCAATTTGGAGAAAAAGTAATCCATCCTCCCCAAGGTGACATACTCATTTTGTATCCAAGGTTGTAGTTTAAAACCTTTAAGTAAATAGCAGCTGACTGCAAAACTTAGTCTGGCCAATTAAAATTTATTTATCTCTAGGTAAGCACAATATAATGTTGTGCACAAACCGTCACACAATACCACAGAACAATGAGCAGCTTAACAAATGTACTGATGAGGGTGCAACATCCATCCTGAGAAGCCTCTAACCAAATATTTGACTAAACGATGAACATCAGACTTTTAGTGCTTTTTAGAAAGTCTACACGCTGGTGTATCATCAATCTGAAATATTTGCAGATTAGATTTAATTTGAATGATCACCATTCAAATAATCCAAAAAGCTTTGATTGCACACAAGTAATTTAAAGTATAAACAACTGATAGCTCTAGTAAATATTTTCCCATTCAGGCATGAATTATGTACACATTGCAACATCCTGTTTACCTTAAGTAACTCTAGGACATAAATAGCTATAAAAGGTTAATCGCACAATTGGCTATCATTGTTGCCCCATTAAAATCATTACACATAACTGTTGACTAATACTTGTTACTTTTACTGAATGAAATTGACTTTTAATACTATCTTTTTTAATTACAAAAAAAAGAAATTGTTACTTTTCATCTTTATGCTTCCAGACAATAAATATTACATGATTATCATGTATTGGAAGGCGTAGCTAAGCGGCATCCTGCTCAGGAAATAAACAATCCCAATAAAATGTTATTATCTGCAGGCTTACAACAACCCATTGTTACCCACATCAATAACACTAACAGGGAACAATCTTTACAACATGGCTTCAGTTAAACTTGAGTAGCTGAGTCATTGATATATGTTGTTACAGAACAACTGCAGGCAAAACAGTCTTTCAATACTTTGTGGTACTGTCACATAGTAGAAAACAACTATTACAATAAAACACTGCTATAGCCTGGGGTACAAGTCTAATCTGTGCAAGATAATATTTCCTTTGTGCTCTTCACAAAACGCATTCGATCAACCTATTATAATGGTACAGTAATTTCCACGTCTTGGGAGCTTTTCTGTTCATGATAATCTTCCTACCCCCTTCACCATTACACACTCATAATACCAGCATCAATATAGGCCAAAGAAACATAGACAAAATATTTAATTGTTATCTAACAAATTGTTAAATGGTCACAGTGGAGTGACCAGCTAACTTTGATATATGTTTACCATGTTATAAAGTACACTAATTTAGCAATGATATCAAAACATCCACGTATTCTGTTCATGAAAACATCTTTTGTGAAAGAAGCTACAGTGATGTCAAATTGTCATATTGTTTACAACATAAACCAGTAAGTATAGAATCATATATATATATGTGTGTGTGCGGCAATAAATTATGAACACAAGGATTTTATCAACATGTCAATATATAGATTGGTAAACAACACATGACACAGAGACTGAATGACCCACCAAGAAGCACTTTGAGGCAAGGTTTGGTCCAAAATCAATCAGTTGTAACAACTCTCCAAGTCCAACACTGGATAAAACATGTCAGCTCAAGCACAGGCTATAACATAGAGATATTCTACTACCAACATCTACAACATGAACCTAGATGTATGTTGAGATGGCTATGTAAACATATTCTGCATGTAAAACAAAAAATAACATTGTTTAATATTCCCATATATTTATGCCACACCAAAGACATCATGGCCAGATCTTCAGGAAACTCAAATATGGCTTTCAAGAGTAAAGCAACTGAACATTATAGGATCAGTGATTATGAAAAAAGAACATATTGTTTAACCACAAATATTATTATTAATCAGCAATATATATATATATATTTAAATCTGAACAAAATCATTTGTCTCATACTGGTTATAATGAAATCAGTAGTGAAAGTGAAGTCAGGCATCTAACAAATGATATTGACTATATTTCAGCAGGAAGAATGTCGTGAATGAGTTATAAAAAGTGTTAGGGGAAAACTTTATATTAATTTCATAAGGGCTTTCACAAGCAATCTGGCTGGCCTCACATAGCATAAATCACAAAACAACACAAACTCTGATAAACTCACACAACAGACCTCAAAATACATTTTCAGCAATCTGGTGAATCACATCCAGTGACAACACTGCATAATGGCAAAATATTTCCTAACACATTTGACAATAACTAAGATTTCTTGCTGAAATTGCTGAAGTCCATCTTTAGTTTGATTGAAGGCTGAGCTGGCTGTGTAGCGGCCTGTTTATCCATTTCCCCAGATCCTGCATTATTGGTGGCTTGTTTTTGTTGGTTGATCTTTACAGCCTGCTCCAGACGTAGTTTCAGATCTGGACAGGACTGCATCACTGTACGGAAGTCAGCCGGATAGAGAGGACCGATCTTCATTAGGTGCTGCAGAGCATAGTCATGCAACTTGTTGGCAAACTTGCCAAACTCCTCACTGTCCTTGGTGTCATCTTTAAGGTATGAGACCAGCATTGGCACCAGCAGTGTTAAGAGATGAACTTCTGTAAGTAAAATATCACATTTGTGAAGATTAGCTGACGGAGCTCAGAAAATAGCAGACATAAATTAGCAGACATTTCAGCTTAACAAATAATCACAATATCTTATGTGAAGCACAAAGTAATAAAGTTATGTGAAAGATGAAACACTGTTCAGACACAGCCTAGCTCGGATTTTAACTTTAATTCTACACGTCTGTGGCCAACTGCACTACTAGTTATGCCAAAGATATGCCTGCCCTGATACCATATACATATAAAATATGAAGATGAGTAAAATCATTTATATATTACTGAATTAAATCACTACCAATTCAACTAAATTACCAACAAGGTCATGCCTGACTAAACTAGAATTAATTCTCAAATCAAACATAATAATATCTTACTAGTAGCACCATCAGCTAGAACCACGAGCTGTTCTGTCATCTTGACACCATCCAAAACAATAGCAAAATCTAGTTCCGATGTCAGACCAGTCTTGTAAACATTAAGTAGATATTCCAAAATATATGGCACCACAGAATGTAGAAACGGTAACCATACTGTATGGTGAGAATGCTGGAACACCGATGTCAGGCTCTGAACACATCTCAGCTGAAGCTGAAATAAGTAACACAAAGTGGAGAGGTGAATTAGAGTTATAGCTTTTGGTGGCTTTTTACAATACTTGGTTGTCAGAACAGCTTTTGCTATCTCCTATAATTTCCAATATATCTATGCACAGCACTTGGATATGAAGGTTTGAATCCTGATAGTTTTTCAAATGGATTCAAGTTCAATTACTTCATTTATAAAATATACTGGTGAGTATAATAAAACGCTCACAGGATACTCATGTCACCTACGGTACATAAATAGCTATGTTAACTATTTATTTTTGAAGAGGAACAAATATTATTGTCACAAGTGTAACTGGCTGCCACAGAAAACAAGGCTCATTCATAGTCTACCAATATGTGTGTGTGTGTTTTCACTACTGAATAAGAGGGTGTATTTCTGCAGTACATACTGAATGATATATTACATTTATATGCATGTATTAGTAAACTTTATATAACTATAAAGTTTTCATTTGTAATTAACCATCCCCATGTTGTACATTCAGGGAACTTAATATGTGTGTGTGTGTTTTCACTACTGAATAAGAGGGTGTATTTCTGCAGTACATACTGAATGATATATTACATTTATATGCATGTATTAGTAAACTTTATATAACTATAAAGTTTTCATTTGTAATTAACCATCCCCATGTTGTACATTCAGTGAACTTAATATAATAATAATTATTATTATCACTAATTTTGTTGTTATACTTCAATCAACCATAAAAATATTTTCATATAATAAATTATCCGATTATTTCTTTAACCACAAACATTCAGTCAGAAACTTAGAAATCAATCCAGTCTTTATAAAAACAGAAAAGAACCTAAATAAAATCAGTTCAATTAATGAGTCCTAACCCAAACTTCAATAACAATTACAATGCCTGTTACTGTAAAATGTAGCTTAAGAAAATATCTAAAGATGTGATATAATATAGGAATAATTGTTTTATCTGAAACGAGTCAATTTTGCACCTCTCAATGAATATATAGAAATTGAGATACTCAAATTTATCCAACCTACCGTAGGGTTGTTTGAGGACCATCCAGAACTAAAAACATCAACACATGGTTCTAGCAAATTCTTTGCATGAACAACCTCTGGTGGGCAAGACACAAAGAATACAGAAAGTGTCAACAACAATGTGACATCATCAATACCAGCCTGGTCTTTCTCTGCATCTGTAAAAAAAAAGGATATGCCCCAGTCAGTAAGTGACAATAAAACTAAAGAAGTAAATGACATTTATTTATAGTTTACAGTGGCTTGCATAATAATTATACACAAATCATGGTAAATATTTAACAACAACCCATCAAATCACCACTATTATTTAATAATAAAAATTGCTTTTTTAACCTTCTTTTGAGTAATCTATGACCGTAGCTAGGGCACTCTGTAACAGCTGAATCCACTGTTCACGACAGCTGTCAATGTTAAGAAACTTTGAAGTGCAGAGCTGTTTGAGGCAGGTCAAGGCAACAGGAACACAGCTGGTTATTATCCGAGTGTCCTTAGCAGCCATCTCTTTGATCACACCAATCACTAAGAACAGTATTGTCGGCAGGACAGACACACTACCTGTGGACCAAAAATGTATGTAAAAAACAAAATCAAGAAATTATATAAAACTCCAATGGGGAATACATCTTTATTTTCATCACAGCAATGTTATTGAGATATATTTTGAAGATGGAATTCATTGAATATACAACTGTCCAACTTGGCAATGTTATGTCAATGTAATTCTTTTACTACTTTTACCGAACTGAACTCAGTAAACAGTTGAGAGAAAAATATAATACAATCTAATGTAGAATCAAATCTGAATTATATTAAAATATTAAAATGATAACAATATCTAATTCATCATGAAGGATTTATACTATTTAATGTGATAGCAAAATATCAACTGATTAGGTCTCAGTTATTGCTTAGATGCAGTTTTGTCTAAACAAAAGGACTTTATTACTGTCAGTAATGCTAGTTTGTGAGACCATCAGTATACCATTATCTTATCTTATCTAGAACATAATTCATCACTTCTATAAATAAAACCATTCACATCTGGGCTTGCTACTAACCAACAATATGACAGTAATAGAGTTTAATTAAACACATGACAAATGAAGTCTTACCAGCAGGTGAGCAGAGCTGTGGTAATTCTGTAAGTGCCTGGAGTGCTGAGGAGATTAGCTGACAAGTGTCATCAGACAGTGTACCATGACGTAATGGTGTGCCAAGACCGGTAGTGGACATGTTAGGGTTTATCGATGGCAGGTGTCTGACCATGACACACAAACAGACCTCCATTGTCGCAAAAACCAGAGACTTCCCGGGTACAATGTCACCTGTTGCACCCCCATCACCTAGAGGGGTTAGTGGTGCATTAGCAGGAACATTACCTTCGGATGGCTCATCTGGAAAAAGTAATGTTTTATTATCAACCTATGTAGGATATTTTTAAATGATTCAATAGCTACTAACTCCTACAGTTTCATCAACCACTATTAGATTTATTTTTGTAACTTATTAAGGGAGTAAATGAGTTATTTGTTTGGCCTTGGTGTTAGGTCACACATGGCATATGTGGCGGAGCAGCAACTTGATAGGGAACCATCCACAGACACAATTCAGATTGTGCCATTGGATTGTCTGGATCATTTTCAAGGAGTCCATATGTCTTGATAATTATCTGATCTTATTAAACACCAAAGTAATTGTTTATTTCCTCAACCACATAGCTTCACCACTTAGTTGAAAAAGGCTCTTACTGAAGCATATACCCTCATTTAAACTGAACCAAAATATGGCAAGAACAATCAAACACTATCAGATGTCCCAGTAACCTCCAACTAACAAAAATATCATGTCATAGTGTACCTAATAATATTAATGGGAGTCACAGACAGAATGCTTCAAGTGAATGATTGACTCATTTCTATGTTTACATGTGGCACCTGGATCACTTTGCTGAGAGAATACTCACTTGGGAAATGAGAAGATCATGATCAGGCCATAACCCTCTATTTCTGGATGAAACATCTTACATAATCAATTATACTATGATTCAACCCACTAATCTGGAGATCTGAAGTACAACAATCTACTAATTGCACCAACAGAGTGCATGAAGCAATTTGATATCCTTTATAATGTCATTTCATATTATTTACTCCAATGTCAATTATTTCAACACTTCTGTCTGAGTTATAGCCTTCCATCATAACTGACACCAGAAATCTTCACATCAAAAGTCTGTTCATTCAAATATGACAGTTTGTTTTTAAACATCACTGTTCCTATCAGAATCAGTGACTAATCAAGACTAGGGCTCTTATTTAATTCTTAAATTATTGTAATCTTAAAATACTGGAATAGATGTAATAAAATAATAACAATATTAAGGAAGGTTACAATTAACAAATGAATTTTTAATGAAATCCCACAACACAAATGATACCATTTCACGTATGTTTTGGCGATAAACATTCACAAACCTGGTATTGCCTGTTTCTCCCTTTCCATCTGGAGATTTTCCTGGGCAGCCTTCACAACCTGCGAGACAACTCTCATCACGAGCAGGAAGCATTCTGCAGAATCTCGTGTCAGCAGCAATCTATGTAGGACATTAAGCAGCTCAATGGCTAAGGTTTGCTCACTTCCCAGCTTCTCTCTTGGCCATGGATCATCAAGCAGACAGTATATAGCCTTCAGACACTGGTTGACTGTACCCAGTGGCTGAATAGAGGTGGGACTACACAATGCTTCAACACATATACCTAATACACAAATAAAACATGTGGCAGTTCTTGAATAATATTCATCCATAACATGGCAAACAACACAGCTGACATCTTATTAACTGACAGAGTAACATATTCAGAATATTTATCACACTGATCTAAGGAGTGGCACATGCACAAAACATATTTACAAAGAGACTACGTTAAAGCGCTTTTTGGGGAACTTATTGATAGCCTAGTGTGATATATATATATATATATATATACATACCATTAGTCCTAATTATTATTCCAAAACACTAATAATTATCTACACAATATTATTGAAAATTTGAACCTTGAAATATATTTAATGTACCTAATTAGATATTAGTGTGTCTTTTGTATAGCCACAACCCCGGTCATACCTCAGGAACAACTGCCAAGGGAAACATCCTACAAACCCAGATATCAAGGGACTCGAACCCTGATCTGGAGATTTGAGGTGCAGTGCCCTTTACACCCTCTACCAAAGATGGATGAGATCTGAACACAGGTAACTTGTATTCAAGTATCAATGATTTTCAGTAAATACAGGCATAAACATGGATAAGGGTACATACACATAAAGACATACATCCCACGAAATTCATGCGAGGATCTAAAATTTAATTTTAACAAAAATACTTTCCAAGTTCTTACCTAACAAGAGATGAAATCTGTCTGTATCACTGGGATCAGCCTGCATGTTGGCTGGTCTGTTGTTATGTTTGTCTGCACTAATGAAGCCTGTCTCTTTAAGCCAGAGAGAAGCTGCATAGAGGATTGGAGGCCATGTCCTCTTGTAATGAGGTCGCGATGATTCAATAGTGTCAATGGTATAGAAGGCACCACCTTCTGCTGGGAGCTGACTACTGTATTCTGTTAAAAAAAAAAATTAAAAGCTAAACTCACAACAATATACAACAAAAAAGGCACCTCATATTGTAAATATAATAACAGACAGAGAATGGAATTACATATAAAGAAAAAATCAGGAAGTGTAATGTAGCCAAATACATGATTATTTAAATACCTTATTGCATACTGTTATATATTTATACATACAAATATATTTCACTAAAGTATGCAAGATATGTTTAAAACAAAAACTACATACACAATATGTATTAGAAGCTATATTTAGATTATTTCTACTTGTTTTTAATAATCGTAATTAACACAGGTGTATGTATGTATTAATGACATTATTAATTTATCTGTATATATGTTAGCTGATATGATTATTGCTTAGAAAAGTAATCATAAGTGTATCTCATAATAAGTGTATAGCTATAAATCCAGGTTTCTGTAGAACATTAATAACTTTCTGTCTAATCTGTGTAATTATGATAATAACAGATAGAGTTTGTTAAATCATTACACGGTTTCAGCTATATAGTTTATCATAACAGATGATATTATTAGCTTATGTTAAACCAACACAAGGTTTATTCTAACAGGCAAGATTAATAGCTATTATCCTAATAGAAATGATAAATATCTTTGTCTAAACTTTATGACCACTATAACCATTTCAAAGACGCATGTTGTAACTTAGGCCAGAGATAATAAGGGTTATAATAATTATAATAAATGAATGAACTCATTTAGTTTGGGCGCTATCTTTCTAGAAATCCAGCTCCAAACACATTCAGCCCAGATGTCAGACAATTAAGACATAGCACTGTTTTGCCAGCAAATAAATTCTACATGTAATAATTTAGGCTTTATTCTAAAAACGCAAGTTTATTTTGAGTATTAAACAAACCTTCCACCTAAGAGCAACCTTAGTTTTCAAAATACCATTTTATTATTCAAAGAACAAGTTACTGGGCTGAAAGCAAGTGCTGCTTGTATAAGTAACTCTATATAAGCATTATTTTCATATAAAGCCAGTATTCTACTTTTCAACCTTAATATGGATCACACCTGAATACAAAATAAACTGCAGATCCCAATGCAACTTCTATTATTTGAACAGACAAAATTTTACTTCATAATATTATCTGTACTATAAGAAAGGTTCAAGAAGAATCAGCCTCACATTATCAACAAAACTAGAATTTGTGGATAAATAAACAGGTCGAAGATTAAAGGCAGTAATAACCTCATCAGAGGTCAGTTAAGACGATAAGACATCTCAAATGCACAAAACAATACCATCACCACCAATAGGCTTACCTTGTGGCAGTGATATCAATGCGTAGTCTTTGAGCGCAGCTAACCAATGACGACTCAGCGTTTTCATTTCTGGCTGTACGAGGCTGAGCAGACTTTCTCCTCCACCATATTCTAAGTCTTCTTCCTCCTCCTCTTCATTCTGATGGTTGGCCAACTTCTGCCTCCTCTCACTCTCCTGCTGCATGGCCACTATATAGACCTAAGGTGTAAACTGGAGCCTCAGAAATTGTTTGTCACTGTTGTGTGTGTGTGTGTGTGCATGCATGTGTGTGTACACATGCAAGTATATATATATATATATATATATATATAATTTATAGCTGATGATTGGCATCCTCCTTAACATACTACTGTACCCGATTAAAGCCAATTTTTAGATGTTCTGTCCATATATGGTGTTTATTGATGAACAGTTTTATTTTAAATTACTATTTTGTTTTATTTAGGAAAGCGTAAAAAATATTCTGAGATAAAGGTTAGCAATATTTTACGAATATATATTCAGATAAACATTTAAATGTAAGTGTTCCAAACAACATGTTTAGCATAATCCATACCTCAGCCCAAGCTCTGAGTACCGACAATCTCTCCATAGTTGAAGCACTCTCACTGTATAGTGGTGAGGAATCCTTGCCATCTTTCAGCTTAGCCAAAGAACTGACCAACAGTTGATGAACACGTCGAAGATCATTCAGGTCACGAGCTACACCACTTCCAATCCAGCAACTACACACCTGACAGTATGGATCAACATATTATGTCTGGTTAGATTTAATTATAGTGTGTCTCAAGGGTAATCTATTGATTGTGCAAATAAACCAGCAATATTAAAAATTGATAAGCATTTCTGCATGACTGTATGCATTGACAAGCACACATCTGTACATAGTTCAAAACTCAGACAGACACACAAATGTCTGGAAAGTACACAAACATAATTTAAATATTGGATACAAAAATGAGAATATCTTTTGCACAATATTATTATGCTTACTTCACAAGCTTCCGCAGTAACATCAGGTGCCGTCTCTGGACTGAAGGCTGGTCGTAATGCTGCTCCCACCTAGATATATACAGATAATAACATTTATAACTACATGGAATATGTACATCATCTTTGTTATCACGTGATCATAGAAAATGTAAATGAAAGTTATACACACACATTTTGACACTAGAACAGGACTTGACACTAACTTGTTTTGCCACTTGTCATGTCGGACAAATCACACTTCATTTTTACTTGTCCGAAAAAAAAATCACTTCTCCGAAATTCTGAATTTGTTTTGTATTGGTAGACGAATGTTGTGATAATTGCAGTTATTGACATTGACTCAAGAACAATTGAAAATATGACTTGACACGGCGAACAACCAATTACGTAGTTTGGTTGTCCCGGACAGGCGGACAACCGTTAATGAGGCCTGTAGAATATGTTACTGGCATAATTAAACATGATGAGATTAACCTGAGCTTGATACTGTTCCAAGATGACATGACCTGGAAACTCTGGTTCCGGCGTCTTTGCAAATTTTGATACAATTTCCTGGAAACAAAACATGAGACTCATTAAAACCTACACTTAACATTTATATATTCAACTGATTTAAAGCATTCACCATTATTTCTTTCCATGGCCTTAAAATGACATGAACACAGTAAATTCATTTAGCAGGAACTGTATCCCAAAGAAATGTCTGATATGACAATCTGGAATATATTTGGATAAGGCTATAACAAGATCGGATTTGTATCTGCCTTCTAATTATCTTAACTGATAAAAAGGGGTGGCTGTTAGAGAATCCTTCAAGCAACTAAATTTCAAATATAATAAATAAATAGAAAATAATTTAAATAGCACCATTTATCTATGTTATATCATATGTATAGTTGCATAACACTGGCTTTTCAGAATGTTTTACTCACTAATATGTACATCTAAAATGGTTATACATGCAATATTCAGAAGAAAAAGCATGTTCAGGTTTTTTGTGGTTAGAAAAATATAAAAATATATTTATCATTAAATCTCTCCCTAATAACACAACTTTGAATATAACACACCTGTAAAGCAGCCAAGCCAACAAGACGTAGTTTATCACTGTCAGATGTAGCAGCAATGAATGCCATCCGCACTAACTCAGACAGGTGCAGAACCAAGTAATCTCCTGCAGAGTATGAAGAAATGTCATTAAATACAGAAATAAATACAGTCAATAGATGTAGAAACACCGACAGAAGAGTTGTTAGTCACAGTTCATGAATATAATGAAAATATGACCATTTTAAATCCTACTCAGTAAAACTGATTTATCTGCTTAAGCAAAGTTTACTGCAGTACAACTTTAGAATTTAGATTCAACTTCAGTTAATATCAAATTAGGAAGACCATGGAACATTATTTCAAACCCATATCAAAACTAAATTTCACATCTAATTCCACTGCATGAAATATACATACGAAACTAAAATCAAACAGATATAGATATTACTTTAATTTATCATTGACTGTTTTTGTTTTGTTTATTCACTCACTGGCTATTATTACAAGTTTTAGCTGATTTGGGTAACATAAGTAATTAATAACTGAGTTTACTTCACTTATGACTACTATCCACATACCTTTCCCTTGTTCCTTGGCCACTCTGGCCATCACTAAATCAAAGTGTACATCAACATTGGCACTAGAATCACAGACGGCAATTATCTTCAGCAGACAGTCAATGGCAAACACTCTGGTCGGCCAACGTGGGGCTACAGCTGGCCTGGACTCATCAGATCCTGAAGCCGAAATATGTAAACCAGCCTCATCATCATCTTTTTCTACTGCATCAGCATCTTCAACAGGTGAATTCAATGTGCTCAACTCTGCAAGAAAAAAACCAACAATGACAATTATGTTATGCCTAAATGTGTACCCATTTTCTTTTATACTTGCATGCATCCATTTGCAGAATAAACAGAATCCATCCCACAACACCAGCAAATAATAAAGTAAATACAACAGTAATTATAACACATACCCAACTGCTGTATTATATATATATATATATATATTATATTACAATGAATTACACATAACTACATACTCCACAAATATTAAAAATGGAGTAGAGTGAATGATTGTACCAAATAAACATTTCTTGTTCAGTCAATGTTCCAAGATAAAAGGGGTACAAATATCTAATTAAAATGTATGAAAACTTAAGACAATAAGAGGTTCTTATTTTAAAATATATTATATTATAACTACACTTGTAATATTAACCATTTATTTGTTGTTTCTCTATATAAATAGCAAAACAACAAATTAGTTGTTTATTTCTTTGGGCATACCGGAAGAAGCTTGCAACACATCTTTTATTAGTGTAAGCCATCTTGTTAGATTGTCAGCAGCTAATGCCTGCAAGAGACTGACAAGAGTATCCTGTACATCCGATATCATCTTTTTATCCCGCTCCTTGTCCAACATGCTAAACAGTGCCCCCTCAAGGCCTGTCTCGGTGATAGCAGCCTTAGGTTTGTCCTTATCCTTTATGACATAACTATATTTGTCCTTAGGATCTCGAGGTTCTGTTGCTAAAGACACAGCATGTTCAGACACCTCCCTAGCCTCCCTTGTTGACAGTTGGCGTAGACATGACACAGCAGCTCTCCTCAGTAACAAGTGTGGACTTGACAGTGTTTCCTGAAGGTAAGAATCACAGGAGAATTTAAAATACTCTTATGCTATTCCCAGTATACTGATATATTTACTTCATAAATCAACATGAACTGATCCAAGCCAGTTAGGTTATTATTAGAGAAGATATACTTTATTAACTCATTGATGGAATACAAATTATAAGAATAGAAATATGCATGCATGCATAAAAGGTGAAAACTACAATATCTATAAATACAAAATGGCAGCTCTTTTTAGATTCAAAAAAATCTGGCAATGGTGTTTAAATACAGACCAAAATTCTCAATATCTGAAATCAGCCACAAAGAGGTTTTGTTATTCGGGGAGAATCCCCAGGCTGTTGCTTAATCAGCACAGTCTCTATGTTGGAGTGGTTGAGAAACATCCTCCCCACCACTCACAGGGGAGCAGTACAGAAAGATGGAGCCGAAATACCCTGAGGGTGGTCACTGCCAGAGTGTTTTACATCCTCAGGGGGTTTTTAACGTCCCCCTTTATTTTAAATAATTCAGTGGAGACGGCAGCGCCATTTAACATGGTCAGCCACCCACAATGTAGTGAGCCGAGAAATTAATCCTTGGAAAAGTTTGACCTCTTACGGGGTTCGAACCTGCGACTGTTGACACCAAGTGCCGGGTGCTTAACCGCTAGGCCACCGGAGCTCACACCACAAAGAGCAACACCATAAATGATTATATACTGAACTCTGGTGCAGTCCATGGTTGACACAAATAAAGAAGTACCTGATTTGACAAGATGGATCATTGTTAATTACCTGCCCATACTGGAGAGATAGAAACAGGTTACTCCCCCAAAGAGCTTATTGAAGTGTCAGATCAAACAAGTCTATGGCTGGGGGATTAAATTTCTGTACTCTAGATATTGAGCTGAATTCTAACGTCCATGGTACATTTAGTCAAAACAACTGCATCTAACGAAAGAGACTTTAAGAAAATGCAACATATCTCTTACTGTAAAGCATGAGTGAGATTGCTTTGTGGACTAGGCAATAGTCACACCTTGGACACATGATCAAGAGGTGTTGTGAATATGGTGATAAAGTGTTATCAAACATTTCAATACTCACACAGAGATGTGGTACAAGGGTAGTGAGATTAACGTGTCTTGGTGCAAATAAGTGTAACTGCTGTAGACACGAGATGGCCTCCGCTTGGACCATGGAGTCGTGATGATCCTGCATCACAGCACAGCAGACCAAGCATGAGAGACGAGCAGTGACAATTGATCCTGAATTACCTGGATTTAAAAAAGATATCCCGTTTTAAGAGATGTGTATTGTGACAAGCGGACAAATGTGACACCAATGACATCCAATAAATCCAGACTAGTTTTGTGTGGGCAGTGAGTGTGGGGATGCATGATGACTAACCTTGTAACTCTGGTCCTATAGTTGTAATCAAGGCAGCAAGACATTTACCCAGACACTGATGTACATCTACACTAGATGGCGGCACACTAAGTAGGAGTTGTAGTACTAATGACAGGCTTGGCTCCACATAGGACCTAAACATTGGACCACCGGAGTCAGCTATCAGGGCCAAAGCATGTAATGCCCACACCTGAAATAATATAATAGCAAAGGACAGATTATGGAAAATGCTCAATTACTGTGTGTGTGTGTGTGTGTGTGTGTGTTTTAGCTGTATATAATAATGCACAGGCACAGATAATCTCAAACCATGAATTCAAACTCTGGATGATTCTTCGGGGGACTTTTCATGCTGAGACATGTATAATTTGCGTGTGTGTGTGCATGTGCATTCATGTATATTTGTGAACATTTATTTATCTGCTGTCTCATCTTGTTAATCATGTTTATATGAATGTATTCGTACTGGTTCACCAATACATTTGTATCAACAACAAAAAAACAGGAAAATAAACAAACCTGTACAATAGGAGATGTACAGTCCTGTGCCAGTGCTAACAATATGCTGACACTGGTGTTAAGGTGATGCCCAGAACCAAGCCCACCAACATATCTATGTAAGCAACCTAGTGCCAAGGAATGACCTGTCCTTGTTACAACATCACGTGCGACCTTTAACCTGTACAATTATGAAAAGATGATTCAATGCCTCTATGCTGTTTTACAGTAAAAAGCACTTCTTCAAATAACATTTCATCAAACTACATGTGAATTGTGATTAGGCTAAGATATGCTGAGATTAATTTGATCAGACAATGCTCTACACAAAGGCTTACTTGTCAAAGCTGTACTGAGCCATCTCAGCAATAAACTTGCCATCACCAACAACCTGTGCCATTCTTCCTAGAGCTTCACCAGCTGCACATCTCAGGATCGGGTTACTGCTTCCGAGGGCCCCCTTTACAGTACATAAACAATTATTACAGAGGATACTGTTACATCAGATAGGAGATCAACTGATGTAGATTGCCTCATCTTGTGCTGATAACAGCACTAAACAAACAATTATTAAGTTGAATACAGATAAAACACATAGAACATAAGTTGATGCTGATCCTGTATTTTTTTTATATAATGTTACTGACACCAAACAATAAATCTCATCACAGAAAAGAGAAATCAAGAAAACTATCAACTTCTTCATTTTTAATTTGTATGTTTTGTTTCATGTACTTTACAGTTAATGGCCTGAAACAGAGATTAGCCATAAAAGAACTCAGAATCTCACTTCAAATATAGTCCTAAAACAATCAACAAAAGACACACAGAGAAGTGTTATGAATTCCTCAACAGTCATCAGCAATGTCTTAAAGTTTAATATAAGTTTTAATATTCAAATGAGTTAGCTGTCAGCTTAATTTAATATGGTCAGCCACCGAAAGAGAAGTATCAGCAGAATATGTAGTTATTTGTTCAAACTTTATTCAAGAGGAATCAAACTCCGCGATGTGGCATTTGAATAGCTTAGAATTTATGCATTACGACGCTATCACAGCTGGACATATACCACAGCTACCTCAAATTCACATCATGCACATTTATGTCATAATTATTTCTTCTGAACTAAGCCAGCAGTGGTCAAAAGGGTGAACACTGATAAAACACACTTGCAACACAAATAAATATCTTACACTTCAATTACATCCATATTTAATTTTATCATGTGACAAATTTGATGACCTCAGATTATAAATGAATCATTCTACTGGTAGTTTATTCCACTGGTAGTCATTCAGAAAAATAATTACTTACCAGCACTAATGAGATCGCTGCTTTCCTTACATCCAGATTACCAAAGCCTGTTTTGGTATCTGCTAAAGCCTGAATATTACATCAACAAATATGAAAATTATAATATTGTATTCAAAATTTTCAGTAACAGTAAAACAGTTGTCAATGGATATTTTCTTACGTCTAACAAGGCTTATAATAGGAAATATTCAAACTGGAAATATGAGAGGGGTTCTAACCTTAAGTGCTGACAAGACAGCTGTAAATATGTTAATCTGCATGGCCTGTTGTCTAGATGATTTTGCTTGACGAATGCACTCACTGAAATGGTCCAACATTTGTAGGCGATGCTTGTGAGCGACATGTGGAAAGACCAGTCCATAAAGGTGTACTGAACTGTCAATAACAGCAACGCCTAATGGCAATGGTCCAGGTGCACCATCACCCTAAAATATAACAAGGAAATGTTTTTTGATGAAAACAAAAGTTTCTTCGTGAAAACAAATAAAAGCAAGGTAGAAATAATCACATTTTCTCTCTCTAGATTACTCTAGATTGGCGGAAGCTGGTCTTCGCTGTTTTTATTTGGGGTCTCCTTGTACATTAATTGCAGGAGGAATATATTCTTATAAAAATAAGCTTATGATTTTAACATAAGCCCTTATCTAGTTTTGGCACAAAATAACCATTGTTACAGATGTGCCGTAAAACCACATTCATTCATTCACTCTCTCTAGATTACAAACATTTCTTTTTAATTAAAATGTCGGAAAGTCTAAATCGGAAGCCACATTTTAATTATTTTCACGTATTTTATTCCTATTTTTTTAGAATTTTCACTAGAAGTTGTGTGCAGGCAAAATTAACTCTCAAAATCAAAACTGAAGTGTAAAATAAAGTAATATTTAAATCATAGTGGCCTAACTCAAAATTTATCTATTTTTGAGACAACAACAAAAACATACAAAAATATCAGACTTATTTTGTCATATTCAATGCTCACACATGATCAGAAAATTAAATACTAAATATGTTCTGATATTTAACAGCAAATATTTTAATTTCTAATATAATGCAATAACTTTGGTTTGTAGATAAATAATATTATGACTGCATTTTAATTATTAATGTATTATATACATAACTAATCACTACTTACTTGTAGTGGTTTAAGGAAGATAGAGGCAGGGTCATGTTCCAATGCTCCAGATCCAGAAGCACTATTAGGTTGTAACTGTTAAATCAAAAATACAGTCATAACTGTTTACGTGTTAAAAGTGACGTGAACTCAATAACTTAAACTAGGTACCAAATGATATTCTCTGTATATTATTACATGCACAGTATAGATTACATGCCAGGCTAAAAAATAATAAAATGGTGGCAAGATAAAATATGCTAGAATAGGTAAAGGTATATTTAAAAAGTTAGTAAATATAGTCTAGCACCGCTATCCACCACTAAAGAAAAGGCGCCAACTGCACCTACAGCCAACGTTTGATAGGGACCCGATTTCCTGCCATGATAATGCCTTCATGTATCCACCCCCTTTATTCGTCCACCACCAATGCTTACCCAACACGAATACCATACATTGCCATATAAATACTCCCGCTATTACTGCCACACACTGACAGTGAAATGTTTCTGGTAATCTGTGAACTGAATGACAAGCTGGCAGGGTAATTAGCTGGTGATCATAACGGCATTGATCGTGCATTTAGCTAGAGATTAAATAAAGCGATAGTTGGGGTTAACAAAGGATAAAAACAACATGTAATTAACCATCCCCAAGGATGTCTGCTGAATTCCCCCTCCCCCACTCTAATGCCACCCAATCACAATGCTAACTTTCAACCAGATCCCAAAGTTGGCATAAAAGTGAGGTTAGCATGTATACAGTAAAATGGTCAGCTTTGTTATAGGTAGACTGATTTTAATACATCTTTTAAAAGTTCCAGGACTGCTGTGGTTTTGGACAAACTATTTCACAAAACAAAAGCCATATTCTCAAAACAAGTTTGGCTTAATTATAATGAACATTACCATTGAACATATCCAAAGGAAGTTATTTTTCAAGGAAGGGTCTGGATATTTATACCGGACTGACAGAGAGGAAATTGGTAGCTGTAACACATTACCTGATCTTCGATTGCCTTATGGTCAGTCTCTTGGAGCCACGATCCAAGTATGACAGAATCATCCTGGTGACACATGGATCTCAGCAAAGATGTTGTCGTATTAGCAGGATTATCAGTTAGTGTGAACTCAGCCACCAACTCGCGAAGTAATGCTGTGTAGGCTCCTAGATGTGAAAACCAAAAAGCTCACGATGATGTCTAATCAAGATTTAATACATTTTAAAGAGTTTTTTTATCACTCTGATATTTGGCTGAAATGTTTCTAAAGTTAAAAGAAAGAGAAATATGTATGAGAACCTATCTTGGAATTAGTTGGTTCAGTGATCAGCTCTGGTCACACATGTGATATATGGCAAAGGGGCATCTCCTTAGGAAAACATCCCATAAACAGAGATTTGAGCCAAATTTTAACCCAATACCTGGAGGTTTGCAGTGTAATTATCTTACAACACTGCTCTATTTAATAGAGGTTTGAATGTGTCTTGGACAACTGTCAGAAATTAACCAGAGTTCTAAGCAGTTTAGGGTCATGTATCCTACAACAATTAACAATGTGAGTACTAATAGCCAACACTACTAATAACCAATCTTCCCACTCATTGTTTTTTGTGATCATGACGTCACCCCAGCGACACATACCTTCATATGTTTTTGGTGGCAGCAGCGACAGAACATCATAAAGACGTAGACGAACCATTGCAGCACTGGCCTTCAAATGAGCACCAAACATTTTGACTACAGCTGGCATACTGAAATAATGAGAGAATTAAACTAGGAAACTATGATGACTATACTGGGTAGTGTAGTATGTCTCTCTCTCTCTCTCTCTCTCTCTCTGCATGTGTGTGTATGATGAGGGTGACTTATTTTTAAAATAATGTTTGACAGTGACTTATATACAAAGGAGAATTATATGTCTTATTACAAATAATTACTATAAATCAACTAATATAATCCAATCCTAATATATGTGGAGTGCCTTTTAATGCACTGGCACATATATACTTACTGTGCATTCATAGTTAGTGCACATTCCAGTGGGGGAAGCAATCTTCTAGTCACATCTTCGGTAACTAACTCAGGACAATGTAACACAAAACTGTACATTGCTGTAAGAAATAATATACTAAATGTGTCAATGTTACCAGGTTCATACATTAGTAAACACAGAGTTAAAACTTTAGGGTGTCTAAAAGTGATTGCCTTATTTATCCTTGGTGTTGGTAACATGTGAGACATATAACCAAGTGGCCACACCCAGACATGGGGTCAATTCCATTTCCACATCAAATTTATCAATTCCAATTTTTACCTACTACTTTTTACCATGAGTAGGTATTCCGAGTATGTACTCTGAGTACCTACTTGGAATACCTACTCTGAGTAGTTTATATTCCAAGTAAGATTATCATGGAAGAAATATTTCTGAATTAAAAATTAACTGCTAAATTAATTTGTGGATTAAATATTTTTTTGTCGCAAAATTCAATTCCAAATTTACCAGTTCCATTAAAAAAAGCAATTCCAATTCCGGAATTGAATTGACCCCATGTATGGCTACACCTTTATTAAAGGATGAAACATTCCACAGACTCAAGTAAGACAGGGATTCAATCTTACAACCAGGACAGCTTCATTGCAGTGCCTTACTATTTGTAATAATGTAGCACAACTCTATAATTTAAAACATTCCACAAAATGTATCATCAAATAACCTTACATTATGACAGTCATATTCCTCACATCATGCCATTGCACTATGCACTAAGACTTACCTCCCAAAGCACCAGCCCTGGCCTCTAAAGTCAGCTGCCAGGTAAAATTATCTCCCCTTGCTTTTTCTGCTTCAAGCTCCTTGGCTGACCTTGGGAATGCATTCCTCCACATCAACAACATTCTTGGAAGGTGACTCTTTACCACTGGAGGCCCTGTACGTACAATTATAATAATTAATAAATATTACATACTGCAGCAAAAAAACACTTCAAAATTCCACCAAACAGAGCAGAAACAATTGTGAGTGTGATAAAATGTTAACCACAAAACAAATTGTTCAAAGTTATCTTTAAAAAATTGGAAATTATACATTTATGAAATACAATTATACATTATATCAATGAGCAGATTAATTTTCAGTTTGTTCCCTTAACTTTCTTATTTTATGATGTACACACACCTAACGTCATCAAAGCTCCAAGCAGTATCCAGCCTGATTGTGTTCTCTGGAGGGACAAACGACTCGTCTGTACTGCTGTACGCAGTAACTCCTCAGCAATGCGGAAGATTTGCTGCAATATTGGGAAAGACAATTACTATTTTTCTGAATCATAAATGATTCTCTCAATTCAACTTTTAGTACAGTAAACCACCTGAAGCGGTCACTAATTTATGAAAACTAAATCTGTCACATGAGTACCTTTCCTTTGGCATGGGGTATTCCTAAAGCTGTATCCTTAACCCCACCAAGGAGTGCAGCCAGGGCATAACTGTAACCTGTGACAGCCTCTGGTGATGACTTTAGATGATGCATTCTATTCATGCACCTCTCTATAAGTATTGTCATCTGTGAAGGCAGTGCTACTGCAATGCTGCGCAGACACCAGGCAGCAGCTAAACGTGCAGATGGTGAAGGATGCAATAGCACCGACACAACAGGCTCAATAATACCTGGAAAATGCAACAAATTTAAAAAACCTACACTTTATACCCACTAAACTCAAAAATAAATATACTACATGTTAAAAACAATCCATATATTTGACTAGCAATATCCACCTACATTATCACTACAGACTTGTATTTTTATGACACAAACTGAGGCATTTGTTATGTGGAATAAGGTTAATAACCCGACATATATATATATATATAGAGAGAGAGAAAGAGAGAGTTATATACTGTTTCTAGTGCCAAACTGTACACATGTTAAATACAATAATTAATCAGTTTCCAACCAGGTACTCATTTATACTTAAATCAATAATCAGATCAGTAAAACCCTCAGACACTTCCATGTTCAATTGCCTTTATTCCCCTTACACTGAGAATGTCTGACAAACACTGATTTACAGACAATTTTGTAAAATATCAGCTAGATTCCCATTGAAATGTTTTCCCACCTGTTGATGGCTCAGACACTAGTGGTGAGGCTGAGGTACCAAGACCCTGTACTAGGTTTCCCAGCTCCTGCAGGGCACACACCAGCACATGCTGACTAAGGTTAAGCTCTGCTGCACTCCGCTCTCCATCACCAACTGCATCTGTTTAATTAAATAAATAGAGGTACTAATGGCTGCACACATACTTTGCACTGAAATAATTTTACTGACATTTGACAAGTCGATTTTTGCAGAATTACATCATGAGAGTTATTATTAATTACCAACTGCAATTATCACCATAATTAATATGGCTTACTCTTTCACCTTTCTATATGAAGCTTGTTACCATATATACTCATGTATAAGATAAATTGTATTTTTAGTCCTTTTAAAGAGAACTGCATTAAGTCCATGTATAAGACAAATGGCAAACCATAGAAACAAATTGTGAGTGAAACAAAATGCATATTTCCTTTCATTTCCCATTCATATTAAAATATTAACATTGTTATGCAAAAATAAATCATTTTCCTTTTTACTAGCAGCAGTATGTACCTGATTTGTACATGTGGCATGTAGTGTAGTCTAAACCAGAATTACCATATTACTGTAGGCAAGAATAAGATTTATTCATATCCACACCCACATATTATTTAACGAAAGGGCTAGGTGATATCCATTTAGAAGCTAACACAATGGATTTTAAAGATGAACTTTACAGAAAACTGCCAAAGGACAGTGAAGCCATTCACTTTAGAACCAACGACAACTCATTCTAAAGTACTACTCTTGCAATAATTAGGCCCAGTATAGTCCACTTACCAACTAATGTCATTTGTTTAATGATCACTTGACAGATTTCTTTTGCAGCTGTAATCTGAGACTTGTCCCCAAGGATGCCACCAATCAGCGCATGTAGTATGAAGAGCACACACTTGCGAGCATAGACTGCATCCACATGGCTGGGGGCAGCTTTTGGATTTGCTGCGAGGCCAAATGTGTGGGCAAGGAATTCTTGGAGATTACGCTCTAGCCACACACTGCCCATAGCCTTGCCGAACTCCACATAGGCCTGGAGGTAAAAAATATATTAAAAATCATTAATTTGGTGCAAATTCACATTTAGATACAAAATTGGAAGATGCATCCTAAATACCTAATAGTCATAATTGGAACTTGTTTGGTGTATGCATGGTGACAATGCAAGCTGCTCATTTTCAAACACAAAGTTAATTTAACCAAATACATATTCCAGGTGTTCTGCTTGAAAGATTAAATTTATATTAATGTTAGCATTTTTATATGTGAATTTTATCTTATACTTATACTAGTTATATCACATGGTCAATTTCTAAAGTATTTAACTTACATGTGTAATGCCAACTCTGACTTCTCTATTAATGGTAGATCCCCCTTTAATCATTTCACCTGCTGAGGTACTTTTTAGGAAGCCTGTGCCACCTTTGAAGAATCCATTGGTGAGTAAACTGAGTACATCTTCTAACTTCGGGGGATTCTTACCTTTGTACACTGCAAGAAACATAGTTCATTTTATTACACCTATCCTTGTTGAAGAACAGTGATAATAGCATACCATTTGCCATTTTACCAATGTCAATTGTTCTTTATAATTAACATGATGATAAGCCATGAACAGTTGTTATTTTAGCTCACATTGGGAAGCCTTTGGTTGTTGTGTACTAGCTAGTAGATGGCCAAGGAGTTTAGCTATATCACAGCGTGCGTCATAGTTAGCTCCATCGAGTGCTCTGTAGCAAGTTGAGGTAATTGTATCTAGCTCAGATACGTAAGTGAATGGTGCCTCACAGACCAGCTCATACATGCACTAAAAACATAGATAGAGTATTCTGTTAGCATGGAACACACACCAGTTAGTGAAATAATATTATTTGAGTAGATGAAACTAACATAGGCAAAAAGGATAGCACCATCTTCGACGATTTTTATTATTATTCAATTTACCTGAAGTTTATTAATAAATAAATATTAGACACTCCAAATACTTTAGCATATAATATATAACAAAAGAAAGCCATTTAAGTGCCTCTATCAACACCATGATAATATTTCTCTAACTTGCACCAACTTTGCTGCACTACAACAAGTCATAATACATGTACCATAGCATGGAGTTTCCAAAGCATCAAACCATTATTTTCAAAACTTTTATTTTCAAGTCAAGTGCCTGGATAAAAGTCCCTCATCTCAGCTATTATGCTCCTTAAACTATAACAAGCCACAATCAGCTCCTTAAACAAGGTTGGAGTTTAACACAGGTTTATTTGACTCAATCAGCCCCAAGTCTTAAACCCAGATATACCCTGGGTTAAATTGATTTCTCTCAAAGAAAGGCTACACTGGTCCATAGATGTAGGTCTAAGCCCGACTTGGGTTAAACCCAAGTTTAACATGGGAGGTTAAACCTGCCAAACCAGCTCTCACGGATGCTTATAAACTATCTATCAGTTATCTATAGATTTGTATACCTTAGCTGCTGCAGCCCTGACAGTCATCGCTCTGTCAGTAAGACAAGTCCTTGTAGCTTTGTAGATGTCTTTATAACAGTTAGCACCAGCCGAACCTAAACCAGCCACAACTTTTTGCAGTGTCAGCATAATCTCACAGCGACCTTGAGACTAGAAAGGAACACAAAACTGATACTCAGTATATTGATACAGGGTAGGAATTAGGTCAAAAATAAAATAGTATGCATTTCACAAACAAAATTGTAACAATGGACAATGTATTAATATTTAATAATATTCTTCACAACATATTACTTGAATTGATGACAAAAAATAAGATTGGTTTACACTTTTAACATTAAATACTGTAAATAACTACATACAGTCTTCAAATATAAACTTCAGACCTATTCACAACTTTTTTTAGATTCTATAATTATTTAGCCTTTTATCAATAATTATGAGATCTAGACACACCTCTGCATTTTTGAGAGCTTTAATCAGTATCTGGATGGTTTCCTCATATGACCTGCCGACCATGCGACCCAAACGTTCATACATACCACCAATACATGCCACAGCCGCCCTGCAAAGCAACAAACCACTGATCAAACTGCCATACCAAGCAATGTTTATAACATAGGAGGTGATAGTTAAGGAAGAAAAATATGAGGTACATCAATCAAATTAAAAAGAATGTATACTTCAGTGGCAATAAAACTGTCATTAAACTCACAAGCGAGTTGGCAGATAACTGGGAGAATCATCCTTGTTCTTGATGATGTCATTACATTTGTTGATTGTCTCAAATAATGTAAATGTGTCACCAACACTAAATATGGTGGCTAGACATCTAGCTAAAAGCTTCCTTGTAGGAGGTCCTGGATTCTCGCTGATCTGATTGGTCAGCTGATTGATCAGCTTCTGTTGGCTTTCCTTAATATCAGACTACAAGATGACAAAACAACAATAATGAAAACAAGGGTGAAAATAATAATAACAGAACTTTTGTGGCATCTTGTAGAAAATTTAACAACTTCACGGTCATCTCCATAGAAATTATTTTACGAATGTCCATTTTGTGTAGCAGGATACTAATATCAGTTAATTCAAAGAACTAGTTTAAGAATTGCTTTAAGTTACATTTCCGTAACATATTAAAAACAAAAGTATATTCATTAAAAATATATATTAAAATATAAGTAATAAAGAGTAACTTTACTGAAAAGCAAACAATGACATTTGTCAAAAATTTACATCCACATTTATTTTTCTTTCAGAATTTAGAACAGCCAATGCCAAAAATATTTAATCTGTTTTAACATGCCATATAAACATGTCAATTCAGCTCTGACACCAAGCATATTAATATGGTGATGATACCTTCTGAGCTGCTACTAGCACCTTGTCGAGGAAACGAAGCCACTCAAAGATAAAGACGGGACGTTTGGACTCTGAGATACGGCTCAAAGCCTCCTCATTTAGAAGCAGACTGTGTGCCAGCTCCATCATCAGACAGTGAAGGATAACTACGGTGTTTATCAGTTCAATCCCATTGCTACTAATGCCTCTGAAAAATGGACAAGCGACAATTGATATATTTATGGCTAGTTATCAAAAGGGTATTACCAGGCAGGGGATCAATTCCAATTTGTCAATTCCACATAAACTGTTAACTATTTTAAAACTGGGAACAAACAACAACTGAAAGACAGATGAACTGAGCTCTCTGAGCTTGGGTGTTAAAGAAAGCATGGAAAGGAGATATGATGGTTCTCCAGAAGAAAGAGTTTGATAGGCAATAGTGTAGAGTTTGAAAATGATGCAAAATTGAACAGGGAGCCAGTGAAGAGATTTCAAGAGTGGGAAAACCAAGGAGACTGTGTGACAACCCTAGCTAAGCAGTTCTGAACACACTGAAGTTTTAGAATAACCCTAGATGCAATATTATAAAGAAAACAGTTGCAGTAATCAAGCCTACTAGTAATGAGTGCTATAGCAATGGTTTTGGTGACTGAAAGAGAAATACGGTGATGAATACTATATATTATTAACTATAATAAAGACTTTGTAGGTGTGTCTATGTCTGTCTTAATCTAATACACGATTTATAAAATCAACATTTCAGGCGACAAATTCAACAAACATTTTACCATAATCATCTAAGATAAGGAACACTTAAACAATGTTTATATATATATATATATATACTGATTTCACCATAATCAACATCAGAACATATGATCATGCAAGTACATAATTTAGTAACTAGAACAAATCTACAACTACAAATTTCCAACAAAAACTACTCTAATGTAGCATTAATTACTATAAAAACCCTCATAAATCTGAAATGCTTCCATCTACATATCATTGCATATGCGATATGTATGATATCAGATGAAGATATTTATTTATTTTATATCTAGTCTTGAGAGGTCTTACCAGGCAACCTGCACAGGCCGCAGATATGACGATAATATTTCTACAAAAGATGTTTTATTCCAGCGTGACTGAAACTGAGTGATCGGCTGTTCTATTCCATAACATCAAAATGAATTACATACTGGTCTATCGCTATTACTCACTCTACATTACCTATGATAAACATCTGAGGGTAAATCTCGAGTGAGTCATGACGGATTTGCAACCCAGTCGGGGACAAAAAATGTCAGGAAATGTCAAATTTTGATTTTGGTCAAAGAGGTATGGTAAAAGGGTGATTTCGTTACACGGACAGAAGTTTATGAAAGGGTATCATTCATATGATGATCAACTAAAAATGATACAATTTCTGATAAGATACGGACAATTATTGACGGCAGACATAAAATGTACAGACCATTTGTCGGAAGCCAGACATATTCGCGCATGCGTATTTAGGTCATATTCGTCAACCTAGCTGGGATCATTTTAGTCTATAAGACATTTAGCCGGGTCGGACTACGGATTCTACTTTTTTAAATATTGTTTGCCCATGCTATGACTCATGATAATAGGTTTGATCTGAAATATAGAGGTATAATGGTTGAATCGAATATAAGGTACTCCAAAATACACGAAAACATATTTTGTAATGCATCCTGTATAATTTGTTATTCATATAAATATTCGAACTACCCAAAGCGTGCTACTGTAGTGTAATATAACGGATCGATTGATTTTCATAATAATTTGTATTGATTTTTTATTTTATTTATTCAAGCCTACAAACAGGATAGTAAAATATAAACATACACAATAAGTAAGACATTAAAATGTAGAATTCCAGTACAGTATCAAAAATTACTTTGAAGTAAATTGAGTAAATAAGGATTATATAAAATCCGTTGACAAGTATTTGTTTTATGCTATCGATAGTGCTCATTATATATATATGCGATAAAGCAAGTTTTAAGTCATAGAGTAGATATATATAAATATAATAATATAGAAATTCTTTGATAAACATTTACAAAAAAATAACCACAATTTGCCTAAAAGAATTATAAGGGTGGCCAGATCATGTTACAATACTTATAATAAAATGTATTTGAATAATTATAGTTAAGTAATTAGAGGAGGATTAGATAACAGTATCACCCCTAATTAATGAGGCGATAATAGTTGTATACAGCCAAAAAGTCTATTTATTGATTGATTAAATGTAAAATACGGAGATTGTTTAGGTGCATGTCCGAATTCACCTTAAAAGAACGCTCCCTGAATAAACCATATGTCGAAAAAATGGTGTTTTGCGATGTAACAGGAATATCTCATAGTATATATAGGATCATATTGTAGTATAGAAAAATCCCTAGTCTATATGTAATGGCATTGTATGTTTTATTTATAATATATAGTGACTTTTCTCTGTAATATGATACATTTATGAATAGTATCATGATCCGTTTAAAGGGATTTTTTTACTGCACTCGGAAGAAGAAATGCGAGCACAAATGAAAATGATATTTATAATTGTAATTTACAGGTACTAGTTTAGCTTTATTTTATATAAATTAGCTTATAAATGTATTTATCAGTGACGTTTATACAAACTTAACAGTTTAATTGAACTATAATTGAATTTATGCTACTAATATAACTGCAAATGTCATTAACACCCTATAATTACTCGACCATAACTATGCAAATTCAATTTTGTAATTGATCATTATTAATTACTGAATATTTGTAATTGATGCCTATTAGTTCGTCACAACTCCAATTATAAGTGACATTTACGAAAAACTAAACTTCTCAGTGTAACTTTATTACTATAAAGACATTCTACTGAAATACGCTACTGTTACAAGGTATAATAATAATAATGGCCGAAATGGCAGTTTTTTACTTGGCTGGCAACCTCAAATGAGGGAGACGTATGTCGTCTGTAATTTATAGCTTCCCCACGGAGACTAATTCTAAATAAATTTAGAATTTAGAATATATGGCTTGTTCGGTGAAGAAAACCTTGCCAGTTGCCTGGCTAGATGTAAAACTCCTCGTTCTGTAGTGCCACGGCCGATCGAGGCGAGAACCTGCGACTTCCCGTGCAGAATGACCACAGCCATATGTAAATAGTCTGACGCGCTATTCATGAGGGGGTATTGAGCTCCGGTGGCCTAGCGGTTAAGCACCCGGCACTTGGTGCCAACGGTCGCAGGTTCGAACCCCGCAAGAGGTCGAAACTTTTCCAGGGATTAATTTCTCGGCTCACTACATCGTGGGTGGCTGACCACGTTAAATGGCGCTGCCGTCTCCACTGAATTATTTAAAATAAAGGGGGACGTTAAAAAACCCCTGAGGACGTAAAACACTCTGGCAGTGACCACCCTCAGGGTATTTCGGCTCCATCTTTCCGTACTGCTCCCCTGTGAGTGGTGGGGGAGGATGTTTCTCAACCACTCCAACATAGAGGCTGTGCTGATTAAGCGACAGCCTGGGGATTCTCCCCGAACAACAAACCAAAACCAATCCATGAGGCCAAAGAGGCGTATGATCATATCAAACACATTTCACGAACGATCAGTGCCAACCAAAAGGACAAATTAAAGTCTTTTATAAGGATCGAATAGCCAAATGGACTCATGTTTTATTCATATATTTGGCTAACGAATTTAATTGAATTGACAATCTTTTGGGAAGAACAATTCTTCAATGTCGTCGTGATGGAACTTAAATTAATACTCCGACTCTCATTTAAACATATAATCTTATTGTGTATGTTATTGTGCTTTAGTGATTGATTTGACTGAACTAAGATTTATCGCTGAAAAGTCACATGATACAGCTGTTTAAGCCGAGGCATTTCATTGTAGGATGAAACATCCCACATATGGTATGCAAATAAAATATCACAGCACAAAATCCCACAGTATTTTAAAATCGTACTCACTGGACATAATATCCACAAATCAATATATAATATACATATATATATATATATATATATATATATATATATATATATATATATATATATATATATATATTAATTGAAGTTCCATCACGACGACATTGAAGAATTGTTCTTCCCAAAAGTCGCCACTCTGGATTCAGTCCCCCGAAGAAACGTCCAGAGTTTGAATTCACAGTTCGAGATTCTCTGTGCCTGTGCCTTATTATACACAGCTAAAATATACACACACACACACACACACACACACACACACACACATCACTCACTCACTCACTCACTCACTCACACAATGCTATAATCAAAATTAACATTAATCCAGACTCAGACATAGTAATAACGATAATGTATCCATGTAGCGTCTTATAGGTGTAATTAAGGAGTGCAAGATACCAGCCTTGTTGTTAAAATGGTTATGGATCAGGAGAGAAGAACAATAGACAAGATAAGATAGGATAAATAATCATAACATTAATATTCACCTGCATAAACGAGATGAATCATTATAAGAGAAGTAATAAACAATAACAACTTCCCATGAAATATAATTATATATGGCTACATACCGCAACTGAAGTATCATATACTTAGACCAGTATATCGATTCATCCGTCCATCCGTCCGTCCGTCCGTCCGTCCATTCTTCACCAGCCCGCCCAACCACTCATATGTTAATCTATACAGATGATAGATCATTGACCATAGTTTTAAAATAATCTACCAACAATACTCTTTAACTGTATTTCTATCATAAATCAGAATGCATTTAAAGAAGAAAATAAATAAACTGATACGATAAAGTTATACGTAATGATTATTAAACATTCTACGATCATCCTGTGATCGATATTATCGTCTGTCAGATCGGTATTAAGAACACCAAGGAATTATTACATAATATTTGATTATAATTAACTAACTAAACGTCAGCAATATTATTAAAAAAAACTATAATACCATCATCAGAGTCAAAAGTTCTATATCGGTGAATGTTGTCGGTTGATTCGTCAATTTGGAAACGAAGAAAGGGCCTAAAGCCGCCAATTACGTGTACTGTACGTATGGAGCTTATAAAATGGAAGATTCGGCGTCTTTTGAAGTGAATCTGTTTGAAATAAAGCTGTTTGATTTACTGTCAATGTCTTTTTCTACTAACGGCTAACAATGGCTAACTTTAATGTTCACGCTTAGTCCAGCCACGTGCTACTAGAAATATATACCATCTCTTATAAAGAAGTCTATCGTTTAGAAACCTAATACTTAGTTATATAGCTGAGAAATGCATTATATGAAAGAATCTCTCTCTCTCTCTCTCTCTCTCCTCTCTCTCTCTCTCTCTCTCTCTAAGAAAAAAATGGTTGTCCTGAGCCACTATTACCTGTTATAAAAAAAATTAAGCATCTGCCTTTCTGTGAGTTTACTCAACACTCAACAACATCATGAAACGGAGAATGTCAGAACACAATACATTATGATACATTATACAATACATTACACAATACTTTATAAATAAGACTATATTTAAATTACAGATTTATTTTAATGTTGTGTTACACTTATCAAACAAAAACCAGTTAAAGGAACTACAGCCTGGAATATAACGTTATAATTTTCATATAGATCTTGGCTTATCTTTTATAATTTACAAAGTGTTTTGTCGTGTTTGTTTGGGGTTTTTCCCTTCTTTAATTAAGACCATTTACCTTTTACCATCTTTAGGTCTTACTTCGAAATTGGTCTTAATAACAAGATTGTGCTATTATTAAATTGGTATTGACAACCCATGCCGTTTGTTTATTTATACAATTGTGCCCTGATATGACGCGAAAGATCTATGTGAATAATATATATAAATGTGTGTGTGTGGGGGGGGGGGTTATTTCGTTTATTATTTATTAAGGAAATGTCTTGAATATAATATATTTATTGTGTTTCAAGTATCTCCCTTTTCAATATTGTACTCGTTATGGCTCATGACCTATACATAACTCTCTCTCTCTCTCTCTCTATATATATATATATATATATATATATATATATATATATATATATATGCTGTTGAATAAATATAAATAAACTTGAACAATTATAGAGTATTAAACACCAATTCTTACCATGGCCAAAATATCAATAATAAATAAGTCACTCGGACTATTCTAATGACAAAACATATAATAGAATATAAGAAGATATACGAAACTAGAGAAATTAATCGCTTAATTCATTTGTATTTTGCGAAAAAGTAATGAACGCGTAAAAAACTTTATCGTTGGGGACGTTGTTTAAATAGTTTCCATTTTCTTTCCTTTAGTTCGAAGTCGTTGGACCGCCGAGACGAGAGGGCCGGAGAAGAAACACATCAATGGTGCAATTTTTAGGCGGGGGAAAAACCCCCAACAATGCTGGATGAAAACGTGGCAGCTAGAAAGACAGGTAAGCATTAAACACGTGCAGGTATGTATCGGCCCCCATGATGAACGGCACGTCCACCGTTTTCTAGTTGCGAACGTTAAAAGGTCAACTCCCGTAGCACGTCGATATGTAAAATCATGCTAATTTTCTTAACGTCAAATTTAAAGGTTCACGGGACGATGGGGCTAGAGTCGGCGGCTCGTAGAACGACGTGGAAACGAAGCAGCCTGTGATTACTGTTTCGATTTAAATCGGAGCTCTGTGGATGTGGACCCTCTCCGAGATTGGCGTTTTTAAACTTTATGGCTCCTCTCTTACAGGTCTGTGTACTGGCCACGATCGAGATCGGGTCCACGTTTAGTACTCGATTCTCTTTCGGGGCCTGTGTAGAGAGGTACCTGGCGCTGGGAAATAGGTTTCCCAGGGGAGTAATCAATTGATATCCTATTGACGACGGGGAGACGGGTAATTTTGTCTTCCTGTACCTTCGGTACCAACACAGACCGTTATCAATTTGCGGTTTAGAATAAATATATGCTGGTCTGATTTGTAACTTGAGCAAATTTGAAAATTCCGTATACGAAACTATACACGAACTGTATACTACTACTACTACTATTACCACTAATAATAATAATAATAATAATGTATTATGCTAGCGTAGTAGTAGTAGTAAAGTGGTGGCGGCAGTAGTGTTATAGCTGCTATTTTGTTAACAATGCTGTTGTTGTTGTTATTATAAACTTGACAGATTTATCGAGTATCTCAGCCTAGTAACAATACCGTATTAGTGAGTGAGATGTGGCACGTACACTGTGATCAGAGACTTGGCGGCGTACCTGGATATAGTTCACATTAGCTGTAAATACATCTATTGCCAGGTAATCCTATGCCAACTCGTAAAGGGCTGTTTTATTGACCAAGAAGCACTCACATTGAGGCGGATGGCTTTCGCGTTCTATACGTAAAGCTGGCCACCTTCTTTCTCACCTTCCCCCCTCTCTAAACGTAATCGAATCTGTGGGGAAAATGACGTGTTTGTTTGGGGACAACAATACATAAAACAATATGCAAACGTAATATATATTCAGGTATATGTATGTATGTCAGCCAGCCAGCCGGCGAGACACGTGACACACTGAACGGTCGTTAAGGTCGGGTCGCCATTTTTACGTGTTGGGGATCACGTAACAGCGTACATTCTCCGTCCATAGACACTAGCTATGATGATGAACCGCAAGATGAAAATCATAAACAGTGTCCTATGTTTATACCGCACAGGTAACTAGAACAAAACACTGTATCGGTGATAATTGGCTGAGGTGCCAACAGAAATGACGAGATGACGTTCTCCACTCATCTTTTATGGCGTGTTTTTAGTTGTTGTTTCGTGTTTTCGTGTTTATGTCTCAGTTTGACGGGTTGCGTTGACCCAGAAAAGGGTGTCGACGAATTTGGTTGTCGGTGATGGCTTCGGTATTCCATAGTCGCATTGTTCTGGTCGGCCGGGTACTGCATGCAGACACGCACGCGCGCGCGCGCTCTCTCTCTCTCTCTGCACACACACGATAGTTTCTAATGTGGTTGGTTCAGTTATTTGGACATAAACACTTTATTTAATAGTTCAGTTCTTTAGGTGTCTACCGCTCACCATATATATATATATATATATATATATATATATGAGTGAGTGAGTGAGTCTTAGCTCTGGCGCTGATCTCACCTGGGACATATGCCCTAGGTAAGCTAGATGATCAGACCAAAGCCATTTAATTATTAGTGGATGAAACATCCAACAGGCAAAAGTAATGCCTGGATTCGAACCTCAGCAGATGCAGTACACTACCAAGCACACTAGGTCCACGTATATAATGAAGGCTTGAAATAATATGTTTAACAAGCATTAATTTCTAGGGTAACCAAGTACAGATACACGATATGTGTGTGTGTGTGTGTGTGTGTGTGTGTGTGTGAAATCGAACCTCTCGATCCCTAATAAACACATTTCTTTATCAAAAAGTAAACCGTGGGCAATCTTAAAGAGCGCAACTCGACACGAACGAGTCGACGTTTGAGTTATGAAACTCGACTCGCAATCTAAACTAGTATCATCCTGTATAAACCGATTATTCTATATTATGTATGAGAGGAAGCTAAAACAAACAGACAGACATATCTCATTTTGTTCAACAACAGTTTTACATCAGATTAATCCCTTCTTATGTCTGCCATGGACTGTAATATTAGTAGAAAGATCAGACCCGGGAGTCGCCCGAGGACGTCTCGGTCTGTGGAAGCTAAATTTTACGTGCACGTCAACATTGTCCAATGACGAGGATTGTGTATGACGTCTGGTGTGTGTGTGTGTGTGTGTGTGTGTGACGTCTGGTGTGTGTGTGTGTGTGTGTGTGTGTGTGTGACGTCTCTCAGTGACTGTCTATTTTTCTCGGCTTTTGTTTGTTATTTTGTTTTTATTACTCGTTTTATATGAATACAAAAAATAGCCATTAAAGTATTTTCTCAGATAGCATGATTTAGAGCTGTTTGTTTGTTGTATTTTTATGATTTAGAGCTGTTTGTTTGTTGTATTTTTATGATTTAGAGCTGTTCGTTTGTTGTATTTTTATGATTTAGAGCTGTTTGTTTGTTGTATTTTTATGATTTAGAGCTGTTTGTTTGTTGTATTTTTATGATTTAGAGTGTTTGTTTGTTGCATTTTTATGATTTAGAGCTGTTTGTTTGTTGCATTTTTATGATTTAGAGTTGTTTGTTTGTTGCATTTTTATGATTTAGAGCTGTTTGTTTGTTGTATTTTTATGATTTAGAGCTGTTTGTTTGTTTGTCGTATTTTTATGATTTAGAGCTGTTTGTTTGTTGTATTTTTATGATTTAGAGCTTTTTTGTTTGTTTGTCGTATTTTTATGATTTACAGCTGTTTGTTGTATTTTTATGATTTAGAGCTGTTTGTTTGTCGTATTTTTATGATTTAGAGCTGTTTGTTTGTTGTATTCTTATGATTTAAAGCTGTTTGTTTGTCGTATTTTTATGATTTAGAGCTGTTTGTTTGTTTGTTGTATTTTTATGATTTAGAGCTGTTTGTTTGTTGTATTTTTATGATTTAGAGCTGTTTGATTGTTTTCGTATTTTTATGATTTAGAGCTGTTTGTTTGTTGTATTTTTATGATTTAGAGCTGTTTGTTTGTTGTATTTTTATGATTTAGAGCTGTTTGTTTGTTGCATTTTTATGATTTAGAGCTGTTTGTTTGTTGTATTTTTATGATTTAGAGCTGTTTGTTTGTTGTATTTTTATGATTTAGAGCTGTTTGTTTGTTGTATTTTTATGATTTAGAGCTGTTTGTTTGTTGTATTTTTATGATTTAGAGCTGTTTGTTTGTTTGTTGTATTTTTATGATTTAGAGCTGTTTGTTTGTTGTATTTGTTCCCCGATGATGATGATGATGATGTTATTTCGGTTTGATAGGCTTGTAGCTATCTCAATAAATTATACATATTGTTTGTTTGTTTGTTTTGTTGTTCGGGGATAATCACCAGGCTGTCGCTTATTCGGCACAGCCTCTATGTTGGAGTGATTGAGAATCTCCTCCCCCATCACTCACAGGGGAGCAGTACGGAAAGATGGAGCCGAAATACCCCGAGGGTGGTCACTGCCAGAGTGTTTTACGTCCTCAGGGGGTCTTTAACGTCCCCACTTATTTTTAATAATTTAGCGGAGACGGCAGCGCCATTTAACGTGGTCAACCACCCACGATGTTGTGAGCCGAGAAATTAATCCCTGGAAAAGTTTCGATCTCTTACGGGGTTCGAACCTGTGACCGTTGGCTCCAAGTGCCGGGTGCTTAACCGCTAGGCCACCGGAGCTCACTATGCGCGTGAAACTTAATTATAACACCATTAAGATAGCACACTTTCAAATAAAAGGTATTCAGTTGTTTGTTTGTTTGTTTGTTTGTTTTTTGTTTGTTTGTATACATGTTACTGTTTTATTGGCAGTTTTGTTCATACAATAGGCTAAATGATCCGCGCTACCTCTAAATGCAATAAGGCAACATGAAAGGGATTTACTAACATTTAGTCGGATGCGAAATAGCAATGACAATACTAATTATCTAGAATAGTCAGGTAGCAGTTACGATATTCAAATATTGTCAAGTACGATACAAATTTCACATTAGAAATTTACTAAACTATAAAATATTTCCTAAATATTCCTTAGTTAGTCGTGAACCCCCTACACCCCCCCCCCATTCAAAATACCGTTGTATGGGTTGAGTTTGGTAGCAGTGGGCACAATTAAAGGCACTATATATTAATTTATCTAAAAACAATTATTGCTAGCCACCCCTTAAAAAATCAACAAGAAACACATAAAATAAGCACACCAAAAAATAATAACCAATTGGGGAATTTGAGAAGTAATTTTAATACAATTCTATTAATTTAATGCGATCATTTACGACTAAAACGTGGAAGTCTACATTTATTTCATCTTTCTGATTACCAAATTGACCTCCACGACAATAGAAGTTATACATATATAATATAGTTAGTCACCATGACAACAAGGCCATATCGTGTACTTTCAGTTCGGTTTATAGCCAATTCGTCCTTTTTTTCCTTCTGTTTACAGTTTTTGAAATCGTAGGCAGATACGTGCTTGTGTGTGTGTGTGTGTTATGAATTAAGAAGACGGGGGAAGGAGAAGACTGCTTATTTAGGGTTGTGTCTCCTTGGTTTTCTTATTCTGTCCCACTCCTGAAAAATCTCGCATCCTTTTCAAACTCTAACATTGCCTATAAAACCCTTTCTTCCGGAGAACCTTCCTATCTATGTTCCATGCTTTCTCTGCCACCCAAGCCCAGAGAGCTCCGTTCATCCGCTTTAAAAAAAACTTGTTGTCTGTCCCAGGGCTAAAACTCATGCTGGGACTCTTGTTTTTTTTCAGTTGCTGTCAATACTCTTTGGAATCCACTCCCTGAACATGTTAAGTCATCAAATAGCAGCGTTTCATTTAGACACCATCTGAAAACTCATCTTTTTCATATCCCTCCTATGTTTTCACTGCATCCGATCATTTGTTGATGGATTTTGCATCGTACCTTGACTATGAGATTGCTTAACCCCTGTACTAGATGTGCCACTGAGCTCGATTCTTTTCGAGGATATTGGCTTTATAAAAGTGTATTATTATTATTATTATTATTAATGTTATTTTATTATTATTATCTACACCTATAATGCTGACCATAACGTTAAGCTTTCAAGAAACCACAGGATCACTAATCTGTTTGTTAATATTTTTATTTCCAATACTATTTTCAATGGTATGGCCTCCTAGCGGGTCTTTTTGGCGTTGATTATCGTTAATGCCGTATTTTTCATATTTAAACATGAACCCAGAACTCAAAACACAAAGCACATTCACTCACTTCGCGTTTTTCAATCAAAGAAAAACCGAGAAAAGATGCCCTTCTGCCAAATTCAGTCTGCATTTGAAATATAAGAACTGATTCAACTAAATCCACAACGAGATTTAATTATAAGGGCGTAAAATATACTGTTTGCACAATTGTGTCTTTGCATGCTTTCTCGTTTGTTTATTATTATATAAGGCGAATGCGCCAAACAACTAAATGATTTATGGTCAGGCCAGTATAAAGCTGTAATTTATATTAATTCTTACACTCTTCACATATATAGAGTACTATTTGAGTACTGTTCGCTAACTTTTTTTTAAATTCCTTTATGCTTGTATATTTCTTATTACTCATGTGTACGTGTATGTGGGTCTGAACGTCTGACACATCATGGTCCAGTTTATTGACCTCGTTTTACAGATTTCGGGTAAACAAATTAGTTCGTTTTCATGGTCTAGAATATAATTAGGATCGAATTTTGTAACCAGATCAAAGCAATTCCGCCGAAATTAAAAAAAAAAACACGACTCTTTAATTAAACATAATATATGCATTGGAAGTAGGTTTCTGTAGAGTTACAGCTGGGAGGCGGCATTACACATTATTCCGGATGTATGTTGATGGTTAGAATAACTAAGTATGAAATATATAGCGTTCGGCAGCATTAATCTGTACCCAACTCTGAGGACACTAAATGGCCTAAATTGTGCCGATGTGTCGTTAAACAACATTCATCCATCCATCTATCCATCCATGTACCCAACCCTATCCAGTCTAGCGTTTACACACATGGACAACTCCTATGGACTGTTTTACAAGATACCTGACACGGACATAAAACAACTTGGAAAAGGGGCAGAATGTTGCGGCCAAGTTGGTATTACGGGAAAGAAAATATGACAGTGCCACATCTTGTCTGAATGACCTTCAATGGCTACCGGTCAAACAACAAGTTCAGTTTAAGATCATACTAACTGTCTGCCAGGAAATTCTACAATTTATCTAATTAACAAACTAAAGGTAAAGACGAGTGGACCCACATTAAGGTCGACAAATGGAACTTCGACCCTGGAGGTTCCTTTCACCTGAAGAAAAACATTTGCTGACAGATCCTTCGGCGTTAGTGAACCTGAATTATGGAATGAACTGCCGAACAATATCGGAAATATCCAATCAACTCCAGTCTTCAAAAAAGCTTTATAGACCCACCTTTTGGAAAATAATAATGTTTAAATTTAATATTTCGCATGTATCCATATTTTGAAGCGCTTTTGATAGCTAACTGGCTAAAAATGCGCTATATTAAATTAATAATAATAATAATATTAATAACAGACCAATATACTTAACGTTACCTATATTTCCAACGTATACGGATGGGTAGATTAAGTGCATGCATATGTATGAAATATTGCTGAGTGGAAAATATAGCCACTTTTCTTTATAAATAGAATGCACATCTGCAATATATTGTACTGCATCCAGAATAAGATGTTGCTGTTTTACTGCCACTTCTGTTCACCTGGTAGGCTAAATGAGCCAAATAACCCCCGAAGGTAATGAGACGAAGTGAAAGATGAAGTACTCTTCAGACGTAACCGGAGCAGGGTTTGAACCCAGATACTCGAGGTCTAAGTAAGTAAGTAATTTATATCACGATATAATAATACAGGTACATAATATGTTAAATTGTCTCTCCATAAATGTGATGTTTTTAGCCAGGACAACCAATAGCCGTAAAGACTGTCTTCCCCGGCGTCCCAAGAGAAAAGTAAACACAAATTAATCAACAGTGATTCGAGATGATGTGAACTAATGATTGGCGAGTGATGGTGAAGGTAGATGAATCTAATACATCGACATGCTGCTGTCCGATAATGGAGTCTGTCGCTAATGCAAGTGATCCCGGAGGGAAGGGAGACCAAACATCAATGGGAGAAAGCAGGCACCGCGGGTTGGTCCGAAAGGGAAAATACTAATAGTGTCAACGATGTTAAAATGTATGGCAGATGAGCATAGGATTGTATGTCAACATTCAAATCTCAGTGATTAATACAAATTATCAGTTAGTAATATATAAAGTATCAAAATGTTTGCAGTACGATGGCGTTCTGAGCACGTGGCATTGTTAAAATGGTCAACAGCGAAATGCGTTACTAATTAGTCCATGGAGACGCCCCAACACCCAGAATAAGGTATTATTCGTAAATGAAACGTACGGCAGTTGATCAAAAATTGTTCTTCTGAACCTATACAAATTAAACTGGTCTAATTAAGCGCCATTGTAGCTGGCATATATAGAAAAAATGTTCATGGTTTTGTCTCGAATATTTATAGACCAACATTCAGGATAAAGAATTTATGTTCACACCGCACACACACACAAACTCGCTTGTATGTTAGTGATAAATATTGTGCTATTATATGTAATTATTAAATGTAACTGAACAAAAGTACAGCGACTAAATGTCACGTACATGTATGCTGTACAAGACATCTTACACGAAGTCTTCATTTTAATTCGATGTTAGTCCTAGATGGTGGCGCCACAATAGCTGTCTGTACTCTCTACTAAAAAAACTTGTTTACAATATACAGTGCCGCCACCTATAATTCGTAGGCAGCGGGTAGGTTTCTGTAACTGTCAAGGTGACTGGACAGGCCGAGACTGGGTGTTACCTTTCACCGTCATCGTGTCCCGATTAGGTTTATTCTAAGGTAATAATTAATCACGAATTGCAGACGATCGACAATAACGATTTACTGTTCATACTGAACATTTTAAGTGCATCTAATGATCTATTTTGAGTCGATATACAGCTGTATACTTACTGTATAACTTAATTAGGATAAACGTGCATGATGATGCATTAAAAATTCTTAAGTTAAAGCAGACCATTGATTAATATAAGAACTAAATTCTTGTCATTATCTTGTAAAGTTAGCGTATTTTTATATTTACTTCCTTTACTTGGTCTTTAGCCTTTACATTATCCAGAAAGCTTGAGCTATCATAACGTGTATTTATTTATCATAACAGACGAATTATTTCTCGCTTCATTTAGGTCGCTTGGTACGCTAACAAGAAGCTTTGACGCATACTGTACAGATATCTGTATATATTACAGCATCACAGCGCCATTCGAATGATCTCGAGGACTGAAGAAAAATGCGAAACCAAAAGCGGACCGAAACATCAGTCAGCGCCTAGCTTCGGCCAATCCGAAGATGGCCGACGATGGCCGCGGTCTACGTGACGAATCGGATTCGCGTCCATTTTGCGAGCTGTGCGGCGCCTTGGAGAACCTGAAGCTGTGCTCTGGCTGCGAACGGAGCTATTATTGCAACCGAGAGCACCAATTAACCAACTGGAAGCGGCACAAGCCCAAGTGTGGCGGAAGACGACGGTCGGCGGCCGTCCGACGGAAGGCAGACGATAATGGAGAGCTGGCCAAGGCGGACGACATGGCCGGAGGTGGCGGCCGCCTGAGTACCGAGCCGGCCGACGCCGATGGTCGACGCCCCGGTCAGTCACGTACGCACGACGGGCCCGATATGAGGCAGACGGCTGCCGAGCAGTCGGCCGCTGACTCGTCGAACCTACTTCGAGACATCAGTCACGGAGCACGAGACATAAACAGCCCGGTGGTGGAGCGCAGCGGAGGAATCCAGCCATATCTGACCGGAGACGGTACCGAGGACTTGACGTCGTCGACGACGACGACGTACGACCAGAGTTTGGATTACGAATTGGATGCCGTCGGTCTGCCAGCGTCGATTAATGGACAGCTCAAATCGAGACCGATGCGCGTAACAATGGCCCCCGACCCGAGTAACAGTTCTCAGGCCGCCGATATTGGCTACCATGACGCGGTCAGTATGAAAAAGACCCGATCGTTCGTCGACTGCCCGGAGCACGGCGGCCAGGCCCTGGTCACCGCCTACAAGTCGTCGGACAGCTGCGAGCAGAAGATGACCGGAATGACGCTCCAGAGCCGCGGCACTATCGCCAAGGTGTCGTCGGAGCCGACGTTCGGCACCGTCCGGCACGCCTGCCATACGCGGGTGTCTAGCGTGGAAAATCTCAGCGTCCGCGATGTCGGCGCGACCGCCGAACGACCCGGTGCCAGCAAGGAGGAGAACGTCTTCAAGATTCCAAATTCGGTCGATCACAAGGGTAAGCGAAAAATTACGGACTGCAAGCCTTCCAGTGATCTGCAGGAATCGACCAAAATACAACAGGAAGAGACAAGACTGGCCGACTATGTGGTCAAATGCTTGAATGACTATGGCATGTGTGTGGTTGATACATTCATGGGCGAGGAGAAAGGCACGCGCATCCTGAATGAGGTTCGCGAGCTCCAGCAACACGACGAACTCTTCCACGAAGGACAGACGGCTCAGGGACAACAGAAGGGACAAGAGATCCGTGGTGATAAGATAGCTTGGGTGGAGAAGGATGACCCCCACATCAACTATATTGGCATGTTAATCGCCCGTCTAGACGCTTTGATGTTGTCCTGCTCCCGAAGGCTGGGGCATTATCACATTAATGGTAGGACGAAGGTGAGCTGCTGTAATACTAATAGTATGTTATGTCTCTGATGCACTTCTATTCGTTGAACGTACTGACAGGTTAAAACATTATATATAGATTGAACCACCCCTAAGTGCTAGATCCTAGTTCACATTTTCTCCCAACAAATATGTTAAAAGATTCTAATGAAATAGCTGGATGAATATTGATTTGGCTTCAGTGTGTGTGTGTGTGTGTGTGAGACGGAGTCACAGTGATATTTGGCACGTATCTTTGGTATGGCTCATTGTTTAACATAAATGCACTTGTCAAACCCTTTCTTACTCCCTCATACAGGTAACCATCATATTTATGTAATGCATTTCTCGATGATGAATAGTATTCTTGTTTATTAGCAGCAGAATGACTCTGCATTTAATAAGATTAAGAAGGATATATATAATAAGTAAACATATTAACGTAAGTAAATATATCTTAATGTTCAAGAAAGGGTTTTATAATTTAACAATTTCAGCAAAATATTTTATGTAGTCTATTGGTGGGTGTAGTGACTCTGTGGTAGAGTTAAATTTACCCTAGGTAAAACTCTACCCAGTTTGCTTTTTTTCTGCTATTTTGGCTTTGGCGAAAAAGTGGCCTAGAATGCACCAAATACTCCATTTTCCCAAACTTTTTCAGCAGAGCCTCCCCCCATCCAATGGAGAAGGGCCACTACTGTGTTAGTGTGACTACCACTACACCACAGCCAGTCCCCCTCCCGCATTCACACCTCCCTCCAGCAACACCGTGACAATGGCGTGGCAGTGTTTTTACAGGCCACCACAGTTGAGCTGGTGCCTCCTTTTTGTAAGGGGTTGTCTACCGTACTCCCCACTGAAAAGGCTGGTACTTGAAAACCTGGAAAGTCATGGAATTTGAAAATTTTGATTCCAGACAGGGTTCGCACAGGTCCTTGGAAACCTGGAATATCCTGCAATTTTTGTAGAGGTACTTGAAAGTCCTGCAATTTGGACATATATCTATATTTCTAATCATAAGTATACAGGATTCAGCCGTGACCCTTCTTCAGAAATGTCATTACACTTCTTCAGAAATGTCAGTCTCGCCACCACCCATTGCACACTACTGACCTACAGTGTTTGTGTTGTTTCAAAGTCCATCCACTGTGGCCCTGCTTTCATTGAAAATACGGTGTATATTTTCACTCTTTAAGAGTTCGTCAATTAATTGAAAAAGTCCAGGAATTTGAGATGTCAAAATGTGTATGAACCCTGTATAAAGTTATAGAGAAGATAACCATTATTTTTTCCATTTTGATATTTGCCACTTGATTTGTTTCTAGTAATACCAAGTGAAATAAGTTATATATAATATTAATTATAAAACTCAATACTAATTGCTTAAGAGTTATCATTAAACAGTTTAGTCTGAATCAAAGATAAGAGAGGAGATGAAAGAATTTAAAAACAATGTTATAATTATATGATTGAAGAAATAATTGAAGAAAGTAGTTTAAATGTGATTCTAATTTGTAAAATTCATTTATACTAAAAAAAGCTACTAACAGGGTTCCGACTTGTCCTGGAAAACCTGGAAAATAACATTAATTTTCCAGGTCCTGGAAATGTCCTCAAATTAAAAATAATATAAATGTCCTGGAAATAAGTCCTGGAAATAAGTCCACTTAAAACAAAAAAGACTGTGAATAAATATTATGGCTGTAGAAGAAAACTTTGATTATAGAAAAAGAGTACTGGTACATAGTCTTAATATATCATGTTAGTTAAAAATTAAATAAAAGTGGGTGGTTCATACAGCTAGAAGGGGTGGGGGGAGGCTGTACGATAAAAGCTGTCAATAATCGATCATGCATTTCAATAAATATGAAATGCTTTTTACACATATCATGATTTGTTACCTTTAAATCTTGTGTATTTTGTCCTAGAAAATAATATTTCCTTCACTATGGGAACCATATACTAAGTTTCAAGAAACCGTGTAAAAATTGTTGATTATAATTTTTATTGGGCCATTTAATTTAAGGTATTTATCAACACAATTTATTGAATGACAGAATCAGTGATCCACTCAAATTTAATGGTGTGGAGGAACTACTTTTATTATGCTTTGAGTTTGAGTCCATAGTTTCAGTGAACTTTCTCATCAGTACTGCTGACTTGCAATGAAAGTGTTAGCATCCTGGCATAGTAGATAATATTCCTGAACATGTGTCATAAACAGTAATAAAATGCTGCCAGTTGATACTGGGTAAGCATCTCATAAGGTGCATTTTTTTATTAATCATAATTAATGGGTATTAAATCTAATTAACATGTGGATAAAATCCAGTTGTTTCCCTTTGATATTGTTTTTGTAATAATAAATAGTATGATTTTGTTTAATTTACGTTTTAATGCTGTCCCTGATAGTAAATGTGTGCAACTTTGATATAATCGTTCTCTGTTTTTAGAGTCAGTTAATAACTATTATTTCTAAGCTTTAAAATAAATGTAAGACATTAATTATTAATAATTATGTTTCATTACAGTAACAATATCAGCTAGTATCACTAACAAGTTGGCTGTTACAACATGCTTATTACACAGCATTTTGGGGATGTTTTCATCATCCTTTGGTTTGCAGGATTCATTGTGTATTAAAACTAATCATGATTAATTCCAGTTATATGTCATGTATACATTTTATCAAAACTTTAATGATCATCAATGGATGTTTTAAATGTTTATTTGTGGAATTTGACACTAGGTAGCATTCAAGAGCCATATAAACTATAAGGAGCATCCTCTTGAATATTTGGTACTGTCCACTTTCTCTCAGTAATATCAACTGTGACTGGTCAGACCTATGTACTGACTTTATAATCATTTGCATGTTTTTCTATGGCCTCGATTGAATCTGAACATAGATGATTGATATTTTGCTTGGTTGATTGTGATGCAATCACTCCTTGTGTAGCTATATTAATTTAGGCATGCTTGCACATATTCCATTGTAAAGTTAATTAGACATAGCAGTCTGCTCAAGTGATTCAGATTAACATAATTATAATTATTTTTCTTTACACAAAAATAATTAATTTACGCGCATTATACAAAATATAAATGATGGAATGACCAATTACTTATCCTCTTCATCCCCAGTAGGACATTAAGGCTACAACAACAATGTTAATTGTTGTTGTAGTTTCCATAACAGGTTTGTTTTTACCAGGTTAGATTGTTAGCCCCATACCTAACCCCTAACCTGGAGGATCAGGTGCTGGGTTTCATCTGGTCCCTCCTCTAAGATCTGCCCTGCTTGGTTAACCCTTCCAGGGGCTTAAACCCCACCAGTATAGCTTCCAGGGTCCTTGAGACACAGCCCCCTCATTATCGGCAAGGTACCAGCACAGAGAGGGGTGGGATGACCACTAATGGCATTAAAGGTCATTGTTTTAGCTGTTATAAAAATCTTTGAAAACTTTTTGAAGTTAGAGCTCCAAATGTGCTACACAACTGACATCTTTTCTGGATAAAGTAGACCTTCGGTGTTGTACTTGTGTCCAATTATTTGCTTAAAATAACTCTCCCGTTCCTTCACTGTGTGTTAAGCTTTGCCTTTTTGGTGAATTTAACATGTGGTTGATATTGCTTGGGTCCGCTTAGTTAAAATTAAACTCCAGACACATCTGTTATTCTAGCCACTAGTAGCACCATGCTAGGTCATTGAATAAAAACCTAGTGTCAGGTGTGTGTGTGTGTGTGAAAAGAAATGGGGGGAGGTTCTTTTCAATAGAAACTTGTCTATTCTCTTGATTGTCCACTTGTGTTATTTGCCATAAACATAATTGTGACAGGAGACAAGTGTATACCATAAATTTTCACCACAGGAATGAAATCTTAGACTCCTGGTGGAGAGATAGAATTAGATGGTACCAAGTTTATATAATGCAAGTGTTATGGGTAGACTCAAGATTATCTGCTCATATGGAACTTAATTCTGATAAGAAATACATGTAATAATTTAGTGGCATGAGATAATTAAGAACACATCTTGGAAGGATGTAACAAAGCTAACTGTAATCTATTACTTATATCCATATATTCCATGTACTGTGAAATTGGTTTCAAGATCTTGTTGATTGGCAGAAGATCAAGTCATGATTAAACGAAATAAATACACGTTAATTGAAAATGAACTGACCAGTACACGAATATTGTTGAAAATTGAACACCAGGTGGCTGTGTCAAATAGGCCACAGCTAGGGGTCCCTACTGCAAATTTCACCAACAAAATTGACGTCATCATTCGGTCTGGGAAAGTGTGGATGCAGCAACAGGAAGATTAGCAGTGGATTATAATACACGATTATTCTGGTCTCCGTCAATCCATTGTCTGACACTCCCAGTAACATAATATGTCACAAAATGAATAATAACAATGTTTATATCCGATCTTCTCTATAATAACAATTCAACTATTGCAATCATGTTAGGTGACATTAATTGTATTTATTTTAAGGGAATACAATGACACATGGGGCATTGTATTTGTACAATTCTAGAAATTCTAGTGTTGTGCAGAATAAAATATCTTTATTGCCTAAAAGGGCCAAGGTGCTGTTGAAATCAAAGGCAGATCAGTTGTATAAAATAATGTTTGCCTAGTTTTGCAAACAAAGGAAACAGATAAATAACCATTTATGGGGTTATCACATGGATGATTCGGAAAAGGTATTTGTTTTGAGGATCCGATTTAGATAAAGAACAATAGTTATGATGTGTAACTTTTGTTAACCATGTCAAATGACAATAAATGGCCCTTAGGTTATTCTTTACACTGACGTAAAGATAGGAATCCAGGCTAGGTATGAAACATTATTAGTCTAAACTGTTAAACCTTTGTTAATACTATTTCTACTATTATCCTAGAATATAATACACCACTGTAGGAAGTGTATTATTAATTGGTTGGACTAACTGGTTGCTCTGGACTTTGACATGTCACTAGGAGTTTTTGATATGTTGTGCCGAGATTTGTATTAGAAAGTGAAGGAGTTTAATCATGAAATAGGTGATTGTAAGCTAGGCATAACTGTGTGATATTAGCAAGGAATTGTGTAATCTCTGTATTTTATAGGTAAGATATAGTCTTGTGTCAGGTGACCAAAGGTGTAATTTCAAGTAAAGTGAATATTGAAACAGTAGCCACTTTGCAAATAGCAATGTGTGTAAACTGGTTTTCTGTTGGATTAATTTATAATATAATAATAATATGTGACATTTATATAGCGCCCTATCCAGCTGGAAGCTGCTCTGAGGCACTTTACAATATTATTATCCCTGACTCAGACCTGTTTCCACCCAGCACACCTATCAACTCCCAATGGAGCATACAACGCATGCTGCCATTATATACGCTAAGCGTTACTCAAACTCATAGTCATCGCATCCTGTCAGGTACTCATTTTTATGGATGAGTGAACCAGTCGCTACATGACAGCATTGCAGCTCAGGGAGCCTTGAACCCGCGACAGTTCGGCTACGAGTCCTACGCTCTAACTAACTGCGCTATCACGGGTCGATGATAATAACAATGTATCTCGGTAGTTTATCTTAGTGAGATGTGCTAGACTTAAGTTTTACTCCCACTTACTTAAGTATTAGTGCCTGGCATATTGGAAATTGGCAAATTTGTGTTTAAGTGAGGCAGACATACATTTTATATATTGTTTTAGAAATAAAGTAAATGTTTGTTCATTGATACAATTTTGCCAACAGTGATTGCCAGAAAAAGTTTGTTAAATAATAGATATCATTCTTGCTAGGTATATGTTTGATACATGTGCATATGCACGCGCGTGTGCACACACAGACAGAGTGGCTTTATCTATTGCCCTATTACACCAATAATTGTGACAAAGTATAGTATAATATATTGTAATTTACATTATTTTTATAGCTATATGACAAGCAGAATATGTCCTTGACCAATGCAGTTATCCTATGTAATTGCATGAATATATGTTTTGATTTGTAACTGATATGGAATAACAAAAAGACTGGATTGCTTAATGATGTCTCTCTCTCTCTCTGTGTGTGCGCGCACACACACATCTACAAGTGAAATAAAATATTTCTTTAGGTTGATCAGTTACTTTCACTGTCTTGAATATGTTTATTCATATAAAGCAACAACTAAACATTTCAAATATATAATTAAAATTAAGCAGATTTTAAGTAGAAAGAAGCCTTTGAATATGTAATGAGTTTTTATACCATGCAGATCTACAGTAATAGTGCTAAAGTCTCCATTCCGTGATATTCTTTTAATCAGTGGACTGGTACAGTGGTAATACCAGTGGTAGTAAATATATGTATCGTATTGAGCTCAAACAAATGAGACTTGGTTTTTAAACAAAGTTATCAATGCAGGTGTGTGTCAGTATCATAATGAACAGTGATATCAATGCAAGGGTACCATTCAGTCACTTTCAAAAGGCTGTATCAGTTAAAAAATACCGTATTTATTAATAGTTCTGAACAATCCAGTGTTACTGGTCAGTTTGTGTATTATATTCCCTGGTAACTTCCTCTCTATTAAAGTGTTATTGTAGTACTGGTGGCCTGGACATCAGTTGATGTGGTTGTTTACCTAAAAATAACTTGGCCGATAAATTTGGTGTTGAACTTATCAGGTCAACAGACATTTTATATTTCACCTGAGACTTGTGGTTCTTGTTATTGTTTAAGATTTGTCCAGGGTTTATCTTCTCTGAGAACTACACTTAGCAACTGTGATTTAATAGCGCTAAATGTTAAACCTGTTATTCTTACTATGGTGACATGAGATGGATCCAAGAAACAATTAAAACATACCCATCCCTCAGATATTGTACTAGTTAATAATCATATGGCAGTCTATAATTTATTTATGTAGTACATGATGCACTCATTATTCTTATTAGTATATACGTTTCAGTCACTTGCATTCTTGAATTTCACTCGAATAAACTCACCATTTCCTGCCACACTTGACATAACACCAATTTAGATGGTCTATGAAGCATATAAAGAGTTAACAGTTGGTGCTTAATTCAAAAAAATATACAAGGAAGTTAACAACTCCGTCGAAAATTTGACGTAGTTTTATTATTGCTTGTCTTTTTCCATCCTCTATGCTAACATCTGTTGGTTACTGGATATCTCCAACCACATCTTACTCAATTAAAACTGCCCTCTAAAGAGTCAGATGTGTTAAATATGGTTCATTTTAAGCTGTATCTTGGTCTTGTTTTGTTAGATTCGTGTATGTTATCAGTAGTAAGTTTGTCTTTCATTTGTTGTAAAAATAACTTTAAAAAACTCATTTAAAATCTGAAATGAGTTCTATACAATTACAAATGTGATACTTGGTGATGATGATGATGATTGTTCTCTTTGTTCTGGATTGTCATATTAACAACACTCTCCATTATACTTGTAGCTCTAGATAGTTAAAATGTAAAAGAATTGTATTATTTTAGTTGTACGATTTAGTGTCACATATCTAGTTATAAATGATGAGTCATTAAAATTTGGTCATATTAATAACGCTGGTCTATCCATAGAACAACTTAGTACCTTTACCCAGAGTCCTAACATAAACGTCATAGTACACATCTGGCATCAAAGAAATATTCAGCAGCTTGGTGCTGATACATATCACAATTATATTTTATTTTTTCACTCTTTAGTACATCATTATGGCAGCTTTCTTACTGATTCTACACAATACCAGTAAGTAAGATAAGCACGTAGAAGGTTGACACAGGGTGATACATATATAAAAGTAAATGAAATCACGTTATTTTGTTTACGTTATTTTGTATACTTTTGGTGAATTACCTTGAAACTCTAGGAACCTGGTAATTTTTTTTGGTCTTAGAAGTCGCTGATATTAGCTTCATAACTAGGCCGCAGTGTAAATGTTAATCTAGTTGTTCTTTGGTCTTAAAAATAAATGGTGTGTGTGTGTCAGTGATTAGCAGGTTTTACTGGCTACCCAGATGTAACTTGCGTTAGAATAAGCTCACTTAGTGGGCTAAATTTGGGTGAAGTTATTTTTAATGCTTATTTTTTCACCATATAGCAGAATAAAGTATAGTATATAGTTGTCTTATCAATTAAATCGAAACATCATGAATATACACATAATAATACAGATTTGGCACACACTTTTATTCACAAACTGGCTACCTGTACTGTTCACCACAGTTCACATACTGATTTAGTTTCCATCCAATTTCTGGAACGGTTATTTAACAGGATCACCATCCATACCACCCTTGTAAGTTGTTAATGCCACACTTTTGCTAAAGTATTCACTGATTATAAACTTCAGAAGACAATTTAGTTTTGGTATAAACCTCAATTTTTATAGTATGTACAAGAAGAGCGATGCCAGACGATAGCAGAATAATCTTATGGCACACAATTGATTAAATGAAGTCACTAAAATTCAGTGAGATATCTGAGAATCAATACTGCAAATAGACACCACCAACATTTGATGACATAACCATGGCAATTAACTTATATCACCATATTGCAGACAACCAATGAAAGTTGCCTGAAATATAATAGTAACTGGATTAAATTAGTTGCACTGGAATTTAGTCTTCACCCTCCCCCCTCTAAAACAGCCGGGATAAACTCCAACCCTGGTCTGTCTGTCTGTCTGTCTGTCTGTCTGTCTGTCTGTCTGTCTGTCTGTCTGTCTGTCTGTCTGTCTGTCTGTCTGTCTGTCTGTCTGTCTGTCTGTCTGGTCCTAGTTGTTATGTTGAATAGTAGTATGCCTCTGTATTTTAAAAATATTCTTGTAATTAAATATTTCAATGATTCTTCTTAGATATCTACCGGTGCCAACACCAAACTTGTCCTGTTTTATCTGAGAAATTTACAGATTTGTCACTGACATTTTGCGTGAAAATTGTTGCCTATAATCCACTTTGAATTTGAAGCAGATGTAGTAAATCTGTCTGTCTGTCTGTCTGTCTGTCTGTCTGTCTGTCTGTCTGTCTGTCTGTCTGTCTGTCTTGCAGTGCCCATTTAGTTTGTTATGTATCCAGGAATAGTAGTATGCCTCTGTATTTTAAAAATATTCTTGTAATTAAATATTTCAATAATTCTTCTTATATATCTACCGGTGCCAACACCAAACTTGTCCTGTTTTATCTGAGAAATTTACAGATTTGTCACTGACATTTTGCGTGAAAATTGTTGCCTATAATCCACTTTGAATTTGAAGCAGATGTAGTAAAATCGGGTTTTTTGTTGTAAACCTGTTTTTGATTAGAGTAGGTGTGAAATCCCACTGGCTACATTTACCAGAACAACATGAATACATTTTAGCAAAATAATATTTTAACTAGATATTACACCAGTCACTTGTAACAGTTAATTATTAGATTTTAATAATGTAGTCCAAGAAAATATGTCCACTGGTGTATCAGATCATTTGTCATAAAGATTTACTGTTCAATTACCGGTATATAGAGTAATTGGTAGTTTATTTTATTCTCATCATTTTTTTGTCTCCATAATATGTTATAGTATTAAGGAGTTCAGATACAATGCTATCTTGATGCACATCTACCATTGTCAAACTTAGGACCATCATTTTGAGAATGTACATTTGATTTTGTGTACGTTGTTACTTGTTATCATGAAAGCTGTTTGCATTCACTCAAATAAATGGCTTATTTGTTGTGACATGGGTTAATGAATGCATTGTTGATGAGGTTTATGTTTTAGTTGAATTATTATGTTGGTGGCTGTGTTATGTTAATTGCCAAATAGGTAACAAGTCACCATTGATATTTGAGATGTTTTAATAACAGAGATAGGTTGTGATTGCTTCCTCAGTCTTCAGTGTGGATGTTTTTGTTTTATGCTCTTTATTAGAATGGTAATTCATTCTGATTCACTCCATTAGTCCATAAGTGTCAACATAGACTTCAGTGTTACATAATTTTATAAGTTACTTAATACATGATTTTATCGTAATTACAATGGTATAATTACATCTTGGATCAAGCAAATTAACTGACTAGAGTTTACCATTCATTATATTACAGTGAACAAAGAACGTGTGACTAACAAATTAAATCCCCCCCCCAAAAAAAAACACCAAACACAACAAAGGATTAAAATGCCTTTCAGTGTTAGCTATCTTTTCAGAATAAACTGAAATCCTGTTTTGAGCGAACCTATAGCTACAGCAGACACTAAAAACCAACATTGAAATATAAGCAGCGTATGTGGCCTTGGCATGTCAGCTGCTTTAATTTATAGACGTTCTGCCTTCAGTTTAACTAGAGCTGTGGACAGGGGGTTATATTTAGAAGATAGCTCCACTATTTGTGAACTTTAATAAGTCTGTTAGATGATCTCTCTCTCTCTCTCTCTCTGTGTGTGTAAACTGATTCTTTTAGGTTTTTTTGGGGGGGCTAGTCATCATTTTGTTATTGTCATGTTGGCTATTTGTAACAGCTAATAAACAACTCAGTGCAATAAGTAATTTATTACTTTTGAGCTAGTATTCACTGTTACGTGGAGCACTAGCTCATAGTTGGATGTTTTATTTTCAGGTAGATAGATAACTATTTCATATATGCGTTCATTATAGCTACACACGCGCGCATTTGTGTGATTGTACCGAAGAGAAAGTTGATGACTGTGATCCTTTTAGACGGCTGCAATACATAAACTGTGGTCTGGCCTACATGACATTGCGCATGTAATACTATCTTTACACAGGAGTACATTATTATTGTACTATTAACTCACTGTATTGTCATCATTCTAATATAATGGAGCAGAATTTGTTTATTGACTGTTATGGCAGATCAACTCATAATCAAGGTTTGACCTGTAGACTGTAGTGTGTGCATACCTCTTGTTTTGTTTAACCGGGTTACAGAGTATTCCTTAACCAGCATTTTCACTTATTTGTAAGACATTTTTACTTCATGAATCCATACTACTTCTGTAAATTCTTACAAATACTTTCTTGTAAACCGTGGAATATAGTCTGACTATTGCCAGAGCTACTTCAACTGAATTGTTGTAACTTAATTTTCATGATATTTTAGCGTTGTGATAGGTAATCTTTCCATTGTTCATGATAAGAAGTGCTTTTATTACTCTGACTTTGTTGACTGGTTGGTACCTAAATATTCTATCCAACTAGTACATATTTTTGTCTTGAGTTCTTATCAGTGACCACTTACCGGTATGTCATATAGTTATATTGAGTAATAGACGTGCCTGTATGATAAAGTCCAGACAATAGTAGTGCAGACCCAGCAGCATCCATACATTATTAAAATAATTCTACTCCAATATTTCTTGTCTTCATGCTGACCGTTATTAAAATAAATGGAGCTACCTGGTATTTATAAAACAGAACCTCAATAAGCTGTTAATAAATATTGCTGAAAGTCCGCGGTGAATGGAGAAAAAAGAATGGGAGAGAAGCCTATGTTAAACATATTATTGTTTTTAAGGAGAACCATACGGTGAACGGTTGAAAGCATAATTTATTAGTGAATCAGCATACCTGTTATGTCATCGTGGGTGAAGATAACATAGCTAAAGCAGAGCCTAGTGTATTTACTGTGGTGACATTCTATGCTCAATATCAGGACATAAGCCATGTATGTAAAGGCCACTTCAGAGTAACCTTTGCCCCAGTATCAATGTTTTGTCAGCATATGTATTTGTACAAAACTAAGGTCACGTCTAGAGTGTTGTTAGTTAAATCTGATTTGACTACTGTATTGTTACAGTGCTGATGATATCTGTAAATTTTGAGTATATATGAAATTATAATATACTCTGAGCTTGTTCATTTAATTAGGTATGATAGAAAAGCTGTAAATAAAAATGATGATTGGTACATAAATAACATCTATTGTTCTGTTTGATGTAATATGACTTTAAGAATTGTAAAATAACACCAGTCGTTACTTGTTGGACTGATCCACCTACCAAAGCAAGTATTACCAAAGTTTAGATTCTAGCTTGTCCTCAGCTTAATAGATGGAAGAAATGTGGCAAAAGAATTAAAAAACACAAATTGATCCCAATTATTTTCCAATTTAAAAGCATTGCTGCCTTTACTGTAATCAGCTAAAACTGTGTATATTATACTGTCTTGAGTTTTTTTCCAAGCTAAGCAGACAGAATTTTTTCAAATCCTACAAAAACATGACCATTAACAGACATGGACATAAAGGATTTGCCAGGATCTTCGTTCAAAATGTGTTTACCTTCAGTAAAGAGCACTAATAGCAGCAATAGTTAGTGTTACACATAATTCAGTTAGTTCAGAACTATAAACTACATAATTCAGTCATTACGAAACTAGTCAATGCTGTTTTACCTGGGTAGGACGGTGTTAATAGTTTAATCAGGTTACTCTTGGTGTGAATACATATTGATATAACAACATTCATCCCAGTCAACTCAGTACTTCTGGTTATCAAGCACGCATCTGTGTAGAGGTGGAAGGCAGGTGTATATAATAAACTGTTCCTAGAACATTTCTGGTTCATCATAATTTTGTTAAAATGAAATACTAGTAAAAATCTCTGCTTCTATTTTATCCATGTTCTTTCAGTATTGCGTTCTTAATTTAGCAGTTAAGGAACACTGTCTAATGAGATAAGCCACCCATAATGTGAGACACAAAAGTTTTCTCTAAATTAATCAACTTCCCCCTGCTTAGACCCACTGGTAAAAAGACGAAAAGGGGGAAACACATCTTACAGATAATAGCTTCCTAAGAACATCTTCTGTGGTGTCATAAAGCAATTGGAACATCTATCATTATACTGATCAGTGAACACTATTCAGGACTGTATAATAAAGAAAAAATGTATTTAAGATATCTCTTCCTTGACTGTTTAACACATGACAAGTAACTAGGTGTCAGAACTATGGTATGCGAACATTTATATGTTAATGTATTAGTTTAAGTATATTTTTCAAACATTAAAAACATTGCCTTTATGTCTTTTTGTATATATCTTTTCATGTTCAGGGCATACAATGTCAATTATATCTTGTATACATGTCTTAGTTTGGCTGTTCACATTAGTAGATACTTTATTGATTAGTGTTGTATGTGTTTAGTTTGATGTTTTATCATTTGTTTCCTGCAGGCTATGGTTGCCTGTTATCCTGGCCAAGGTAAAGGATACAAGTGTCATGTGGACAACCCTAATGGTGATGGTCGCTGTGTCACTTGTATATATTATGTCAACAAAGACTGGGACATTCAGGTAAGAGTACCCATTTAAAGTGAGATTTTTGTGGATGCCTGTGTGTGTGTGTGTGTGTGTGTGTGTGTGTGAGAGAGAGGTATTACATTATATAGTCTGTGATGTTAACTGATTTTATCATTTCAGAAGTATGGGGGCCTTCTACGAATCTTTCCAACTATGTTCAACTATGTGGCTGATATAATACCTAAGTTTGACAGACTCCTCTTTTTCTGGTCTGACCGAAGAAATCCACATGAAGTTCAACCAGCATTCAGACCAAGGTAAATTTAATATTGTTCATTCCTTATTTGCAACTGTATTGTTATTTATTTTTATGGATTTTTATGACACTTATTTGGTAGTACTAGTAGTGATTTTGTTAAGTAAATATAGGTTTTGTCTTAAAATAGATTTGTGAAATTACTTCTGTGTATAATCATATTTAGCTTGAACTAAATTCCTTAATGCTTTAAATATGCCAGCAAGTGGCAAAATTTGAATAATTTTGTTGATCAAATGAGAATTGCTCAGGTTTTGTTTTGTTATTTAGGTAAAATTAGATAACCTAAAAAATCTATTTGTGAATTATCACCTTAAATATTTAAATAATGAAATACTATTTATACTTACTCACTGCCGTGAAACATTACAAAGTGTTATTGATTTAGTGTTATGTTTGTTGAGCCAGGTGTGTTTTAACTGTTTGGTGAGACAGAAAATGATACTGTTTTCATTATCATATTTCATGTAAGATTGGTCTTGGATTGGTTTTGAATGCTGCATGATATGTGCATCATCTAGATTGTGTGTAAATCAGCAGCTTCATTGCGTGGCAGCATAGCATTAGAATGGCCCTCGTATTCTACCATATTACAGCTTTATAAATGATGTAATGTATTCTCAAATTTTTGTTCTGTTTTTACACATTTACACATCACTGGAAGAAGGATCATAAGTGGTCGTGTTGAATGTCAAACTAGATTATGTAAGATCCTAGGATGCATTATAACAAAGTCTTGTTGATGTTTCATTTGGTACAAACCCCTAAGATAGTTGACAAAATGGAAAAAGTTCACAGATTAAATGGATCCACATATCAGAGGATAATGATCCATGTTTATGGTTATTTTCAGAGCTGCAATGCTTGGTCAATATAGCTTCTCACAATTTCATGTTTGATCTATTATCCATGTAGCCATCCAAATGGACAGTTTCATCAATTCAGATTTTTTGGTTTTTAAGTTAGGCTAACAATTGTTATCTGTACAGTTCTTAAGTACCAGTCTGGTGCTGAAGCACTTAGATTAACAATAAACAGCCCTCCCCATACACAGCTCCGTGTGTATTTGTCCAGTCAAGATATGAAACAATGACCTTTGCTCTGAATTTTGGACAGCCACGAAAACATGGCAGAGTAATCCTACAATAGGATAAGTTACTGTTAGTATCCTTGATGTGGCAGACAGGTTTGCCATCTGCAGGCTGTACCCAGCTTTATGTCTTGGCACAGTTTTTTCAAACATTGATCATTATGCTATTTGTTATACAGGTCAGATTGACGTGTTTATCCAGGTGTTTCTGGAAGGTACTGTGTGTTGTGTCATGGCTTAACTGTTGTTTGTGGCAATGATCAGCTTAACTAAAACACTGAATACTTAATGATAGAAAGTTGTAACCAAACACTGTAATACAGTTCTTCTTGATGTTAGCCTATATTTACACAAATTCAAAAACAGAATTATTTTCAAGAAAAACGTCTTATTTAAAATCGTTTTCTGTACAAGGTTATTATCAACAAACCAGCAGCTGATTTCTAACAGGAACAAACTAGTGACCAACCTTTGTTCAGGGAACAGTGTACAGAATGTGGCATATTTAGTAAAAGTGTATTTAGTTTTGTATTGTATAACATGATCATAGACTGATAGAGCATAGTTTACTGTTTGATTGATACTATGGTCGTCTTTACATGCGCTGATCATATTATTGATCTTTGTTCAAATAGTATCAGTAATATTATTAATCCAGCTAAAAATACTAGCAATTAAATCATAGTAAAGGAACTAATTTATTTAATTATGCTAGGATTACATTTAAAATGTTGTCTTCTCGCATCTACTGTTTTTCATGAATGATATTGTTGATGTTTCCCTTTCAAAATACGGTTCATCTAGCAGTATGCACAAGCATCTCATGCATCCTGGAAAATAATGAATTCATTTTCCAGGTCCTGTAAATGTCCCTTAATTTGAAAAAAATCAGGAAATGTCCTGAAAAATATTGCCTATGAAACAACCCCACTTAGAACAAAAAAGCCGTGAATAAATATTATGCCTGTAGGAGAAAACTTAGATTGTACACAGTCTTTATCTGATGTCAGTTAAAATTTAAATAAAAGAGGTTGGATCAGACAGGTAGAAGGGGTGAGGAGTAGGCTGTACCATAAAAATGTCAATAATTGATCATACATTGAATAAATGCATGCTTTTTCATACATATCTTGATATATTACCTTTAAATCTTGTATAATTTGTCCTGGAAAAGTTGTGGAAATGACCTGGAAAATAATACTTCCTTGGCTGTGGGGACCATATATACACCTGATTTTAGAAAGTGGTGTGTGTGTGTGTGTGTGTGTGTGTGAGTGGGTGTGTGTGTGAGAGAGAGCACTTCAATATTCTTTAAGGCACAACCATATTCTTGGTATTGTGTAGCACCCCAGTTACTTGCAATCATTGTTTCTGTTAAATGTGTTATTGGTTAGTGATCAGGTGAGACATTCATGAATGTACTTCTTCATCATGTTCATGGGGAGCCTCCGTTGTCTAGCACTAGTAGCAGTAGTGTGTTGGACCACAGATCACTACCACCCATGTTCGAATCTCGGCGTGGGCATATCTGAAGGTTGTTTCATCTCTGACTTTGCTTCATTACCTTTGGAGGTTGGTCAGCCCATTTCACCTACCATGTGCACAAAATTGGCTGTAAAATACCATCATCATCATCATCATTATTATCATCATGGTATTTTCCAAAATATTACTTTGACTCCTTTATTGTAATATCTTATGCTGTGACAATACCTCCATATTTTGTAAGTTTTCAGTAAGTACATTATAAGTTTTACCATAATTTTTTTTTTAATTTATAGATTGGCCATAACTGTTTGGTATTTTGATGCTGAGGAAAGGAAGAAGGCAAAACTTCAGTATGCAGGCAAAGGTAATTCTGTGTTACTGTTTGGTCAGTAGTTAACAATAGTGTGTATGTGTGTGTGTGTGTGTGGGGGGGGTGTAGAACTATTCAATATGTGTTGGAAGTTCAGTAACAGGTTAATATAATGGTACTGTTGAATCAATATGATATAAGTAATAGCATCCTAAATGAGGTGATGAAGCAAATTATTTTCATTACCACCATTAATGTCATCAGCTGATAGTATTAATCATATTACCACTAATATGGAATATTACCACCAACATGGTATTATGCTTCAAACTTTAATATGTTATTGGTGCTAGAGAACATTGTATTATTTTGTCTGTATGTTTTAGGTTCATCACAGAGTGGTGGCTCAGGAGGCAGTCAAGTGTTTGAAATACAGAAGAATCAGTGAGCTCCTCTAGCTGAATCTAGTGGGAAATTCCCGTACAAATTGTGTGATTGTGATTGATAAACAGTTAACATTTGTGATATACTGTAGCACTGGTTGATGTGTCTGTGTGACATTACCAGTTTGTTGGGTGTCTTCATACCTGGATTATACATGGACTATTTCAAGTGCAACGTCGTTGAACATGTGTGCCATTGTGGAGTTGACAGGACTGCTGCTGCTGCTGTTGGTGGCTTTCCGTGCTGACAAGAGGATCGCTGGATGAAACGAGGTTGGCGAGAAGGGAGCGAGAAGTGAACTGTCTGCCTGTCCTGTCTCTGTTATTGTACAGTGTACTTGGATGTCTAGATGGACAGTAAATGTGTACTTCTTCCTGTGCAACAGATGGATTCTCCTGCTGATCCATTAGGTGTTTGTTCAGCACTTGTCTCAGATTTTCAACAGTGTGTTTTTATTTCTGGTAGGATGTTTGATGTGTGTGTAATACTTTAGTGATATTATAACGGACCTCGACATTGCTATTACTCATCATAATTAGCCGTCAGGTGCTTGTGTTGTATAATTGATTCTCTCGTGTCTCGATTTATCGGCCGCGATTTCCACATTTAGCTCTTTAACCATATATTGTCCGGCATGCTGGCGGGATTCATAAAGTGATAATTTACAAATTCTTGATGGCCCTGTGGTGGTGAGTTTATCAATGTCTAGAGGAATGTGCATTGTGACAACAGAAGTGTAAATAACTTTGGGATGTACTTAAGGAACAATTTTTACATTACTGTTCAGATATCCTCACTGTCATCCCACCTGTATGTTGTTATACCGATTATGCTATGATCTGCTTCAACCTGAGCTGGTGGCAGACTTGGCCTCAATCAATGAGAATCTATGTGTAGAACAGTGTAACAGATTGTACGCCAGATTTTCGGAATATGTTTCATCTGACTGGTGCTTATTGAGTCTGTATTCCATTAAAGATTATTTAATTAGTAAATATTATCGGTACTCTCGGTCATAGTTGAGGTTGAAATCGGTTATTTTGTACTCTTCATTGGCAAATTTGAACTTGACCCTTGACTTTTGTCTGTTCTCTGTGTCAACAGCACAATGCAATAACATCTCATGCAAAACATTAATATACCATTCAGTAACACACACACACACCATTTCTGCACCTCTACTTGTTTGAAATGTACCAGAACTTGGTTAATATATTTGCCACAATATTGCAGCCCTGATTCAGTAGTCCTAAGGCATTTTGAATCTGTCCTTGTTGTCACAGTCAGCATACATTCTACCCTTTGGTATATTAGCATATTGCAAAATGCCTTTTCACCTGAGTTTTGTTTTGGATAAATCATTGGTTTTAGTAGATCTTTGAGTCCTTGCGTTCTAATTGTGTAACTTCAAAAAGAGTTGCTAGTCTTCCAGGTGATCATGTGATGCAATATCTCTATGCATAAAATATCTGCTATAATATATCTTGGTTACCTTGTTCAATCGATCAGTTGGCAAGAGAATACATTCGGGTTTGCTTAAAAGTTAAATATGACAACCTTACATTAATCTGGTGTCTTTCTTTTTGTTTCGATGTTGCCTTTTGGGAAGGGGGGGGGGGGAGCGGGGAGTTGATCCGTTCAGATCTTACGAGTAGGTTATCACATCTACAGTTAGCACCGCAGTCAACCGGTATATTTGTATATGGCCTCAATCGTTTGTGTTTTTATGACAGCAACAGTTTAGTGGTCAGGTTGTTATGCCCAGGATCACTATGTAATCATCACTCACTGCTGTTGTATCATTATGCCGTTATTAACTGCCTTGTTTCAGTTCTGTTCAAGACGGGTTTCATTAGGTTGTCGGTTTTGAAAAGTTATCGAGTGTGAGATTGATGTACGTCGTCGTGAATAATAACCGTGATAGCTACACCCGTCATAAGTAGCATTCCAATTTTTATCTTCCTTAATAGAAGCCAAAACTGTTCGTGTCCTTTTAAGCATGGCCGCAGGTGTACCTGGTTCTGTGTTCGTATCGTGCCAACCACAATTACGAATTGGATGAACTTCACTTGGCAGTGATAGTTTGGGTATCAGTTAATAGTTTATTAGTCAGCGTTCTGTCTTTTGGGTATTTACTACCCAAACTATGGCGATAACGTGGCAGTATTATTTACTTAAATGGCGTTCTCAGAAATGACTTCGATTGAAATCGGAACAATCGCTATTTGACTTTGTATTGTAATATAACCGAAAAATTGGCCACCGGGTCTCATTTTGAGGACAAAAAAGCAAACAGGAATCGAAATCAATCAACCCGTTTTGTGTTTGGCCGTGTGCTGCTGAGCGATCTTCACGTGATCTATGCATGTGGTCTGGGCTTGCACGTTCGATCATTTATAATTACGCAGTCGTACAGCGATGTGATATAGGAAGACAAAAATCGTAGTCAGTGTTTATGTTGTAAGCTGCTTATTGTGGCATTCATTTCCAGTTTGTGGCTTAATAGTATTAACTGATGATGGTGATGATGACGTTAATAATCATTGGCAAAATGGTGCTTTACTCTGTTTATGTGGCTGAACTCTGACCTTTGCTTTGTTGTTATTTATGACGAATTTTGATGTAAATAAAACGTGTATCTGATGATTTCGTTGTAATGTATCGGTGTGAGTTTGTTACTGTTATTGTTTAGTTGTGTGAGTGCCGTAATGTTTTAAAGCATACATTTTAAACGCCTTGAACAGCAGATGGCGAAATATGTTTGTCATATTTGTGTGTTCTCTTTGATTGATTACTTAGAACACGGCCGTTGATTATTCAGGTATTCAGCTGTACGTGATCACGTGTACTTTGCTGAACTATGGCACTGATTTAGATTAGTTTTTTTGGTATACTGAGAAAAGGTTAGAAAGAAATTGATATTCTTCTGCGCGCGTTGAGCCATCAATCATTTTGCTTGCATACGTCTAAATCTAGAAACTTTCTTGCAAATTAAGCGTACGTGCCTCTTCGCAAAATTAAGTCTTGGCATTTCGTTTAGGTAATGTTGCTACATAATGCTGGAATCTCATCGACTTTACTCTCTCCTGGTATACATATTCAAAGGAAATAGACAATGCAGTGCGCCAAAACTTGCACTATGTGACGAGTTTTTTGCGTACAAGATAACAACGCTGGCCAAGTTTGAGGTCGTGAATAATAGCGTGAGTGATAATGAAGAATGCAAAGTCTGCAAAACAAACAGTACATCCTTCTGTCTTCTCAAACTGTTTATACCATATGACGGCGTCCGAATCGACAACGAATCCTGATAATCTGGTATGATATCATGCGTTTATTATTATTTACTTTTGTAGTACGGGAGTGCTCTTCGTAATAGTACCATCCAACTGTTACTTTAGCTGACGTCACTCACGTTAATCACACAGTCTCTGTCCGTAATGTTAGTGAGTGTGTCCTCAGGATATGGTCACACCTCTTAAAATAGGTTGTTGTTGTCGTTTTCGGTTAATATAAGGATGTAGCTCTAGGTGGTTAGGAATGTCTACTGAAGTATTTATACGTATGCAAATTTACTCTAAAAACAGTTATAGGAGTGTCTGTCAGTGGCTGCCCAAGTTGTTCGGCTTATTGTGGACATATGTTTTGGAGGTGTCCTGTCGCCTTGTAAATCTACTTATTTACATCGTATGCTAGGGGTATTTTATATTTCTCTCTCTCTCTCTCTATATATATATATATATATGTGTGTGTGTGTGTGTGTGTGTGTGAGCAAATGAAACATTCTAAACTTGTGTCGTAATAACTCGTCCAACTCTCCTCAATCCCCACCACACACACACACACACACGTGGACAGAGGTTTAACTAGTAAGAACCGATTATAGCGTTGTGAGCCAAATTTAGGACACGAGGTAGCTGTCGTCAACAAATAACACAAACACGTATATTCATTTACCGTTTTGATGTCATTACGAGGGATAAATCTCGACGTTTTTTAGATTTTCATGATAATGAACAAAATATTGATTATGCTGTAAATGTAATAACTCGGAACCAACACGGTGAAATTGGTAAAACTATCGCTAGTCGGGAAGCCACCTATAGCATGACCTTGTCCTCACTGTTACTGGGGTCCAGAACTAGCGGCAGCTCCGGTTAGTCACCGTGGCTAACCCTATCAATAACACGTATTATGGCTACAAAACGGGTGTATGTGTCGATGGATGCTCGCGCACGTATGTGTGTGTGTGTGCGTGGTCACGTGAATCACCAGTACTTTGTAGCTGATGGGTCTTGTATGTGTGCGTACGTGCGTTTCAGCGCGTGTTTACTTTGGGTGGCAACACATCCGAACAGAAGCCGGCATGAACGTATGCCGCAACGATCATTATCACCTGCTGCATGCTGATATCTGCTTATACCAGACACAGATACGCCTATGACAGCTCTCGGAAAAACACTCCCCCCTACCCCCGGTCGTAAACACACACAACATATCAACATACACAGCTATAGATTATATCTGAATGTTGGAAACAAACAATAAACATTTACGTATAAATAGTAGCTGAAAACGACTGAGATATTATAACCCAAACAAACTCATCCTACTGTCCAAACAACGACGGGTGTGGTGGATAATGGCCACGTAGTAAGGCTTAAAAAGCCAATTCTGAAGTATGCTAAGATTATTCATATTTAAATACCCGGCCGATATATGCGTAATATTAAGGCTGGCGTGGATAGGATTCGTCAATATTAAGGCTGTATCGTGGCTGTAATATATATATATATATATATATATATATATGGGTGGCTACTGATTGGATGAGAAACTGTTAACCTCGTCGGTATATGATTATAACATAAATAGAGTGCTGAAGGGCTCTATATCACAAACTAGGGTAGCTCTCTCTATCTCTCTCTCTCTCTCTGTGTGTGTTAAAGGCATTGGCTCTTTAACACTACACAATCACAATGAATTTTATGGAATGAAAAAAAATACCCAGAAATGAAACTGATTATATATATATATATATATATATATATATATGAAAGCACATATCCACGGGGCAACTAATAGCTGTAATAGACAACTATAAGATTCGTTTCCATCCCGAGTCACCCATCTTCGAAGAACAAGCATACACACACACACACACATATATATACTAAGAGGTTCATTGTCTGTCAGCGTAATATCTATGCCAGTCTGTCTGTCTATCCGTCTATCTGTCTGTGAGTTCAGTTTCCAGTTGCTCAACAAGATATATTTAGCCCACGGCTGCCCACACACGAAAACATTCAAGGCGACCCCCCCCCCCATACACACGTACAGCACGACCACCATACCAACTTTATACCGCGCCGAAACGCCAGAAAGGCAAAAACTATAGACAAAAACCGGCTACACGCAGGTACACACGTACACACGCACGCCGAGAAACGACAGGCAAATTTATTACGGGCGGTTCACGTGCGTCGAGTCACGTCTCTTTTATAATGAGAAACTACACGATATACCCTCATAACGATCGCCATTTCAAGGTGTCTGAAGTACTCACCAGGTGGCAGCAGCATGTTGGCCGATGACGCGCCTGCGTTGACCCCATAAGAGCAGTTTCCCGGAGTCGGCACTATCCGGAATGACTATAGTTCCGCAAATCAGCGAGAAAGGATGAATGATGTTGGACATGTTTCCATTTTAGAATCTTCTTTTATAAAGAAAACAGCCGATTATTTGTTTCATTTTTTAAATTATGAGTCATCAACAGTTAGAAATGAGAGATTAAAAAAAGACATTGTCATTTATACCAGACCTGAAATACTAAAAATAGATTATATATATATATATATATATATATATAATGACTGCCTTAGATGCCAGTTTGGAAACATCCGATATAGATTTAAAGGAAATATTTATCAAAATCAATAACCAGATGTATTCATTCGCTACTGGTTTAATTGTTTAATTTCACTGAAATGTAGTACCCTTATTTGTGTCAAATATATACATACTATAATATATGATATGGGTCATAGGCGTCTTACAATGATAAGATTGGTGTTCATGGTATATCCGCTGCCATCTTTTGGTCGTTCACGTGTTTATTGGTTGACCTAATTGGGTCATAAATAATTGTCTTCGTGGCTGGACGAGATGTAATTATTCTGGAATAAATGTCCGGTTAAATTTGTAATTTTTAAATTGATGCCCATTTAAAGCATGAAACTTGGGCTATCTAGCAAACCTTATTCAGATAATATCAGCTTTCTCGTTATTCCTAGCTAAATATTTCTCCTTTACTCTCTCTCTCTCTCTCTCTCTCTCTCTCTCTCTCTCTCTATATATATATATATATATATATATATATATATATATTAGGTGCATCTCAACATCCTATGACTTCCTGATGACAACAATATATTTGATTAGCTGTAACAAGACAAGAATAATTTATTCCTATACACCCACTCAGTTTTATTTAATTTAATCACACTGAATCGGTCCTTTTAGGGACACATTTGGTTAAAACTCACAATAAGTAGCCTTATATACAAAAATCCATGTTTTGATGGAATCAATTAGCCACAAGCAATCAAATTAGTGTGGTGGTCTTCTGTCCACCAATGTTTATATTTTATAACCGTCTAACGCAGAATTGAATGATGTATTCATGAGTTTCAACGAACATGAACCATATCTGACGAAGATGACGTCATGAAAATGACCGATCTCTCACAGTGTGTTTTATTCATACTTTCAGCGCTCTAACTAATTTTTTTTATATTTTCCCCCAGATGATTCATTCTATTTTTTAATATCTTTCCGGTCTGTGTGAGTGACATTTAAAATTATTTTCCTATTCATAATGAAATGCTGTGGTCACAATCTGTAAGAACCTGCCACCCCTCTCTTGTTCCTAATTTGTATACGAACAGAAACAGGACATCTCAAACTAATAAACGTAGCCAATGTAAAGAAAACAAACCCTTCGAATATTTTGTCGCCAAAATGATACAATAAAGAGCTAATTCCTGCAAATATAGTTCTGTATGCTGCATATGCCTAGGGCGCCTCCGTCGTCTAGCGGTAGCGTGATAGATCACATATCACTACCACCCGTGTTTGAATCTCGGCGTGTGGCTGTCTGGAGGTTGTTTCATCTTTGACTGCGCTTCATTACTTTTGGAGGTCGCTTGGCCCATTTAGCCTACCACGTGCACACAAGTGGCCGTATAACACCAATCATAATCATCATCGTCGTCATCATCTGTATACTGCACAGAGCCATTAAAATATAACATATTCCAGATCTGGTCCTTCAACAAATTGAAATTTTATTAAATGTTTACACACACACACACACACACACACACACACACACACACACACACACACACACACACACACACACACACACACACATATATATATATATATATATATATATATATATATATATATATATGGGTTTATTATCCGATTATTTTATTTACAATACGAATCGCCAGATCATTCGACTGATAGCAGGGTTAGGTATTATCTAGATTGTGTGAGTCCGATAATCGAATAATTTAAGGACCAATTAATTCATTTTAGATTTGGCAATTTTTTATTGAATAATAATTTATCCCTATACACGCACTTCGTTTTATTTAATTTAATCACACCGAATAGGTCCCTTTAGGGACGTATTTTGTTCAAACTCATGCATAACCAGAGGATGATTTGAAAGGAAAATAATTAATATTTTAAGCACATAATTAAGAATATGTTCATTTTTTTATATGACTGATACCGATGCTGAGGTATGTTTGTAATTGTATTTACTGTTCAAATACAACATATATGATATAATATGCACCATAATATGTTATTGCTACAATAATTAATCATTTTAAAATTAAACTTATATCGATTTTTTGTTGTTTCATAAATATATAATTATGTTTATTGACTATTTTATACTTTTTTATTTTTAAATTTGTCATGAATGATTTTAATGCTATGTTAAGGGGGATGCATTATATAAGCAATGCTTCAAGAATTCTCCTTTTCAACATTCTATATGTTGAAATAAACAATTTGAATTGAGAGAAAAAAGGAAGTAAGTATTACTTCTGTTTCATATCACGGGTGTTGTTTTTCTTAAATGAAAATTGTTATGTAGATTCTAACCTTCGAGTCATAAGCACCTTTCCACTTTTCTAGTTACAGCACATTTGAATTAATTTGATTAGTAAAGTTACTTTATTATTATTATTATTATTATTATTATTATTATTACTGTGCGTGGCAGAAAATTTATGGCTGATAACAAATACAGCATATATTAGAAATAAAAAAAACCTTTTAAAGCAACGACAGAATATTATAATGAACCATCTATAATAATAAAATTGAAATATGAGAATCGAGGTTTGAGCTGGAAGTGTCATAACGTCTCCAGTTAGTTGCCAATATTCAAAGATTTATATCAAAGCTTTGATAACGGACCCCCCCCCCAGGTGTCTCTATGTACGGCTGGCCAGCTAGTGTAAAATTCGTATGCAAATCGATACAAGCTACAAAACAGACATGGGGTCAATACTTCACAATGTATTCGAATACGTATACTTTCCAATCTCATGAATACGATTATGAATACATGAATAGAGAACATATTCGAATACGAATACTTTTTGAAATTATTCATTAATACATTCATGGATGCTTAGAATACTTTAAAACACCAATTTTATGCTCAATTTTATTTGCCAATGTGACTTGTTTATATAGATATTTGTTTTCATATAACATGAAACTAAACAGTGTTAATTTCTTACGTGGATATGATGTTACTGGATGAGAAGACTGTAGGAACGTCACTCATTTGTTGTGTTTACATTAGTTCAGCTTTCAATAGTGCACGTGTTTCTGTATCTGGATCATTACCTGGCGCACACCAAACGGAGGTATAGCGAAGCAAATAATCTGAACATTGGACGGGACTCGAATTGCGTTAGTTGATTTTTCACAGATTTCTACAAAACTGCGACCAGACCAATGTTATATCTGGAATGTACATTGTTTAATGCAGCCTTAAGACCAATCACACATGGTACCACATAACTGGATGTGACAATATTCTGTCCCTGTCTGTAGTCTGTGGCCTCTTTGAATGGAGTGAAAACGTTGCATAGATCTTGAAGAAGCTTGCGATCATGTGCAGTGAACTTTCTTGTATCTAAGATATCCAGTTTGTCATGTCGTGCTTTGAGTGCTCTTACTATTAACGGAAATTTATGAGGAAAAATAGTCATAGGTATTCATGAAGTATTCGTGAATATATTCGAATACGAATACCCGTGTGTGCTATATAATATACCTAATGTGGTAACAGCCGTTCTTTGAACTTAACAATGTTGAAACACATCGTTGAAACACATACTTGTGTTATTTCGTATTTCCTGACATGTATTCACTGAGCTCATACTGTCACGGGAAAGTCCAACTTCATACTCTCTTGTTTTTCGCTGCACTGATGTTTATCAAATTGTATGGTCTTTAAAATAAAAGAATGAACTGGGCTATAATTATTACTGTTTTTATGTGGATGATCAAATGTGGGACATCAGGAATGTACAGTATCACACACACACACACACACACACACACACACGCACACGCACACGCACACGCACACACACACAGTTATTTTTAAACTCTGTTGCTGGACTCAGTATTCCTGTAGTTTGTTGATGTGTACTGCATCTTGAGTATTATTCGTCTTTTTTAATGAGACCATACCATACGATTTCCATATCGACATAATGACGGAGCTCCTCCTATAGTGTAATGGGTAGAGAATTATACGACATCAAGAATCCCCCCCCCCCCAGCAGCTTTTGACCGGGGTTGCGGGTAAGCAAAGCAACCACTAACAGACCGACTGACTGACTCATTCACTGACTCACACTATTTACATATATCGTATTCACGCGATTAAAAGTGAGTTTATTAAATAACGCGGCTAAATTATTAAAGTGGCCTTGTCTTGGTGATCTTGGTGGCGATGTTGTTGACTTTGGGAATAAAATCATCCCGAATTTGTCATCGATGACTCGTAAAATCAGAGTTCAGGAATACTATCTGCCGACACGTGTCGCCCTAATCTTTCTTATACGGTTGTCGTTTTGTTTTCAACATTCTCTTCAGTCTGAAAATTAAACAAAGATATCTATTAAACTAGTCTAGGCGCCAAAATAGATAAGAAATGGGGCTCTTTTATCGTCTGTGTTGATTTGATGACGTTGTTGGTGGTTGTGTTTCTAGCAGAAGGTCGCGGAATTTTTAATAGTACGATACAAGAATACGCGATTTCAGTTTATAGATAATGTGAGAACTATTAATAAATAGTTGAACTGAGGATATAAATTATCAGCGTCACGCTGTACGTTTTGCACGTGACGATTCTGATCCATTTTAAAGAGTTTTTTTATTTATATTTATTTTTTATAATTACCAACGACGCTAAGACACCGTTGTCTTCGTCAACCTTTTCCTTTCGTCGTTTCGTAGGCGGTGTTCGAAACCGGATGAAAACCTCATCTTTGGGATAAAATTGACACCTGCGGGATTTCTTGCCTAGGACCAAGTCTGGCAATTGGATTAATTAGGGCACATCATCACATACATAAAAATAAATGCGTAAATAAACACATAAGTACATAATCGGGACAGTATGGCACCGAAGGGACTGGAAACGGTTAGATATATCTTCGGTTATGATGGCTCAATGACAAAGTGATGGCATATAAAATGGAAGTGTCCTCGGTTCGAATCTACCAACCCTCTATTGGTCTTTTTTGTGCCCAGTGTTGGATTTAGTCATAAATGAAGACCTAATTATGTGTACCTATAATTACAAACAGATTACTCTCCAGGAATCTGACCCTGGCACCGAGTTGTTTAAGTCTATTTGCAACAATGCAAATTTCAGCATAAATATATAATATTCTAGATATCAGCAATACTTAACTTTGATCGTAAAATAATTAATTATTTCTCTCTTTTATCGATATCACTTTAATCGGTGTTTATCATAATAAATAAACAAATAAAGCCAACTCACCCTGTAGTAATGAGACGATATTTGCGGCAATAATTGTGATAATAGCTCCAACGTCCATGTACCAAACGTAAGATATGGAATAAAAATGACGTAGTCCTGTGCTGATGGACAAAGCGAATATTCACAAAAACAGTATCTAAGAAAACACACACACACACACACACACACACACACACAGTGGTGGAAAAGGGGTTTTGAACACCTAGTAAATTTCTCTATTTTCCATCATCTTTGTTTTATAAGGATATTTATTTATGAATGGCAAAAAAAAATTAAACGAATGTACATACATTTGAGAGGAATATAAAATATTTAATAAATATAGTGCAACAAGTATAACAGAAGTAACAATACCGTAAGAAACATGGATAAAGACTTAACAAACAAGAAAAATAATCCCCATGGATGGCAAATCACAATGAATATAAATTAAATAATACACGATTAGGATATTCCACAAGTCAATATTTGGTTGCTAAGCCCCTTGTATGCACCAATGCCTGGATTCCCATTGGCATGTTTTCAACAAGCCGTTTGCACTGCCCTGGCGTGATGTTATTCAATTCGTCGACCATAAACCTCCTGAGCTCCTGCATATTTCTTGGTTTACGTTCAGAAACTGCTGCTTTGGTGATGCGCCACAGATTTTCTATTGGACTCATGTCCGGAGATTGTGCAGGCCAATCCAGAAGCTGGACTCAATGCTCGTCTTGCTAGCTCTGGCAGTGTGAAACGGAGCATTGTCCTGTTGGAAGATCCAATGCTGATTGGAGAATATGATGTTTTAAAACTTGACAATAGTTTGGCGAATTCATCGTCCCCTCACAAACGGTTAGCTGTCAAACACCTCCAGCACTCATGCATCCCCTAGCCATTATGCGTCCTCCTCCGTGTTTCACAGTTACCACAGTGCAAGCAGGTACATATTCTTCCTCACATTTCCTTCGGACTCTGACGTTTCCTCTGGTTGGATATAGCTGGAAGCTGGACTCATCTGTCCATAGAATCTTTGCCCAGTGTGATTGTGACCACTGACGATGTTCTTCACCCCACAGATGTCTCTCTCTTCTTTGTTTCTCCATTATCAATGTGTTTTTTTTCTTGCAATACATGGCTAGAAACCATGTTTCAAAAGTCGCCCACGAACAGTTCTGGTTGTACACCCTTAACCCCTGACTGCCCCGACCACTGTCAGTTCTGTTCTGGAGTTGTTTGCTCCTGTCGGTTCGTCACAGGCGAAGCAGAACAGAGTCGTCTCTTGATGTACTGCACATGGGTCGTACATTCCTAGGTTTGTCTTTCAGGCTACGTGACTGCTGGAATCTTTTGATGATCATCCTAGCTGTCGTGTGCCTACATCCGCATATTGTAGCAATCTCACGATAGTTGCATCCTTTTCATGGAGGACCTGCATCTTCACACGGGTTGAGTACGGTTTGTTCCTCGTCTTCGCCATTTGTATGTATAATACGAATATTCTTTTTATATTATTCCCATTGTTGATAACCTGAAGCCTCAGATTTCATAGCCATATTCGTCTTTTTATTAATTTCATTCAATATGGCTTCTCCAAGAATTACGTTACTTCACTTTTTTATTTATTAATTCTTTACAATATTATGATTTATATATCTTATGTAAAAAATTCTTTATAATTGTTTTCTACAACAATACAGGTCAATTTGTTAAGCACACACTCTGAAATATGTGTATTATTTGGAAGAAACACAAAATCTAGCCAGTGTTCAAAACATTTTCCACCACTATATATATATATATATATATATATATATGTGTGTGTGTGTGTGTGTGTGTGTTTACGTTGCTTTGATGTGTTGATGCGTATATTTATGTATATTTAGTTTCATGCGTATATATTTATTTGTGTATAGATTTAAGGAGGTATAGGACTTAAGGGGTGGTTAGGTGCAGACATGGGGTCAAAATTCTCAAATCAATTCTGGAATTGGAATTGATGGTTAAATCTAATTTCAATTCCGGAATTGGAATTATAATTGATTATTTAAAAATGGAATTGATAAATATTTAATTGGAATTATTATTGAAGTTTCCTACCAAAAACAAAATCCACAAATTAAATTACCATTTAAATTTTTAATTCAGAAATATAAAAGTAGTAGGTAAAAAAAGTCGAATTGTAAAATTTGGAATTGGAATTGAACAGGAATTGATAAATTTGATGTGGAATTGGAATTGACCAAATGGATTGAGTCGAATTGGAATTGACAAAATGGAATTGACCCCATGTCTGGTTAGGTGTTGTTATTCTGAGCCAGTGCTATCATATATATGTATCCTAAAACACACACACACACACACACACACACACACACACACACACACACACACACACACACACACACACATTATTATTATTATTATTATTATATTTGTCGCGTACGAAAAGCGAATTAGCTGGTTCCCACAGGCTGATGAGTAGACCAGACACATGCTTAGGTACACGCACACATCTATCAATATGTGGAGGTATGGAACATTTTATTTTTAGATTAATGTATGTATAGTTGTATTTCGATTTATTGAGGTAGGTCTCGAAGGATGTTTAGATATGTTGATGCTCTGTGCCTGTTGCCTATTTATATGTACCCTAAAACACACACACACACACACACACACCACACCACACCACACACACACACACACACACACACACACACACACATGTCTCAGCAAGAAAAGTCGCCACTCTGGATTCAGTCCCCTGAAGAAACGTCCAGAGTTTGAATTCACGGATCGAGATTCTCTGTGCCTGTGCCTTATTATACACAGCTAAAACACACACACACACACACAAACAATCAGTGTACTGACAATAGAAAAGACTTTGTCAGCTAAATAACTGTATGGATGTTATTGGTGTAACTTATCACTGTTTATTAACAGGCTATTGTTTATGGTTATCGATGTTACTTGAAAAAAATTGTATATTAAGAAACAAAGTGAGGAAAAACTGTGTTTTTACTTACACTGGTGGATATGTCGGTTGTGAGAAGGTGACATTGACAGCAGGAGAACATCCATTTACAGGTAATGAAGGTAGTGACTGATCATCAAGTTCTGTAAACTGATTTCCGAATGTAATCCATAAGTTCATAACAGATCCTATAACCGCACCAGTTAATGCTGCCTTTATAGATATAAGATATATATATATATATATATATATATATATATATATATATATATATATATATATATATATCAAGGGTGGGGAATCTCAAAATTGTTGATATTGTTTTGTTTTAAAATTTCAGTTATAATGCATGCAATCGGACAGGTATTTTGTATAAAATTGCTTTGTGTTAATTTTTAGTTTTACTTCAAATATAAAAGGGAAGGCTATTGACAAGTTTATTCTAATAATCTATAATTTATATATATATATATATATATATGCGTGTGTGTGTGTGTATGTGTGTGTAAGCGCGCGCGTGTGTAACCATTTGTCATCTATGCCCAGTGGGATATGCTAGCTAGTTGCCATGCTAGAAAAAAATCAATTACAAAATATACAATTTGTGTTTAATTTATAGACCACGAAACAACATTTCTCTGGTTGAATATGACGGAGCAGCGAACGATTACACTTACAATCACCGTTTTTACATAAATTAAATCATGGCATCAAAGTATAGCTCTATCTTTCTGTATTCTAACATTATACTGATAGTCAATACGTTGACACCAAAAGAAGAACTGGGCGTTCATCGTAAGCTACGCGTCATTAGCATGCCACCATTGAACACTGACAGTGATAAACAGTTAAAACAATTGTTTTGTGGTCGATAACTTTATAAAATAATTATAATAATAACGACGTACATCTTCCACGCTATATATAAACTAAGTGTCTTGTGGGTAGAGACGTCGTTACAAGATAGTGTTTACACGAATCACTTTTAGCTAATTAATTATGCAGCCAAAATATGTATGCATGATCAGTGTTGGCACGCGCAGAGTGGTGACGTTGCACACATAACCGAACAAAACTACACCGAACACACACACACACACACACACACACACACACACACACACACACACAATATAATAACGTCATTTCACACCTCGATCCGGTGCGATTTGTCGAATTAAAATGGAAAGTACCTTATATGGTGCCCGATTACTGGTCGGTATCTGAATTTCTGCATAAAATTTCTTAAATATAGTTTTAATGAGTAATTTTATAGTTCTAAGTGGGATGAAAATTCCCAAAGAATCGATGTAACAGGGTCACAGGATATCTTGCCCAGAAAGCATAACAATATTATGTTTCTATATACCTAGATCTGTAGGTAATTCGATATACTAGGGTGTAGAATGTTTCTAAGGGTCAGGCTTTGTTGGTGGGCATCTGGGTAACTTCCTGCTAATAGAACTTTGCTAACCAATATATATTAATTTGATTAGGGTGTTAGCACGGACTGGTGCTTTACACTCTAAAATGTGGCTCCCACCTAATAATTATGCATCAGTGCGTCATCACATCCCTTGATCTATTTAACCCATAAACACCGCACAGCCTTATTTTAATTTAAATATTATCATAATGCCATGCCATACCAAGTGTTACTTATGGTAATTCCGTGGTTTTATACCCGAGATCAAGTATATATTCACCATTTTAATATTTAATACAGCATCTATAATAATTGGGGCTGTAGTTCTCTGTGAATATAGCCCCCCCCCCCCCCCAAAGGGTAGACAGAGATGAATTACGCACACTTTCCGCTCTATTAATCATAGACATAAAACTACAAATGAAACAATAATAATTACCATATTTAAAATGAAGAGGGTTTCGATTATATGTGTATATAATAATAGTGTTTTCGCGATATCCATGCTGAGGTACATTGATTCCATCCACTCTTGAATATATATATATATATATATATATATATATATATATATATATATATGCTTTAAGTTTTATTAAAGTAACTAATTTGGTCTATGATATCACTCGACATACCATAAAAAGTTCAGGTAAGACATGATCAATATCTTTTGAAGTTAAAGTATAATTCTCTTACCTGCCAATTTATCCGCCGGAAGCATCTACAGCCGCCCAAAATAAACAATCCGACCATAGGAGACGCCACAGTCGATGTCAGCGATATAGTTATCTGGATCAGTCGATAATAACAATCCGTAGTTAGTTAGTTAGTTAGTTAATAACACATTAAACAAAAGCATCACAAACAAAAGCTTCTCGGGCGGAAATCGAACAGACAATGTCGAGATAACTCTACCAACTTGTATTACTGTTCCTTTGAATCTCTTCACTAGAAAAGCTAGTCCAATCGAAATTAGTCCGAACATAACAACTGAAAAGTTGACAATAGATCGTAGTAAACATGTCTTAGATTCATTTCTAACACATTTTTTTTTTTGGGGGGGGGGGTATAAACGTGCACATAGTAACTGGCTGCTGATAACTTTTTATTCGATGATAACAAATAAAAGACGTATCACACAAATCTCGGAAATAAATATTTCGATATACAATAGAAATGTTAATAGCTTACTCGTATGAGTAAGTATGAGCGACCGACAACAATACCATTAATACTATATCCGGCAGGTATAAATCTTGTCTATGTCTTATTTATAATACGATATATATATATATATTAATATATATTAACCTTTTAAGAACAATATTTCCATACTGTATGTCGCATACATCAACACCTATTTGTTTAAAGTTAAATAAAAATGTTATTCAATTTAAGGTGCAAGAAATAATTTAAATGCTACCTAATAACAGAATGAGGAAATTAGGTTTAACAATTACTATCAGATGAACGATCCAGAATTTTGTCTTTACTATGTGTATCATAAACTTAATGTCCTATCATCCTTTTTGGTGACATTTTCCAGATCCATTTATTACGTATTTTCCAGATCCATTTATTACGTGCTTCCGCTTTTGTACGTAGCCTGCATGTAGCCGCTTCCATGTGGGCGTGACATATTTGTAGCGTACGAAAAGCGGATTAGCTGGTTCCCCACAGACTGATGAGTAGCCCAGACAGACAGATGTATAGGTCTACGATTGTGTAGATATGTGGAGATGTGGAACATTTTATATTTAGATTGATGTATTTATAGTTTTACACGCACGCACGCACGCACGCACGCACGCACACATTAATCAGATATATAATGTGTACTAGCAGTAGAAAAACCTCGTATAAAATACCACAATATTTTAAGGCTCCACTTTTTATGAAATGTTATAGGTCTACAAAGAAAGAGATACAGTTACTTTCTGGAACTTTTCTTCCAGTTCACTTGATAAGAGATGACCAAATTAATTTCGGAGGCATATTTTGTGTATCATTGGATGTGTAAGAATGAGCTTATGTCGTCTGTTGCTAATTACAAGGGAACGTATACAGTCACCATTGAAAAGTACGAATATCGAGTACTAAAGATATCGGGTTGGAAATCACAGGAAGAGGGCTATATTTCTGGGATGTTGCCCCAAGGAGTTGCTCGTCGGTTAAATGTCCCAAGTGTGATCAGTGAACTAACCAAACAATAGGATGGAGTAAAGGGCCGAAATAGGTATTTCAGGCCCTCATCGGGTACTTCAATATTTAAGCTCACTAAAGCTGACAACTGTAGTGAGGTATATATATATATATATATATATATATATATATATATATATATATATTTGTGTGTGTGTGTGTGTTATGTACATATATTATGGCACATATATTATGTACATGTATAGCCACGTCGCAATGTGGCTTTATCTATTAGAGCCTTAAGGCGCTGGCAAAAGGTCTCTTAGCAAAAACAAATTGACGGGGTCCTAGTCCCTGTGGGGTCCCTAAGCTTTAGCTTAGTCAACCTTATGGATAATACGGCCCAGGATGAGGACAGTTTTGTACCTGTGAGAAATAGTACTGGCGCCGTCTAGCGAACACATAGTGTGATAAAAGAACTCCACTAAAATCCCTAAAATAACATATAAAATTTTAATATATATATATATATATATATATATATATATATATATATATATATATATATAAAAGAGAGAGAGAGAGAGAGAGAGAGAGAGAGAGTAATCACATCTGAACTGTATATAATATTTACCGAGAAGTTTGCTAACGCTGGCTGCCCGATGTTCAGGTATACTAAGACATCTCGGTCTAATGATGTCTCTCCAGGCGTTCGCCGCAGCTCCAGACAGAGTGGACGATATGGTGCTGTGTAAATAATGGAGACAACATGGAACTGATAAAGCCGGAAGAATCCAAGAAAACCTTTTTGTGATAATAACATTTTAGAACGTCCGTTAATCCATCAAAACAACAATAACAACGAACACACCACAAATTGGCCAAAGCAGAATAAACAGGTGTGTCAAGGTGTTATATTATTTTAATTTAACAGCAGCACTATGTAGTACTGTAATCCAGTTTTTTGGATCAGTGATTTATGGATATCATCGAATATATTACACTATTTTCTTGTACATAATATGTGAAATAAGTAATTTTAACGGGTTCAGAAAAAGAAGGGGGTCGCGTTGTGGTTCTCTGCAGACTTATAATTCGAGGTTAGAATCTCGGCGTTACCTGTATTTGTGGAATGATTCATCTGATCATCTCGATCAGTTCCTTAGATTATATGGGATAGTACCGGGAAGTGTTGTACTGTGCATATATATTTACAAACTACTGACTTGAGTAGATACGGATGTTTATTTTGTAATCATATTTTAAGAATATCCAGGACATTCATTTTGAAGCAAACGTTTTATATGTTGATCTCCAACTAAAGACAATTTCTTGTATTTCGGTGTCAAAAGATTGGCGATTTGATACTCTACCGGTATTCGAAACTATTTTGATTAAAAAATATTATTATTAATCTCTTGGCTAACCTGAGTGTAGCACTGCATAAAGTGCCCATGAACAAACCAGAAAATCCATGAATACCTCGGAATGTCTCAACAACAAACAGTGGTAGAAGCTAGATAAAGGAAGATAATACACAAAAGAAGCTCGTAAAGATAGGTACTAGTTTGAAATAATAAGAAACATCATTTTTTCTGTAATTTATTTACTTAAACACAGTTATTCTATGGCGGTATTTCATTTTATTAATTATTGCATGACAATTGTATGATTAATTATTAAATTACATTCGGTGAGCGAAAGAAAAATCTGGTCAATAGATTGTAACTAATCTTGGTCAATAAATCCTGGACTGAAAGAAATCAGTCGATGATGATGATTGATGTTTTACGGCCACTTTTGTGCACAAGGTAGGCTAAATGGGCCGAGCGACCTCCAAAGATAATGAAGCGAAGTCAAAGATGAGACAACCTTCAGATATGCCCACGCCGATATTCGAACACGGATGGTAGTGATCTGTAGTAAGGGAAGGGGTGTTACTTACCTGGTTGCTGTTCTCTACTTTACCGCTGAGCAGCGGGTCACAATTCCCTTGGGCGTAGTAAGCAAACAAAGCTATACCAATCAGATATGAGATGGAAGTAAATGCTGTCGTACCACAGAACCAGAGAAATGGAATCCTGAAACATTCGGGACAAACATAGAAGATCAGTTACGTTTTGATTAAACCGAACTACCCAAGTTTTGAGACGTCAACTAGTCTGTCGTACCTTCTGGCAGCTGAGAGAGTAGGAAGAGCCGAAAATCTCTGGACCGATGACTGCTGGAAACCAGTGAATGCCACATTGCCAACTGTTAGACCGAATAGGAAACCCCACGGAGTGTGACGGACGGTCGGGCTGGGCGAACTGAATAAATATATTATATAGTATTTAATATCTCTCGTACATTTTCAATAGTATTTTAGCACACACGCACGCGCGCACACATACACACACACACACACTCACTCACACACGCATATTGATAGAAATGACTGTAAATGACCAACAGGAGAGGTATAATCGTGCGCGCGAACACTCCCACACATATGTCAGAAATAATGTTTCTATCGGAATTTCGAAAACTAAAGACAATTGTTGTGTTTATGATGCTTTTCTGTGTTGAGTAAAATATATTAATAACCGAATTATTGATTATTAGCAGTTTATTTAATCCATTCCATGATAAAATCAGTACATATAAAAAGGTAGGGACAGAAAGAGTACCATGAATGGGAGAGAGAGGGGGGGGGTATCTAGAGATCGAGGAGGCTAGTCTTCAAGATTAACCGTACTCTGTGACGGATAATATTGTCATCGTGATACACAACATCGTCCTCAAGCATATTTGATTGTGAAAATGTTGTTTCACGATGTCAAACAAAATGTTTACAGATATTTCAAAGTGATCAATCGAGAGATATGGACATTAAGAGAAGTGATTTTATTGGGAACTACAGCGAGTCAGATTATTAGACGGAAATATTCTGGCACTAGATAAAAAAAAAAACCAGCAGAAAATATATATCTGTTAGAGCCAGAATAACTGAATATTACTGTTTAAAATACTAACGTAAAACATTAAATATTTCATACCTATTGTCTAATACATATGTTACAGCTAATCTGTAAAACCAGATGATTTTTATATTACCTCATATTGGGTTGAGTCGTGTTGTATTGCTGCTACTAGTATTGATCTGAATTTATTCTTATATTATTCATACTGTGTACTAATATTTTAATTTTCTATTTTAAGCTTAATCTTTATTGATGAATTCTCGGCCACTACGGCCGAGAATTCATCAATAAAGATTAGCTTAAAATAGAAAATTAAAATATTAGTACACAGTATTTGCACAGTCTGGTTTTGCTTCAATGATAGTTTCTTGTTTATATTTAGATTATCCTCTTCTGGATTATTTTAGAAATTAGTTTTTTTCTTTCATTTTTTCTTCTTCTAAATAAAACGGTAATTAAATTATACATGCAATTAAATATATTTTTTAATCAGTTTGGAGTTATAATTGTTGTTTGAATAAAAGTATAACACCTGTGCCAGCGCCTTAAACATCTTTATGCAAAAACACATACGCATGCACGCACGCACACACACACACACAGATAGATAGATAGAGAGAGAGGGGGAGAGGGGGAGAGAGAGAGAGAGAGAGAGAGAGCTTACAGATCTAAATATGTTCTATTTTCGGCGGCTAACAGATGATATACTTCACCCACTCCTCCGGTCCCGATGAATGCCTTAATCATTATAGTTAGTATTCCGCCCAACATCACGATACCCTGAAAGACGTCGGTCCAAATGACGGCACGAATACCTCCCTACAAGTAAACAAAACAATCACAACAAAACACAACGTCCTGCTGTATAACACCAGCGACATCGATTATCATCAGTAACTCGCTTACCATGGCCGTGTATATCGTACACACAATACCAAATATCGGAATGGCAGCATTAGCTGGGAAACCAGTTGCTGGAAAAATGAAAACAAATACGACGTACGTGTGTATATGTAAGGAAATTAGACACATCAAGATTAATTATAATAGTTATTACGGTTGTTTATAATATAAAGAGCAATTGTATTTTAATATCCTCTTGTAATGCTCTTCGGCGCACATTTAGTGGTGCAGCAATAGCCACGTTCTCCTGTAATGGATATATCCGTTTACCTGTTTCCATAGCAATGGCTGGGGTCATTGTAGCAGTTGCCGTATACAGAATCTGTAGGAATAATACACACGATAAGGATATTGCTAGGGGGATATTTTACACAGGAACAAATCCTGTATAATAACACAATGTAACAGAAATGTAACAGACATTTCTTAGTTAGGTCAATTTTTGTGTTAGTTTAGTTAAAGTGTACTAATTACCAAAATGTCACTACTTCTTGTAGATTTAGTCACAGAATCTCACTTTCATTATTATAGTCACGGAAATGTACGAATTTACGAGATTTGTTTCGCTCCAAAGACACAAACAGAACACTATGTTGATGGATTTTTATTTATCAACACATGAAATACTACATATTCTGCGTCTTCTACTCTACAGGTATAAATGAACAACGAACATAATGAATCACAAATGAACAGTTTTTCCTACTTTTCGTCGATGATATGATGCGTCATCACGTACTACCCCCCCCCCCCCACACACACACTGATAGTCAGTCACCCATCATGTCGCCATCTTATTTCTATCGATATAATCTTCTCATTGTTTATATATCTTTCGCCGTTTTCTTCACTGATGTCACCCATATTTTCGGTGAATATATTTTGGCGAGAATAGAAGAAATGCAATTTTAAAGCCATCCGTCATCCAAGCTTTTCGTAAGTCTTTATTCACTTTTCTATTAACTGTTCGTAATTCCCACTTTTGTTATTTCCAACAATTATTTGATTGACTTCTCTAAGCGATCTCCAGTAGTTTCGTTCCTTTGACGTAATATTTTCTTCGGATTGTTATGACTGAAGCATCTGGCGAACATCTGGTCCGGCGGAAAAACATCTGAATTTTGAATGTATCGTTGCCCGAAATACAACTTTCTTTATAGCCGTCTATATCTAATTGATTTTGCTGATCTTTGACTATTTTTCAATATTGGAAATTGTATCCGAAGTCACCAAAGACAGTGCCGATTTGACTGATGACACCCGAAAGCTGACCTAGTTAAATCCATCGATTAATGATAATATATCTCATTTACTACAGAATTTGCCGTTTGTTTCAGGCTAGAGCTGGTCAGTGCCATCGACGTTTCTCTGTATACGTTCGATTATCCAAATAAATGTCAAAGCGAAGTTCGAAATCTGAAACTCCCAGTGTTCTCGTATTATCCACAGAAATTTCACGGTAGATGACTGCGCTGCAAGCTCGATGGCAGGATTAGCATTTCAACGTTAGCTATGTTAATACGATGTTTCCTTTGAGCCCGGCGCACATTTAGTAGTGCACCAATAGTCATGTTCTCCTGTATCCGTTTACCTGTTTCCATAGCAATGGCTGGGGTCATTTTAGCAGTTGCCGTATACAGAATCTGTAGGAATAATACACACGATAAGGATAATGCTAGGAGGTTATTTTACACGGGAATAAATACTGTATAATAACACAATGTAACAGAAATTTTCAAAGTTCTTAATTAGGTCCATTTTTGTGTTAGTTTGTGTTTAGTTAAAGTGTACTAATTACCAAAAGGTCACTACTTCTTGTAGATTTATTCACAGAATCTCACTTACACTATTTTCATGAAATGTTGTACGCTATTTTTCGCTCAAAGGAAACAGAATACCAGTGTTCTCATATTATCCACAGAAATTTCACTGTAGATGACTGAGCTGGAAGCTCGCTAGCAGGATTAGCATTTCAGTGTTAGATATGTTGTTTCCCCTCAGCCTAGCCCGTCGACTGTATGTTCCAGGTGTGACCAGTCACCTTACTCTCTTGAAAACTAAACTAAAATATCTCCAAAAGTTAGGCGAGAAACATGGTCTCTAAACTACTCTATCTCTCTCTCTCTCTCTCTCTCTCTGTGTATGTGTGTAGATAAATCCAGAATCAATAATACTGTTAGCACTACTTTGGACGTCTGAACCGATAAACAATGACAATTATTTGTTATCACTTCAAACAATTGTTTGTATAACACGGCTTCATCTACTGGAGTAAATTAAATAAGATGACGTTTCTTTATAGAGCATAAAATATATATTTTGTTATTCAGCGTCACCTATATAATTTGGTAGACCTAAACGAAAGCTTCTTTACGTAGTATCATTAAGGAGGAGGGACAACCAATTAATCATAATAAAACTAGATGATATTATATGATATATCAGCTGTTTGAATGATCGTACCGAATTAAATATTTCTTTGTGAAGCGTCGATAAGTTTTAAAAGCTTTCTTTATTACGATGATCTTTGGTGATATATCGCATTAACTATTAAACAAACTTCTGTCTCTAACTGTCGATTATTATTTACAGTAAACATCATATTTACTGAAAGTGGAGGAAGGTTTGGGTTTGGTGCAAGTATTTGAGTTAAAAGGGTCGGGGGGTTGGGAGGTTGGGGGTCGTAGAGAAAATAAATCACTGATCTGGCCTATTTAATGCTAGCTAAAGAAAGGGCAACAACAGCAAATAGTTCTTGCATGGATGTTTGCCTGATCCATACCCTGAAAAGGATATAATACCCTCAAAATATGGGAATGTGCGAAATGAAAATAACTCAAAATGGTCAAAATCACACACAAAAAACGCGACGGACGCGAATATAGATCTTTTAAAATAGTTCAATTTTATTTCCAGATCTGTTCGTTTTCATATCTGTTCCGTAGGCCAATTACTTTACCATTTCAGAGAGTGACAGGTCAAGTAATAAAATGTTTGGAACATTTTCAATTCAGTTTCGATTTGGACCACAGATATACCGGTCGTGTTAGATTAAGCGACATGTAGCCCTATGTGTAATCCACCATGTTCAATATAGACCGCGCCCTCTGTTTGGCCGACATTTATTATCTATATTACCTCCTACCCCCCCCCCCCGCAGAGGTGTACCCATATAATAAGTTGTTTTTTACGAAGTCTGAACGATGAGGACGAGAAAGATTATTATGGGGGTTTCTATTCGCATCTTGAAATTCAAACTACAGACCAGGTTTTACTTATTGCAGACTCGTCGCCATGTCTTGATCGTAGTTAGTTGTTAAGTTCAATCTGAGAAATAGCGTTTTAATGCTACTCTGTAAGGTACTCTGATGTAGGTTTGTTGCGCAAGAGATGCGCTCCATACTCCATCCGGCATTTCCCATTCAACGTCCGATTATTCGATCCTAGTTATTCCACCTACTTCAAAGGATGTCTTATATCCAGAGGCTCACGATAATTATCATAACAACCATTATCACCATCATCATCATAATCATCATCATCATCATCATCATCATCATCATCATCATCATACTGGTTTGTATTGCGTTCATTTAGTGATGAATGCTAGAACTTGCAAGAGACTAGGGAGATGTGAAGACTGAGTGACGTTGTCCAATCGTGTCACAGTATAGTTGACACTCATATCGGGACAGTTCAGCAACATATCGACCAACCCCATCAATCGAGCTGCAGTATATCTACCTCAGAATAGCTACGTACTGAAATACATATTTCTATACCAAAATCGCACACTTGCAAAGGTAAGCGTTCCAAAGCTTTTATGTAAGATGCGCTAACGGATACAACTACGAGATAAATGATAAAAGGTTTATTATGCTTCGGATATTATCATCGCACTGTAAAATATACAATTATTTATTAAATATCCAGACACGACTAATTCCAGCCATTTTATATTTACAGTTTACGCGGAAAGTCAGGATCTTGGCAACAATTTCAGTTGGCATGAATATCCGGTTCGGTCAGTTTTCACTCATCAATTTCAGAATTGTTTACTGGCGTCACCAAATTATGTTTGTTTTGGTAGAATCACGCACGAAGGTAAACCTGGAGTCTGACATTTTGCTCGGTTGTGTGAGTAACGTCACTACTCCCCCGTGTTTAAGAACTGAACATGTGGGGATATTCTGTCGTATAATTAATTAGCAACATGGCAGCATATTCCGAGCTATCCGCGTAAATAAAGCACTTCTGCCAATAAACAAAATTTAATTATGTATTAGAGTGACCCACAGTTTTGTTGTGAGTATCGTCCGAAAACGGTATTAGCCACAAACGAGATGATTTATGTAAAACATAGTAGCGAAAACAACTGCATTTAAACAGACGTACTAATAAATACAACTAGAGTACTTCGAACCATCCAAAATAAATAATACGCCCACTTGAATTTATGCAAAACATTAACGAAAACGAACACAATCATAGTTATGTTAATTAGCCAATTAAATAGAGGTATCGTAGAAATTGAAATAAACGATTAAACTTGAAGAAGAAAACACTGTCACTTTTTTCTCTTGTTTTGAGATGATAATTAAAAAAGGTAGATATTATAGAATAAGCACAATGATACCAACGCCTGTATCAGGTGTATCATAGCAGCAATAATGGAAATAAATATGATAACGATGATTACAATGAATGTAAATATTATTAAACGTTACTGTCTTTATAGCCGCTCCGTACCCGTGGCAGGCTAAATGTACCATTCGACAACCGAAAGTATTGAGTTGAAGTGAAAGATGAAATACCTTTCAGAGCTAACCAAGCCGGGATTTGAACACGGGTATTAGAGCTTTGTGGTCAACTCCCGACTGTCAATTAGGATATACAGACTCCCGATTATAATGAGTGAAATAGCGTCTTTTAAAACATATGGACGACTCCAACCTAATTTGTTTATATATATTTTTAAACAAACATCGATGTCTCTGATACGCATCACGTTCATCATCAAAAGCGTTCAAATATCTGAAACGAGAGGTCCCACTATATCAAACAAAACCTGATTGAAAAAGAAATACAATAAAATGAGTACTCACAGCTGAGGAAATGCCCATCACCGATGTATATATTTGAATTGCGGAATTTCCGTATCGTCTATTAAAATACTGAAAAATATACGTTTTTGTTTTATATAAAGGGCATCATATAAGTGAACACTATCGGCACAGGATTAGCCGAACTGGCAAAATAACATTAGCATTATGTATGCAGACCTAATCCGAATATGAAGAACGTACTGTCACGTTATAAATGTCGAGCAAGAGAGAAAAGGCTTTTTAATGCAGATACTTACTTCATATACGCTTACTAGTTGCAGCGGGTACAGCCAAGGCACAATCAGAAAGGAGACCACCGCACTACCACAAATCGCCGACAACGTATAACCGGGCCAAGCCATTATTCCAAAGGAGTAGATCTCCGCCGAACTTCCGACGATGGTCAGTGCCGACAGATAAGAGGCAACCAAAGATATGGCTGTGGGAATAAGCTAAATAGGGAAACAGCGAGAAGACTCCATGAATAGGGAAATGACTAGCTGAAGAGATAATCGAGATATTTCGACGACGAACACTTTGCATAGGGGGAACTTTTGCGGTTAGAGGAAGGTAAGTGAATGGATAAGACATCGAATCAAACCTTGAGCTGGTGGTTGGCCGAGATGAACTCTTCATTGGTCTTCTGCCTGCCCCCGGTGAACGCCTGATACAGCCCGATTCCGATGGAACCCAAAAGAAAGAGCACAAAAATAAGATAGTCTGCCCAATGAAGCATCTCGGATGTTCTTAGCCGACCGATGAGGCCAACAACGCAGATGGCGCGAGGCAGACACAATTCAGACGTACAACAACTAGGCGACGAAAATCGGATCGCCTCATAAACAAAAAGAACAGTTCGTGCCACCGGCGAGATTTGATACGATCGACAACCGGATTACTTTAGCTGCTGTTATCGAACGACCCTTATTGTGTTCACTGAGGGAGCGACTGATCACGTTACTGAGGTTAATACCAAAACAGCTGCATCGTTTTCTTTGACGTAATCAAACACTCGCTTGCGGCGACGTGCACCAAAACAAACGCCGAGAGTGAAGAGGTCCGAGTGACGAGAGAACTCGATTTGCGCTCGATGTCCCAAACTGACCAACAGAGTGCAAGTTTCTGTTTATATAGATAAGGTCACCTTACACTACCGATTTGGATAACCTAGTATGTCCCTGACGTGGCAGTTCGTCAGTGGATAATGTATACATTATTTGAATGGATTAACAAGGTAGAACTTTCTTGGCATGATAGTTATGCACAAATCCGGAACTTCTGACCTATCACGATAGAGTCAGCTATTTTATTAATTTCTTCTGTTATTTCTTGATTCATAGAAAGTCTAACACATTTACGATTTTACATTTCTACCACTGGGATATATATATATATATATATATATATATATATATATATACCCAAGTAATACAGTGCAATCAGCAATAATCTACGTTGATAAATGTTTGTGCTAGCTTTGGTCATGAGGCTTGGGTAAAGTTCAACAGCGATCTTTTATAGGTAAGTTTGTCATAGGTAAAATGTTCAGATACCACTAGAATTAAGAATATCAGTTCTAAATAACAGCAATCCTAGCTAATTCTACGTCGACTACCTCATTTAAATATTTCATTATTAATCAATACATTTCAGTTACCAAACGGCCTTTTTACATTTAGAACAGTTTTTGAACTCAATGAATTTAACATGAAAACGGAAAGTATCCACTGTGTGTATAATCGATTTGTAACGACGTGCTTCTTGTTACATGAATAATTGGCTTGACACACTGATTTTTATCGCCCCAAAATACTTTAACAAGTTCGGACGTTGGCTTATTTCCGAGTGAAATCAATATTTTCACTCACATGCAAGTAGTTTCGATGTAATGGACTCGCATATGTGTACGTTCTGGATTTCACCAACATCCAAGTACTTATGACATAATGCACTCGGAATCGAGCGATCGTTTTGTGCAAACTACGTTTTTTGTTTGTGGATTTTACTTTTTTGCACATTTACATGCATAATGTGCTTAAATTACCACATCTGATTGCTTAAGTTATTGTCCTTTTGCACGGAGCATTTGCTTTTTGACTAACATGAACAAAGGTTATTGATTACAATTTATATGTTTTTGTGTACTGAGGTGTATATTATTTCTAATTTGTATTTTGCAGTTATGAATTTCTATGTAACTAAATTTTTTTAAATCATCGTCAAAATGGTGGGCCATATTTTCCGTGGAAATGTACCCAGATCCGAGTGAAACCATCGCATGATTTCATTCGGATGTGGGTAAAACAGAAATAATGATTTTCTTGTGTGCTAAGTGAGCTTTTATCAATATTGTAGATAATATGGAAGACATACATGTAACAGTTTGCTGGTACTTTTATCGGTTTAAATAAAATAAACTGCATTATATATTGGTTTAGCACAATTTTATCATTAAAAATGTGTATAGATTAAACATTTCATTAATCACGGGAAAGGAAAGAATCACATTATTAGCGAGGTTGCCTCTAGTTTACATGCAGGCGAATTAATTGAAGGCCAAAGTAAACCAGAGGCAACCCCATTAACTCCTTCAGCACTGGATAAAAATTGTAAATGTTCTGATAGATCTACATTTAAACATCCCATTATTTAATGACTACAATAAAATATCCTACAATCGTGACAGTACTTGATTGTGGTAAGTTGGTTTTATTTGATTAGATCTAATATCTTTTAAGTTCATTCGCCAGAGTATTTTTGGGTTTGCACTTTTCATAGTACAAGTAATATGACAAAATAGTAAAAACAGTAATATGACATAAAATAATGTGCAACTTTTTACATGTTCCATGTATAAAATAAATTAAAATTTTGGTAAGAAGGTTATTTGCTAAAGTGTTAGACGTTTCACTGTCTGTCATATTTAATTCTATATGGATTGTTCACCGTGAAATGTTTTACCTTTTCATATTCACTTTGGATGGTAGTAAATGTTAGGATTACACCTGAAACCAAGAACAAACGTCTCTCAAATTACTCAATACTCGAATGTGGGTGAAATATAAATAGTAATCTACATGTACTAAATACAATATAATCAGTCCATACATGTATATGCACAAAATGACTTAAACCATGGTTAACAGGTTTTTGACAAATCGGTTGAAACCACCAGTTAAAACATGGTTAAAACCGTCACATCAAATTATATTTTAACAAAACTGTCAAAAAACAATTTACAAAAACAAAATGACAAAAATAAACTGTCAAAAACTACTTTAGAACAAAATTGCTGTCAAAAAGCATCAAAGACACATATTTGACAACATAGATCAACAAAATGGTGTGTATCTAGAGTAATTCCTCATCAAAATAAACCCACGTTAGTACAGTCTATATACCGTTAAACACTCTGTTTAAACACGTTAAACATGATTTAACACAAACCTTTGAACCAGTTAACTGTATTTTCAACATGATGAAAATAAGTTAGCAAATTGAAAAAAAAACGAATCCTGACTAAAACGAGGTACTTGCAAGCCGATTATATTATCAGTTTCTCATCATATCGTTGACCTGTGATGGTAGGTAAAACATGTAGCTCTACATATGTTAATGGTGACAAAAAAACACTATTTTTTTACAAGGCCATATTAATACAAACTAAGTATATTCCTCACCATTTTCTAAAAGATTGGATGGCGTTTAATAACATTTTCTGGTCTTTTTTAATGGCCCGCTGAAATATGCTTTTGGTATCAAGTACTCGGAAATAACGGTAAGTCAGCGTCTGAATCTGTTTCAGTATCACGATGACTGGTGAGTCGCATCATCGTAAAGAATAATATACATGTTCGATTACACTGATTGTAATTCCATATTGAAGAAATTCCAAAAGGAATTTAATTCTTGTTAAAAAAACACTATCCAACGTGATTTTATATAATACGTGCATCACGATATCTATATTTAACTTGATGCAATTTGACCATGGTACAAAAACAATTGTTAATACCAAATATAAAATAGTCCATGGTTCTCACAGCGAAGGAAATATTATTTTCCAGGATAAAAGTATCATTTTCCAGGACAAGATTTAAAGGTAATAAATCAAGATACGTGGGGAAAAGTATATAATATTTATTCAAAGCATGACAAATTATTGACATGCTTTATGGTACAGCCTCCTCCTCACCACTTCTATCTCAGTATCTGTCTGATCCACCCACTTTTATTTAAATTTTAACTAACATGGGATATTAAGATATACAGGCATAATATTTATTCAAAGTTTGTTTTGGTTCTAAATGGAACATTTCTTGATTTTGTCAAATTCATGGACATTTTCAGAACCTGGAAAATAACAAATTTATTTTCCAGGTTTTCCAGGACGCGTAGGAACCCTAATCGCCCTGATGACAAAATGTTTACTTATAGTGGGTGACCAACTGTTGCATATGTTCATATCAGAATTATGCAAAATGTCCTGAAACATTTGCAAGTGCTTTACGTGGCATTTCCTTACCAACTTATAACTAAATACAAGTTTGTTATAGGGGAGAGGTGGGGAGGTTCGATCACCTTACACTTCAATCGCTTGATTATAGTATACGCGATACAGCAATCGGCAAGAAGTACTTTTCTGTCGGGCCCTTAATATTTTTAATGTTCCTAATAAGGCAATGATCACGTGATTTGTGACCCAATTCAATGTCGTAAACGTTATTTACATAAGCAAAGTGGCGGGGCGGATTGACCACACGTGGCGGGGATAATCGACCAATTTTGTTTGCTATGTGGGCATCGTTTCTTATTATTCTTTATCTTTCAGTATTCACTTTTTGTTTCTTTTCATGATTCACATATCAGCATATATATATATATATATATATATATATATATAAAAATACTTTATAAATTCATGGATTTACAAAAGACGTAAAATTTTATTATATATCTATAACATCATTTATAATATTTAACATGATGATGATGATGATGATTGATATTTTACGGCCACTTTTTGCACATGGTAGGCTAAATAGGCCAAGAGACTCCCGAGGGTAATGAAGCGAAGTCAAAGTTGAAACACCCTTCAGATATGCCCACGCCGAGATTCGAATACGAGTGGTAGTGATCTGGTCCAGTGCACTACCAACTAGACCACGGAGGCGCCCCTTCATAATTTTATAAACTGATAAGTCTTGATTTCAGCTCGTCCACAATTTGATTAATTTATTTGCAATAAATGAAGACCCATATTTACAGCATATAATAATATTACTATTTCATTTGTACAAAGAAAAAAAAACTAAACATGCGTAGCTAACTAACAAGTCAGAGAAAAGTCTACCACAATACCATGCTTTGCGTTTGATGTAAATTAGGCTATGAAACGTCACATAATCGTCACATGATTCAGAAGGCTGTACCCGGAGAAAATGATCGTACTAACAGTTTATGTAAATTAGAAATATGTCACATGATCTTTATCTGACAACCCATTTAGGATAGTGACACAGAAATTATAGTCTGCAAAGAGCGAATCAAGAAAGTGGAGGGGCGAATCTACCACTTTTGTTTCCCGTTATTTCTAAATTTATTGACCTAAGCTTACATAAAGGTACATTTTATCTCTACATACGTTAATTGTTCGAAAGGATACCACACAGAAAGCTAATGAAGATCAAACCCCGTGAAAATCTAACACAAACTGAAAAGCACGAATGTTGCTTACAGACTTTTGACACCCCCGATTTCAGTCGCTAATTGTTGTTTTTTATAGTGTATTGTTTTATTGTCGCAAATTGTTTCAAGGTAAACATAAAACAATTAATCAATGATATATTATGTAACAACCTAAAACTATTAAGTGTATTAAATAAAGAATAGGGTTTTAATGTTGTGGTCGATTCTCCCCGCCTGGTCGAACCACCCACCTCTCCCGTATATAATTGTATTGCTCAACCCCTCAAGTAATAAGTTCAAATAAACTTTTTGGGGCCTATTATACTGTTTACAATTTGCTGTCAGAGTGTTTTCCAACCTTGTGTTCTTACGTTGTGTGTATCTGTGTGTCGAATTGGCGTGGTAACGTTTTCAAAAATGGCATATTCGAAATTCTTATCAACTGATATCTCGCCATTGTATAAAACACGTGATCTATTCAACTAAATACCGTAGCGTTATTATCAACCATAAGCATAGTAATATCCGATTATTTAGCTACATTACACTAGTTACTTAATGCAGCGCGTTGGTTCTTATCGTACCCCATTACGAGTGTAAGTAGTTTCACATTATTTGACCAACTGACACCATTCACCCATGACAACTGTTTTGTTGAATTTGTTTTCATAAATGTGTTGTACGACGGAAATTGTGTGGTTTTTACACAGTCCAGTGATGCCTTATATATTTCGCTATGTCGAAGAATGGCATATTTTATCTGAGATGGGTGGATAACCGAGACTGGACAATTATATTACATACTATCTTTGAACACCACACACACACACACACACATATACACACAAATTTAGCTTTGGGAAGGGAAGAAGTACGGAAGATCTTACGACCAAAAGTAACATCAAATTATCTTGATGGACTAGATTATAATACACATTTAAAAAACTCACCATAAACAACCTGCGCAATATACCGAAATACAAATTATGTTGTGATTCTTTACTACCAAAACAATATTCTTCTAAATCTCAGTAACTGATCGAGACAAGTGAGTGTCGTATTGAAGAGCTGAACCATTCTTCTAAAGTGGAAAATGAAAGCTTTGGATGAGTACCTATCACTTGTTTTTAGTTTTGTGAACAAAGTACGGCATAAAATCAGACTGTCCATGCAAATATTATGAACTCAAAAAATTGTAAAAATACAGCCTATTGCTCAGATAAGCTTTTCCCATCGGAATTATACGCAATTATGACAGTAATGTTCTAAAGAATGGCAGGCCTGTTTGAAGTTATAATTTGTTCTTATTATAACAGAGAGGACACATAATTAGCTGTTATCGCCTGACGCTCGCCTTCTACGTGGAGCTAGAAAAACTGCATATTTGAAGTACAAAAGTATAGTAGCCAATGTTGGTTCAATACATTCATAATACTGTTTTAACGATAAGTGTCATACACAATCGAAAAGCAAAGCTAAGACTTCTGAGATATTAATTTGATACACGAGACAAACGATTATAAACAAATACAAATGTTCTCATTTAGAAATTGTATCTGAAACCAAGATGTAATGGAGCCTGGTAGGAAACTTGATTTTACGATACGACGCGTACCAAAAGGCCAGGCCCCTCCAGTTCCAGCTTCACTCAGTCCAGTTATCATTGAAGGCGAATTGTCCCAAACATCGGACTCTACACCAGAACCATTCCTGATCTATGACTACGGCCAATAGTCAGATTCCAGGATAATAGTTTTTGCCCTGCGTACGCTCTATACAGCTGACACATTGTTCATGGATAGCTATGGTACCACCTGGATTTCCTCAGCTGTTCGTTATCCGGGTCCCCTTGGACTGTTGGTGAAGCATATGCCCTGGTACAACGCAAGACCCAGAATACATATGAGGAACTATTCCTTGTCTTGTTTGATAAGTGCAGTTCGATGGAACTGTATCCGGACCCCAGAACCATTCTGGTGGTTTTTGAGCAGACTGTATAATCAGTGCCATTGGAGCAACCCTGGACAGTGATGTCCAAGTCAGGGGTAGTTTTTACCATTTGACGCAAGTAATCTGGAGGAAGAAACAAGAGCTGGATCTAGTGCCTCAATAGAGATATGGCGAGGACTAAGTTGTTCTGTGGACAAATAGATGCCCTAGCATTCCTGCTCACTGAAGATATACCTGATGGAATCATGTACATCTGTAATAATACCGCTCCCGGTACAGAATATCTGGTGGATTGCTTCGACCTGACGTACGTCACTGGCACTGTCCGTCGTGCAGATGTTCCACGAGATGGTCTAGATGGAGCAGTAATTGTTCGTATGAGGTGGGTTCCACCTCGGTATCCACATATCCTGTGGAATGTTCAACAGGCCACTGAACGGTGAATCAAGAACAACTAACCAGCGCGAGGGCTTGAACATTCGTTTTACTTATTTCGTTAGTTACCAGCATCCCTCCGTGTGGACTATGATAGGTGCCTTGAAGAAAAAAATATGCAGTGGCACTCACATCGCCAAAAATCTAAACGGTCAACATCAGAAGAAAGGGATTAGGCGTGAATACGTAAATTGTGTAAAGATCGTGCAGAATGCAGGAAGACCATCCCTGAACTACTATGTGGAGTGGATCATAACATACGCTGGAAGATGATTAATTATATACAGCTGTGGACTATAAATTATATTTTAGAGATATATTTGTATGAGATTGTTATGGTTGGCTACGTTTGCTTTGTTTTATTCTGTTCTTAAATGACTCAATATTTATATATTTTTTAAATATTTTTATTTCAAATAAACTTATATTTGGCGCCCAGTTAACAAATATAAAACATGGAAACAATATTGATAATACAAACAAATTTATTAAAATTATACAATGCAAACTTAATAATAGGAATATTGATTATGAACACCTATGGACAAGTTGTCAGAAATAAAGAATTTGTTATATGCAGTGTTTGTGTTTGCAAATTTTAGAGTATGAGACATTACTTTGTGGTCCTTACATTCGTACAATGAATTGAATAAAATACAATTACATACTCTGTGTTTTGTATTTATTGAAACAACTATATTTATGGTGAAAGCTCACATAAACATAATCAAAATTTTGAACGTTGGCGAAATGTCCCCCATGCAAATAATGGCTAAATGTCCGATGACTAAGTGTCCGTTGTCCCGGATTCGTAAAACATAGAGTCTCATTTGTAAATGCTGATATACTTATATCATGTCATAATAACTAGCTGTTAATCCAGCCGATGTTAATTTCACGATCTCTATTTATTTAAATATGATAACTAGTAAGGGACCAACTAACTATTATCACGGAGTACATTAAAACCAACGATGAAGGTTAAACTGTGGAAGAAATCTTCCGAAGAAATATTGTCATCCGGTTTCTTCCAGAAGAATCCAGAATAAACCTATTTTTATGAAAATTAAACGTATATTTACATTTTGTAAAGGTAATAAATAGCCAGGTTTTGTTAATGTTCAAGGCAGAAATTTCCAAAACCATTATTATATTTTGTTTTAATTTAAAACGGCATTTATCATCTTGTGTTAATTTAGTAAAATATATAATAGCTGATAACAACGACACCAGCAACAACCACAACAACAAAAACAGCAACAACAGCAACAATAACAACAACAATAACAAAGCTAAAATGTGTGTGTAAACGTACATTAATCATCCAAACACGCGGACACAGATATATTTTATTATATAAACCCGTAAATTTGAGTTAATATATAATCACTTAATAACACAGAAATTTGGTCATTTTGTTTGAATGATTTAGTAATAAAAGTAATAAACAATACAACATTCGACCAGTCATATTCAACACACTGGGAACAAAGCCATATATACACGTATGCATACCACATTATGCATGCATGCAGTTCGTTTAACCAAATATTTAAAAATATTAATCTCTTAATTATATACGACAATTTACATAGAAAAGTATTTATAACATCGAAACAATCCTGGTTCGAGTTCAAAGTCATATTGTGATGTTATAATTGATCGACGTATAATATCTATTAACATATATTAATTCTGATTAGGCCAGTGTTAATGCGTTTGATACGGCTAAAATCTCACAGACCGGTGGAACATATGTTTAGTTTGTCAGATAAATTATGTGCTTGAATGGATTTTGAGGTTTATCTAAAAAAAACATTACCATCAAAATAAACATTAAACACACTAAACAAACTGAATTTGAGCGAATCGTAACATCCTTAAAAGTAAACGTATTTTATATGAGAACATAAGGTTCCAGTTGATAAAAAGAATAAAACATGAAATATTACAAGGAACTGCCATTATTATAAACATATCAAGAGTTTTAGATATGTTGAAATTTGCAAAGGGTATACCTGATTTATCCATTGATCTATACAAATTATAGGCCCTTTTCAATTTTGCCAATAATAACAAAAGTGATCTACAAAAGATTTTATTGGCTCATAAACAAACAAAACATTCCACATTCCAGCCAGCATGATATCTAGCCAAAACTTCCACTCTGAAGGCATTTAACTGAATTTATCTCCGAAGTACTCAGGTCACGTTACAATAAAGAACGAACGATTAAGGTATTCCGGGATCGGTCCACATAAGACCGTTCACATAATAAATCACAGGACACTACAGAATAAATTACAACATTATAGCATCCATGGCATGGCCTTAGATTAAGGAACCATCTAACTAATCGAAAATAATATATAGCATTCGAAGACACTGATTTAACAATGATAAAAATCACACATTGGAATACCACGAGAGTCAGTTTTGGGCCCTTATCTTATTATATACAAATGACTTAACCCAATGCATTGACTAATTGCAGGAGTAATTTATTTGAGGGCGATATTACAGTCTATTGTGTTCTTCAATAAATATTCAACATCTGTTTAACATAACTACATACCTAAATCCACTTAACATTGGTTCAAAGCAAATAAGCTTTCATTAAATATCAGCAGAACACATTACATGATCTTTCCAGGACAGTCGACGCAATCTGGAAACGTGTTATTCAACTGGATTTTCTCTAAGGCGCGAAACTGGTGTAATATGTTTCCTTTTGCGAGAGAGTGTCACCAGGGGTGCATATTATATGTAACAATGCATTGCCATAGTTTAGTCGATAAATAATAAGGACTTGGTACTACAGTCTTGCATGTCTCATCATTTATGTTCTTACGACTAAGTTCTATATTTCTTATTTGATAATAACAGGACTTACATATTGAATTCACCTGCTTCTCCATTCCTAAAGTATTATCCAATATAATTCCTAGATTTCTTACAGATTCTCAGTTTCCTACACATATTGCTTGGATGAGAAAACAATTAATTCGGTCTTATCCTTATTATTATCCTTGCTGTTAATAAAATATCTATGTGTTCAATACAAGTTTGTTTTAGAAGATGAAACATCATCCCATTTATCACATGACTTTAAGGTAATGTACACTTGTGTATCATCGGCATGACAAATATATTTAATATTATGCCGTTTAATACAATAATTCTTTGGTTCTAAAACGGATCCCTATGGTCCACCAAAAAGACCTACATCTGGAGATGTTTTATTGCGAATTTTGTTATATATTTAATTTCATAATAATAAATAATATAATAAAAGCTTTATTTTGAAAATTCTCTGAGTATTTTCTAATGTGTTATTTCTCAAAATTGTGTAGAATTTGTGACTTGTGATAGTTAGCTTGTTCAATTTTATCTAAAGTTTTCGTCTTTTTTCAATTAAAAAAAATCTGTTCATCTTAAGTATGCAGTGTGAATTTATTTATCGAAAAGCAAATGCTTTATACCTATATCACTCTAACCCCCGATGAAGCGAGCTAAAGAAAGTCGTGCTGCTTATAGGGAAAAAAAACCCAGAAAAAGGCAAAAAGGGAATTATTAAAAAAAAGAATGAAGGGCAGGATTGAAATACATCAGTCGTAAATAAACTACTACTACTGGAGAAGTTTATGAATCAAAGACAATGTCAAATCCAAGGGATTTAACTTCAAACGATTCGTCAACTTCAATTTCTCCAAGTCAGGAAGAAACTATGGCTGTGTTGCGGGACAAAAGTTGTCGCGGCACAAAATGCGTCGTCTCTATACCTTAGCGTGGGGCGCATTTGGGGCTAAGTGGAATTTCAGTCCGGGGAAACATAAAAAAAGTAAAACTAAGTTTACGCTTTGATATGGTGCAGTTATTCAAGATATTAAAGTCATTTTGTAAATATAGCATGTCAATATACATGAATACATACTTTATTTACGAGCTTATTGATATTAAAAAGGCCTTTTAAATACGTTTACTTTCATGTAATGTTGTTGATTTTCGTAACTGGGGGACAATTTAAGGCATGAAACGGAACAAAACAAAACTTAGTTTACAACATGATTGTGTAATTATTTAATTTCTGAAAGACGTGCATGTTGTACAGTTATTAAATGGAAATTTACCAATTGTGTATTGTTAAAGTACTAATCTGTAGATAAATGCCTCTAAAATAGGTTTACATTAAACGATTATTTTGATAACTGCCAAACTAGTCAATACATCCAGAGGGTAATCCAGAGGGTAATTGGTGGCCCAGAAATAGCTAATTTCTGGATCAATTGGATATATATGTTTTGGCGCCATTTACTGGTACATTCAGTTCGAGACGTGGCACCCTTTGTCTTTACGTTATGTTTTGAATTAGGACGTACGATAAGTTGAGTTGTGAATAACACATTTTTAAGGAAGATTTCACCTTTAAACTTTTCTCAATCTTCCCATAGTATATTACAGAGCAGAAGTAAGTCAATCATAGGCTCAGCACGTTTATTAAATGTCTTTTTAAATAGGTTTTGTGTGTGAAATGTGTATGTAGTCAATTTCACCTAAACCTGGCCATGGCGAGGATTAGGTCTGAAGTGGCTAGGTTTGGGTTAATGTCAAATACATTTTACAGTTATTAAGACCAATCGCTTTAGACAACGAAACCTACACTCAAAGCCCATACACACTAGGCTTTGGGGTCAGACTGACATGGTAGCAGCACTTCAAGCAGTCAACTCAGGCGAGATGTCCCAACGAGCAGCCCAAACCACGTTTAATATACCTCGGGCAACACTTCACATCTACCTCAGTGGGAAGATAACACTTGATGCAAAGCTGGGGATGATGTCCTGGTTCAATTACCAACAAGAGATAAATGTAACCGGGCAGACATGGGCGTAGGATTCGGCAAGAAACAGTTTATAATATATGCTGGGCAGTATGCGAAAAGAATATGGTGTGAAGTTCAAAAGTGGAAAGCCATCAAATAAGTGGTGGTATAGAATGCTGAACATGTATAAAATTGGACTTGTCCTAGATTACAAACCAATGAAGGTACTGGCTAGGTTTGGTACAAAATCTCTCCATAGTAGATCAAGCGGAAACAAGGAATTGATAACCGTTATTGAAGCAGTTAATGCTGATGGGGAAGACACCACCACATATGATACCCAAGGGGAAGACCATTCGGGCTCTAAATAGTTTTGAGTTTGAAGCTGCTCCTAGTGGCACGACATGGAGTGTGAGAGACAGCGGATGGATAAAACAGGGAATTGCCAAATTATGGTTTGAAAAGAATTTTCCTGCCAAGTATAGGTAATGAACGTCCTCAAATTCTGATTGTAGATGGCCACGATTCACTTTTTTCTTCTCGAATTACTGGAGACTGCAGTGGCCAATAAAATAATAATAATTTAACTTTCTGCATACACGTCAAACTGGCTTCAAGCTTGTGACCGTTCTCTGTTTGGTCCACTCAAGACATCCCAGCAAATGATGTCTGATTATTCTGGAGTTGTTGTGGGGAAGGCAAATTTCACAGGTCTCTTTGCAAAGGCTTGGGAGAAGGCTATAACCAGCGATAATATCAGATCTGGATTCAGAGCTTGTGGGATTTTCCCATTCAATCCCGGGGGAATTCCAGATGATCAAGACCCAACAAATCTTTAACCTATCAAATTTAGGAATCTGTGAAAGATGTAATTCCAGAACTTGAATTAGTTGATGTATCAGGAAGAAACCTCTCCACGAATAATGACGTCATTATTGATGATGTGGCAAAATTTGGAAACCTGTTGTCTTCCGGTATAGCTCTCGCTGCATTGGAACTTACATTCTCAGAAGATAAAAAGGAGTGTTTCGAGTTATGATATGGCCTTGGATACCATCTGTTAGACCCTTCCTATGCACACTGGAAATATTCAAGGACACAGTCAACCGTGATCCAGAATATGGTATGACTGTAAATATTGAGAATATCAAAAACACCGGACCAGCATTCAGCATCCAACATTTAGATGTCTCATTACATACACCTATGACATTATCTGCTGTAGATGAATCATTTCCTGTGATGCCATCAGATGCATATGTTACATCAGATATGTCCTCATCAAGTACAGATGTCTCGTCAACTTCTCCCGATTCAAAGCCTGCGATATCGCCATTTTCTGACATATCTTTACCAGCGACGTTATCATTTGTAGGTCCTGGCAATGAAGATGATGATGTTCTGCCATACCATAAGTGCCTGATGCTTTCCGTGAAGCAAAAAAAAACGAAAGAACCAAATTACTTTATATTGACTTCAAAGGAAGCAATTGATAGGACATTTAAACAAAAACATGACAATGAGGAAAGGGAATGGGAGAAAGTTCAGAGAAAACTCAAACGACAACAAGGAAACAAACTGCAAAGGCCATTAAATCTAAGCCAAGAAATGTGCTAAAACATTGCTAACAAAAGCCATGAAGCTCCTAAGAAATCTAGTGGGACAAGGCTGAAAATAACAGTAACCAAGAGGAAAGGGAAACATTCCAACAATCAAGATCTGTCGGATTACAGGGACTACTTCTGTATTTACTGTGAGGAGAAATACACTAATCCTCCAGTGAAGATTGGCTCCTGAGTAGTATCTACAGGAAGTAGTGTCATGTTCAAACAAATTGCCTGGAAAACATATCTGCGACCTATGTAGAAGACAGTAAACCAGTTTGTCCTAGAATTACTCTGAATAGTCTGCTTCCAATGACGCTCTAACACCAGAAAGTTATAAATATAAATACAAATCTTATAATTTTGATGTATGGGATAGTGGTAAGATTCAAAAGTGTAGTGTTTCATAAATCTTTAATAGATGTCGTTCAAATTTAGTTATATGTTATGCTTTTGAGCATCCTGAAAATGATTCTCTAAAGCTAACTATGTGCTTAGTTGGTCTAAATAGCTTAGATTTAGAGTGTCTTGTCCATTTTCCATTTTTGAGACTTTCAGTATGTTTAGATATCTCAGGTTCCAAGAGAGTATTTAAAAGTTGCTTAGATCATGTATTTACAGTGGTAGATACTTAAGATTCGGTGTTTCGCCTGCCTGCCATGCAACCACCCCATGCCCAAATCAAACTAGCTGCATTCTCCTAGCTACACGTCTCGGCTTACTTCCCCATGTTAACTTTTAAATAACAGATGGGTTGCATTGATAGTATAATTGTTGGGTGTACAAACGACTTTTATTCAAGTACGATCAAGTTGAAGAAGGGGTGGCCAGGGTTAGGTGAAAAGTATGTATTCACTGACCCGGATTAGGTAAAATGTGGCCAGGATATGGTGAAATCCTAGATTCGGTTTCAAACTCATATAACACATGATCAGAAGGCTCAAATTACACTTACACCTGATGAATAGGGTTTGGTTAACTTCATTTTCTTGGTGAGAAAAATTGAATTAGTTATCTTGAATAATGAGTTATTGGGAACTGTTTGAAAACTTATCCTAATTAAAACTTATGTTTTGCATGTTTTAGGAACTTAGTAACTTTGTGAAAGAATGTGGGCAATATTAAAATATGATATATGGCAAAGATATAAGTGCCTAACATGTTAGTGCGAGAAAAACATGTTAAAAATCGGTTTAGTTTTGCTTAAGTTTACAATTACTGACTCGCAGAAAGGCATCATGGGTAATATTTTAGTTTACACATTCGCCAACAACAAAACTTGTACAATATGGTTATGTAGTCTTAGCTGGTTATACCGTAACATGACCAACGCTACAGTGTAAACCATCTAGCTAATACAAGGAGACACTGCAAATACGCACAGGAATATAGGCCCCCGACAACCTTTAGCCCGTATTAGGTCGGGACAATAGTTGTCGACACATATTGGCACGACAACTTCTGTCCCGTAACACCGGGACCAGCTGTTGATAGGGTAGATATACAATATGTTGGTCTATGACCAAGCAAGATTAGCCAGGGCATACGGATCTTTCTAGTACGTCAAGGTACATCTGTGGTTCAAAATCTAGATTCTGATTTTAATGAAGTAATTCGTCAAGGTGTGTCAACCAACGGACAAACTAAAAACCTAGCACGGGAATCTTTTTTCAAACTCTGCTAAATGACCAAAATAATGTTGTGATCCTTGGATGGTGTACTACCCTTCCAAGGAAGATCTTTACTGCTTTTGGTGCAGACTGTTTTCAGACAGAAGTAAGTCTAAATTTATTCTGAGGATACATTCAACACATGGTGGAAACTGAATCCCAAAATATCCGAACATGAATCCAGAGCAGCTCACGTTCAGAATTTCACTCAATAAAAGGAGTTGGAAATTAGGATTTCTCGTGTAACAACAATTGATAAAACAAAAAGAACAAGAAGTTGTTGAAAGCCAAGTGAAAAAGTGGAAGGAAATCCTTTCAAGATTGTTTGATATTATTGGATTCCTAGCTGAACTCAATTTGGCTTTATGAGGACACCGACAAGGAAGGAATTATGGGAGAAAATGGACTGGAACCCAAAGCAACAGAAAATAGAGGTAATGTTTTAGAGGTAGTTCATTTGTTGACGTAATATGATCCAGTGCTTCGTAAATATCTTCTAAGAATCCAGCTGGAAAACAAGTTTGCAACTTCTTATCTGTATCCTACTATTCAGGACGAGTTTGTAGAGATAATGGGAGAAAACGTAAGAAGCAAAGTCATCAAACAATTAAGTAAAAGAAGACATGTATTTTTCCATGATATTCGATCACATAAGGATCAAACAAGCCACGTTTTACGCTATATGTGATGACCGATGGAGATAAAGTGAAGGTTGTGGAATCATTTATCGGTTTCATTGAAACAAAAGGTGAAACCGGCGAGAATATTTCAACGATGATTTTGGAAAGATTATAGGGAAAGACGGAATTGATATTCAAAACTGTTGAAGGCAAGCATATGATAATGATGCAGTAGTGGCTGTTCTACATACTGGTGTTCAGAAACATGTCATGGAAATTGGTTGAATTTGGCGGATGTTTATGCAGTTTTGTTGCTGTGAATTTTGTTAACTTTTTTAACGTTTGTTTGTATATTGTTCTACGCCAACTCATCGTTAGGATGTTCCGACTTCAGTCACTGGTTAAAGTGTCAAGCGCATAACAGAAACCCGGTCGAGTGTAAATGAAGCTGTAAATGTTGTAAAGAAACATATCTTAAAAGGTGCCTTAGAAGTGCCCCAGAAACGTTAACTCTAGAAGAAGAAAATACAGCTATCAGAGCAAATGCTGGTGTTCTACTTCGTGCGTTGCAATGATTGTCCTTTTTGCGCTTTCTTGGCATGTGGGGACCCGTCCTTCTAGAAATTAACGACACACACAATTAAACTTACTTCCAAACCAAATGATTGAAGATACAACAGTGTGATATATAAGTTAGGGCATTAAAACATTTCTAGTTGAAAACAAGGACAAGCGAGTGAGTAATGGAGTTAACTGTATGCCAAAGAAATTTGCATTGATCTGGGGATAGTCATGAAACGTCAGCATCGACCCAAAAAGAAGAAATAAATGTTTGGTGAAGGATCACGAGATCCTGAATTGCCATACGACATTGAAAATTTCAACAGCTTCATGAACCTCGTTGAATCTTTTGGATGATTAAATATGAGTGTCAAATAGATCACCATCAGGAGGACGACATCGATAAAGAGTTCCTCGTTGAGAGAAAAAAAGTCTAAAGCATTTGATTGCTGTTGCTACTATTAAAGACGGAGGATAGACGTGGAAAGAAGGCCCCATTAAAATTTTACAGTTTATTCAAACGTATAACCTTGGGAACTCGGTTCCAAATATATTAATAATGCTCCGGATTTTCCTCATAATTGCTGTTAGTGTTGCTACCTGTGAGAGGTGTTTTTCGAAACCATGGAAAACTAATTAAAAAAAATTACTTAAGATCTACAATTAGCACCTTAGGGTTGAGAAATCTTACCATACTGTCTATAGAGTGTCAATTGACGGATTCAATAGTTTTTGACACTGTCATTGATGAATTTGCCAACAAAAGAAGAAAAAAATGTTATGCTTTGTAGAAAATTTAGATTTCATTTTAGAAATAAAGATGGTCCTAATTTTTTACACTTTTTTCCCTATATGTCATTTATGCTTTTTATTTAATTTAAATGTTACTTTTAAAGTCTAAGTATATGTTTGGTGTGTATTGAAAACACGTGAAAATAATATTATAATGGCCAACTAGTTAATATATATATATATATATATATATATATATATAGTGTGTGTGTGTGTGTGTGTGTGTGTGTGTGTGTGTGTGTGTGTGTGTGTGTGTGTGTGTGTGTGTGTGTGTGTGTGTGTGTGTGTGACTTTAAGAGGGACTCACTGTGCAATATGTTGTATTCTAGCTAGGCCACTGGAATCAGGGGCGTATTTACAACGATTTTGTTGATACGCAAATACTGGGAGTACTGGGTGGGTGGAATGCATCGCACCAAAAACAACAAATCTATGAATCAATATGCAAATCGAACGTTATAATACACAAGCTTTTATGCGTATTTGCGTAATGAAAGATAAACGCCTTTGGCAGTCTGTGCCTCGGCTCAACTAAGTCATCCGATAATTGTGTATTTACTGTAGCAGTCCTCACTTTGTGCGATGGAATAGCCGAAAGACGATTAGAAGGCTGTATCTCTCGATTTGTAAAAATCTGTTAAAAAAACTAACCTGTTCAAGGTTGCATGCTTTCTTCAGTAAATAATATCGATCGTTCAAATATTTAATTGATTTAGTTACATCGTTTATTTAGGGCATCACTGTACGACATCCTTTAATTAAAAGACATACATCTGTTATTAATTAAGAACGTTTTATAAAATCCGTATTTATTATTATTATTATCCGCTCTGACTTCAGACAATCTCCGTCTCCATTGTGAAATTAATCAATTAATAGCTATCTTCATAATCTTGTCCCATCCAATTTGCATTGTCTTTAAAATGTTTACATATTATAATTTCTTGTACCACTTGTTATGCGAACTGAATAAATCTATTCTACATTATTATTATTAGTAGTAGCTCGTATTATTCATTTATTGGAAACACTTTTTATTCTATCTGTTATTCCCTGATAATATCAGTGATATTATTATATCTAACTAAAACGTGTTTATGCTTGATGGTGGCACTAAGTGACTAACGGAACAAACTTAACCCGCATAACCCGATTTGTTTTCTTCCCCAGAAGACACACCACACCATAAAAGTTACTTGATTGATTTAAATGTTTCGTTTTAATAGAAACCAGTTTATGATCTACAAAGTCAATTTCTTTGAAGTTATCAAGACTATGTGTTTGTGAAATACAACACATATCTGATATCCTCGACGAAGTCTGAAAAGGGAATATGATTAAGAACGAAATTGTCAGAGTTGTTTTCGCATTTGGATTTTGCATGTGGAGTTGTCAAACTCGGTTATATTTTAATCTTGTTATATAATTTTTAGTGTATGCTCATTATCTAGCGTAACAGAAATTTACAGATGTTCAGGAGGAAGCTACTCAGCTTGGACTTCACCAATCCAAACAAATTCAACTACAGTGGTAAGCTAATTTTTTTTAAATAATTCTTTGTTGAGGTTTATTTCCCACAGCCACTGACTGACTGAGCCAGAGAACAGTTTCTGTGTTACTGTTAGTGAGCGAGTAATTCAAGAGTTAAATCTACAGATGAAGACGAAAGCTATAAAGCTCAGATAAATCTGTCTACTGTCTGGCTCATATAAATAAAATTACTTTTATAATCCTGACACTCGCAGTGTAACTTAAGTCACCATGTTAATTGTTATCACCCAGAAATGAGAAAGTCAGTAAGTCTGAAGTCAGCTCAGTGCGTTTGTGAAAATGTCTTCAGTTAACTGTTTAATGATAGACTAGTAACGCTAACACTATATTTACATGATGAGGATATAGTTCTAGACCATTTGTAGTATATTATATGAGATTATGGTTCAGCACTTTCTGGTCTCGGTCCACAGTAAACATATGCATGGTTGACAGGTTTTTTTTTTACACAGATGTTATTAACACCGTTAATTACTGATTATTAACAACATGTAAAAACATGTTTTTTATAGTTTTTTACACTGACTTGTAAAAAACCCAATAGTAAAGTGATAACAATATAACAACATCTACTACTGCATAACTGTAATACATAAAATATGTAATACAACAATTGAGTTAACAGACTGTTCGAATCTCAGCATGGGCATATCTGAAGGTTGTTTCATCTTTGACTTCGCTTCATTAGCTTTGGAGACCGCTCAGCCCATTTAGCCTACCAGGTGCACAAAAGTGGCCATAAAACACAAATCATCATCACATAACTGCATGTTGGCTTAGATTATAGAAAAGATGGAACTAATACAGTGATTATTATTTAATATCCAGCCTTTAGTAATGTATAAAGGTGGAAGCTCACAGAATTCCATATGGGAACAGTTTTTACATGTTGCCATTGGAAATGTGCAAAAAGTGTGATCATCAGCAAACTAATAATGCTGCCAAAATGCAAGTCCACTGCACAAAATGTTCAATGGATTCAGTTTCATCAGGATCAAGTTGATGCCATCAACTGAGCGAATATTTTCCAACTTGGAAATATTTACACTAAAGTGCACAGTCTTCTACTAGTTCTAGGCAACAGTGAAACTTTTAAGCTGGTATTCTGCTATAAGATTCTCAGAGGCAGTGTTGAATTAGACTGTTAACTGTTCAGATAGGCAGTATTCACTTTGTCTGCAGAAGAACGATAAATCTCATTATTTTGCCATATTCTTAGTATTCTTGTACAAATTCATGTGTAAAATATTGAGTAGTGTGTTAATAAAAATTCATGTCTATGAAAGATACTATCTGATAAATGTGTTGAATGACATCCATTACGACTAGTAGAATTGGCTTATAGTTATAATGAATGAGGTTTTTTACAATGTAATGTAAAAATAGTTTTTTTACAGTAAACACCCAACCCTGGGGAGATGCAAGTAGTTTTTGGTGACAACAATTTTTCAACATGTTGAAATTTCAGTAGTTATTTTATTTAGAAATATTAATACATTTATACAAATAAGAAAACGTAGTTCAGTAAATGCTACAGGACATGCAGACTTAGATTACTGTACACAAATTAAGAGAATCGTAAGCTCACAGCTGTTGCAAGATTATTACTATATTTACTAAAATTTAGCCAGATGTTTTGGGTAATTCAGCCCATTTGAAACTATTTTTGGCATAAAATAGTGGCATAAGGCATACAAATAACATATTCAGTGTATTGCCATATCATTTGGTGGTTTGGAGCAATGATTTTTCCATGATCATAAAATTTTCTCACTTTGATGTTTGTGAAACTGACATTTTTCATTGCAGATGAAAGCCAATACAGAAACCTAATTATCTGGATAGAAGATCAGAAAATTCGTCATTACAAAATTGATGATCGCAAAGAATTGAGAGACATATGTAGTGGAGAGTGGCAAAAATCATTTAAAAAGGTAACAGTACACAGTGGGTATTTGTTTATGAGCAGGAATAAGGTCATCAATAATTATAATCGATTGTAAATGATTACCGTATATACTCGTGTATAGGGCGCACCAGGTTTTAGGACCAGTAAACCCCCCATCAGTCGAACCTGTGTATAAGCCGCACTAAAATCAACAAATTTATTCAAAACCCCAAAATTCGTCATCATCACTATCTTCATTGAACATCTGCGTTATCCGTTCATGTGTCATCATGCATCTCGCCTTCTTCATCAGGGTCGATTTAATCCCGGGCTGTTTTCACCCACTGTGTGACAATAGGTTGTCTGTTGCTGTGCGTTCGTTTCTGTAATGCTGTTTGAAGTAGTTTATTAGTAGTTCCCATGTTCCAGCTTTGGAAGTAATTAACACATTGTTTGCTGTAATCGTTTTCCTTTGATGTGGCTTCTAGGTCATTTTTTTCGTGGCCTCATTTGTTCAGTTCAATTACACATGCTGACACGTCTTAGATAGACCAAAAATAAAATCTGCCTCTAATAGTTTATGGAGGCTGCCGTATTGGTCATAGTGTGGCCGTTTTTGTATTACAGCCAAATTTTGCAGGGTTGGCATGTTTCTTCCATGTACGGTAAAAAACGGGTTATTTCTGTTACGGAAGAAATACTTTCTTCCCTTCCATTTTGGGAAGAAATGGAAGAAACCCCAGAATTTGACAAATATTAATATATTTTTCATGCTAATCATACACATATGCACTTTAAAAAAAATTATAATAGTCCTCATATCTGTTGGTTTGCAACAAATCTTTGGGGACCAATGAAAGAAACTAAAATTGATTTGTTTTGACCAACATGTTGAAACTAATTGTACCGTAAATAATCGAGGTTAAGTTGATTTTTGGGAAGAAATGGAAGAAACCCCATAATTTGACAAATATTAATATATTTTTCATGCTAATCATACACATATGCACCTTTAAAAAAATATAGTAGTCCTCATATCTGTTGGTTTGCAACAAATCTTTGGGGACAAATGAAAGAAACTAAAATTGATTTGTTTTGACCAACATATTGAAACTAATTGTACTGTAAATAATCGAGGTTAAGTTGATTTTTTGAGGAGGGAAAAGGGAGTTCTCAGAAGCACCTCGACTTATCTGCACATCATATTTCCTACCAGCTAAAGGAAAGCTATTTTGGGCTATCCTTTACACATAAAATTTTAGGATTTAACCCAATAAGAGCCAGAGTCAGAACAAAATCGCCACATCGCTGCCTATTAATACATCATTATTCGATAATTAACGATTAATTTTCACCAAACTATTACAATAAATATGAGCTATTGTCTTTTAATTTCATCTTGATTTTATAAACGAAAAATTATTAAAAGACATGATAGACGACAACTAACCATTCACAAAAATCCATTTCTTCCCATTGGAAGGGAAGAAATACCTTTCTTCCAGGAAGAAACCCAACCCTGTGATTTGGACCTACACCTTTTGTAGGATCAGATTGTTGTGCTTTCTGGATCCCTGTGCATCAAACAGATTTATTGCGATCCGGATTATTTGACACCTAGATAATAAATCATGTGCTGGCCGTTCCCAGAAGGCCTTGGTACCAGCAACAGTCTGACCCGGACTACATTACCCATAAATTATTACTTGACAATAGGCCGACACCATGCTACTCATTGGCGGTTATCACGATTAAGTTTGGCTTCGAAAGACAACAGCGAAAACACACCTAATTTATTTGTTTTTTGTTCATATATTCATTATTAATGTTGTAAAACAATATTATTGTATTTCCCCCTAAATTATGCCAAATATTACCTTCCCTTTTAGTCTGACCCGTGTATAAGCCCCCACTTTTGGCAGCGATTTTGTGGTATCAAAAGTGCGCCCTATACATGAGTATATATGGTACATTATATTAAGTAACTGTAGCTATCAGATGTATTATACAATGGTCAATGTTTTGAGCAACCACTGTAAGGAACAACCACCTGCTGTATATGACCACTTTTACATGCATGGATCATTCCCCATGCTTTTGACCTTTAATGTGCAATTGTCTAATGCAACCAATGACATCTCAATCATAGCAAAAGTTTTTTTTGTTTACCTTTTTATGGGACCACAAATGGCACACATTCGAAGTAGTCAAAAACCAAAAGCCACTTCATGCATGAAACAGAATTCATTGCAGATTAACAAAAACTTTAAAATCTTTATTTTTAAATTATAACAGATACACCATATGGTCATATGTTCTTCATGTGATCAATTCCCGATTTTTTCCAAGTGCTATAAAATATATAATTTTGTGTATTTGTGAAATAGAACCTATACTAGTACATACTATTGAATGATAAAAACCAAATCTACACAATAATATCTATCAACATCCATAACTCCAAATCATTAGATAGGCCAACAAAGATAATTTATCAATGAAACAAAACGTCCACAAACATTTCGGAAAATCAGTTTTTTCCCTATCTGTTGGCGATCAGTGGTGATGAGATCAATTTTTCTTATGATTGAACAGCTTTGATTCTTCAGATCTGTAGAGTAAATAATAATATTGTATATTTAATAAAGCTCCCTTACTACTAGGAGCCATTCAATCAAGCTGTACAGTGATAGCTGAAATAATATGTCTGTAAAAATCCTAAAAGAGATTTAAACAATAATTTTAATTTATTTGTGAAAGCAAGCTTGAACAGGTGTGTTTTTAGAATGGATTTAAAATTTTAAAGAGACTATGCATTTCTAATATCTGCTGGGAACCTATTCCACAAACTGGGGGCTGCAACACAAAATGTACAATCACCATATGACTTGAGCCGAGACACAGGCACCTGCAATAGTATCTGACTGGATGACCCAAGTTTACAGGATGACTTTCTAATGGATACCAGTTCACACAAGTATTCATGTGCCATATTAATTCTGAATTTGCTGATGACGATTGATGTTATAATGGAGTATATTATAGTGGAGTTTATCATTGAGGAGGTTTTAATTGTTCCACTGATGGAGTAGCTCCTGAAATATTACTTGGTGTATAAATACATGAGCAAATGTGTCATATGTCACAATTGTCTCTATAACTATCTTTATTATAACAAGTGATCATGGCTAGCTGTAAGCGTTAAATACTAAACCTGGAACATTATGCAGATGTCAAACAGCATGACAAGGATCTGTCATGTCGGTCCTTAGCCAAGATGGTGAATGTGGGCAAGAACCAAGTTCAAAGCATCATCAGTGATTGTGAAACAATTATGAAAATGTGGTAAAGTGGAGTAAACTGGGAGGGTAAAGTACCTATGACATTGAAATATGAATGTAACCATCTCATGTATGAGTTATTTTGCCAAGTCAGGTCAAATAACATCCCTCTTAATGGGGAGTTGTTGCAGGAGCAGGCCATTATTTACAGCTCAGAGCTTCGTTTAGGTGATTTTACAGCATCTAATGGTTGGTTTCAAGCATTTTAGTAGCACTGTAGCATCAGATCAGCACAGTTGTCTGGTGATGCACCTGATGTATCCATGGCTACCATTGATGATTGGAAAATATGCTATGTATAGATTCTGGTCACAGACTCCTGAATCTAACATTTCAATGCAGCTAAGGCAACACAATAAACTATGCTGCGGTTTTTAAATAATATTTTTTTTTAATTTATGTGCATGTATGTAAATGTATTTTTTACATAATAAATACAGAAATGTAGCACAGTGCCTAATTAAATGGCTAAATTTTATTACCTAAAAATGGTTTATGTGACCAACCTGTATTATATTATTAAATTTTAAGACCCTTTTGCTCTGGCAGAAGGGGCGGTATAATAAGGCAGGGACTCCTGTATTTGTAATAATTTATTCTGTAAATATGATCAAAAATGACAATTAGTTTTCACATGGTGCTTAATTATTTACGATATTGTCATATTCCAAAACAAAGCAATAATATGTTATTTTATTCCACTCTACACAAAGTTAGTTTTCACTCTGTATTACCTATACATATGCTAGTTATCTTACATGTTACATCAATATAGTGTTTATAATCAAGCTGTACATCACATGTCTCATTCTGAAATGAATAATTGTGAATATTTAAATAGAATATTATTTCTATAATTAGCTTGTGTGTTTGAAGCTCATAATTGGCCATACATATACTTTTAGTAATGTGTAATGTTTTTATTTAGATGTGATATAAGTGGTATATGTATGTATATATATATATATATCCATGGTTAGAAGCAAATTATAATCCATTACTAGTCCACAGGACTAATAACTTGAAAATATACTAGTCCTGAGAGTAATTCACAAGTCCTGACTATGCCAAATAGGGTTTCACATACATAAAGTTTATTTCATAATGTATGAACTTCAGTGGTTTTGCGGCATTTTAAATGCACTTAAATGTCTATTTTGAAGAAAGGAAACTAAGTCATTGGTAGCTTATGCTGAGACAGCATCTGGTTTCAATTGCTGAAGCTTGAAGGAACCTAAGTTTGGGTCCATTACTATTTTGATATGAATTAATTGAGAAAAAATCTAGGCAATACCATGGAAGGAAAGTGAGATGACCATGATAATACAGCACACCGTTCCCAGCATCACACATTTTCCCTGAGCATGCTTAACCAGTTTTAAAATATTTTAATGCGATGGTATGTTCAGTAGATTGATAACTGAAACAAAATGACAATATCTGGGCCATCACATGCTGCTGCACACACTTAATTATTTTAACCTTATAATCATACTTGCCCACAGGAAGACTCAAACTCAAAATTTAGTAGTCCAGTCAATTTTGTACTCGCCTTGGATGGTGAACAGGTGAACATTAATTTCGGGCTCTGTATATGTAACTGAGTGATGACATTGTTTGTTTTTCATGCTTGGATGATATGAATTGTATTCATGGCTGTAAACATGAATACTATAATACAGTGTAATTACAATATTGTTGGTTGAAGTCAGTATTAACGTAATCACTATAATCATTATATATTATGAAGTAATTATATTAATAATTGATTGGCTTGGCCTTGTAATTAGTCTGACTGCTTATAAAAGTAACGCTTCGAATGTTTTCGTAAATGGAATTTCATTGTAGAAATCTGTCATTTCTTTTCAGTATCTCGATGATTTAGAATGTCCCCATGATCCAACAAATAGGACTGCCACCTTGGATTGGCTTCTTGGTTATGCAGTACGTCTTGAATATGGAGATAAAGGTAATGGCATAATAATGAAATGGTCACAACTAATCAGCTTCGGTTTATTTCCTTGCATCATTATTTGTAATATTGATAATTTTGTCGGTTGTGGATTTTAGCCGGAACATCTTTTCATTTAAATGTGTTTTGCAGAAAATCCCACCTGGCTTTAAGCAGAAATATATGGTGATTTAAGGCTAATTTAGGTCTCGTCTCATCTATCAAAGGTGGTCCTTTTTGCTGTGGTTGTTTATACAGGTGATCTCACCTGTTTGATTTGTGCACTCCGGGACACTGTACAGTAGTTGGTGATGATGATTGATGTTTTACGGCCACTTTTGTGCACAAGGTAGGCTAAATGGGCCGAGCACCTCCAAAGGTAATGAGACAAAGTGAAAGACGAAACATCCTTCAGATATGCCCACGCCGGGATTCGAACACGGTGGTAGTGATCTGTGGTCCAGCACGGTAGACCGGACTCCCGATGTACAGTAGTTGGAGTTACAATCCTAACTTGTACCAGTGTTTGTGGGATGACTCCCATTGAAAGTCACCCCTCAGCGATATGTTCCAAGTGTGACCAACACTGAGACTAAACTAAAAAAACTGAGTTGCTTACTCAGATATATTTGTTCTTTATTCCAGTTGAGAAGTATAAAGCAGCCAGTAGCCAGCCAGCAAGTGCTGGAGACAAGAAATCAACCAATCCATTGGATAGTTTAGATTGTGAGTACTATAAGCCATAGTTGGTGTAATAATTACCATGTATAGCCTGTCATGGATTGTCTCATAATACATTTCCAGTTTGGTGAAAGCAAGACCATCTTTACAGTAACTGTACAGCTATGATTTAGTTGACAAAGTTGTAAAATGAAATGGGTGATTTGGGAATGGGAAAGGGTTTATTTATTAGGTCCATTCTTGGATAACATGGTATGTTTCTAACTGAAATGTTGTGTGCTATTTTATTGATGCTAGTAATACAAAGAAAACAATGTGCTCTTTTGTGTTCTATGAATTGAGTAGTTGGCATAAACTAGTTTTACATACTGTGCAAATATGATTTCTAAAACAGATAACTAGTTGATGCTTCTGAGGGAATGGCTATGTGTGGGATTTACTTGTATATAATGGAGAAGCATTATTTTGAATATCCTTGTAGGTCAATTATAACTAACAAGTTAGTTAACTGCCAGACCCATTTCTCCACAAACTCTCTCTATTAGAGACGTTATGAACTATTGAATTAAAGCAATATTGGTTTTGTTTTCTTTGTGTAAAAAGTTCATGATGAATATTATTTAGGAACAAGTCGGGAATTTTAGTTTTTATTCTTGCTCCAGATTGTTTTTGTGTGGTTTTAAAAGTTTGTTTTAATTTAAATTCAATATTGAATATATATATATATATATATATAAGTATATATGTATATTGTTAACTAAAAACCCTGGTATTGTTGATACATTCATGTTGTTGTTGTTTTTTCATGCAGTCAATGATCCAGATTTTAAGGCTGGAGTGACATCATTGGCTTCACTGCTGCAGATTCCTCCTCATGCAGATCATCTTACCCAACTGAAGGTGGTAACAGTAGATTATTAGTAGCTTCTCTGCTTATATTAGGTCAGCATACTAATATCACATGACAAGAAGGAGGGTTTAAATTAATTACACAGACCATTATTTTGTAAACTTCTTTACTACTCTTGGTATGTGTTCATCTTTTTGGCTGTTTGAGGGGATATTATATAGTTTTGCAGAAGACTTGACATGCTTAGTTTCCAGGTACATCTATTAGCCTTTCTATCGCTAATTCACCTGCATGTACACAGAAGGGGATTATGGAGAATAGCTCTCCTAGCATTGATTGATTTGTAATATTTTCTTTTATACTAAAAGATTGTAATTTTAAAATGTGACACATGTAGAATGAACCTTTGTCATCATAAATCTAACTTTAAGGAAATAATTTGTGTAAAAAAAACTTTTTATGAAATTCTCCTTCCAAACCTATAATAAAAAATAAATACAGTTTGGTTTGATTATTAGTAATAATGTGATATACATCTGTTTACAAGGGAGTATACAAACACTTAATGGTAGTAGAAGAACAAGAACCAAATATTAGATTAACTTTAAATAACTGCATGTTTTGATGACTTGTCTGTCATTTATAGTAAATGTTGTTTCTGTGTTACAGGCAATATGTATTTTGGTGAAGGAGCGTTTATCCAAAGATGCCCTAGATAAATTAAAAAAGGAAGGAATTAAGGTTAGTGCAAGTTTAATCAATTGTTTATTATTTCTCAGCAGGTTGTTATTGAAATGAACATCCAGTATTATGCTACGTGCATAATGTTTGTTGTTGCTCTTAAGTATATTACATTGTTACTCGTCAAAGAAATGTTGAAACATCGTGCTAAAGTTTTGGCCTTACCAGTATGTTGAAAAATTTACTCTTTAACTTAAGTGTGAATTATTTTACAAATCAAGATGTTTTTATATATATACATGTATCTAGCTTTATTGATTTCGACAGATCGTGCATTTCTTTTCTATCCATGTGGATGGTGTGATCAGCCTCTATGACACTTGTAACATTTACCTGTTTGAAAATTTTGCAATAACTATGGGATGCAGAGTGAAAATGTTCTGTAAATCACATATAAAACATACAGAACTATAATATCTGAAACCTAACATTACATATTCTGGAAATGAACCTAGTTATAGATTTACCATGATAGACCCTAAATGGACCTTTCCTGCTGTTGGGCCATTCATTGTTGATCAGCAGTAGCAAGGGGATAGATAATAATGACTACAAAGTTGAGTATACAGATGGATAAATATTTACATAGTTCCTCTATTACAGGAGAAGACTGTGTATTTTTTATACACATTATTGTAAAATAATGCTTCTCACTGAACAGGTAAAATGGAAAGAAATAAAACATCAGAGAATTGTTTAATTTCTAGTATTTTAAGATAACTTTTATTATAAATGGTGACTCGTTTAAATGACTCATTTGTTGTCAACTGTCAATTGATGATGATCCCCTGTTAAGTGTCAAGAATTATTTTCTGAATCTAATGAATTTCACCAGACTGTGTTATGATGGCATTCTGCAAGTCAGCATCCCATCTAGCATTCTGGCCACACCAGCATCATGACTTCTACTGGACTTTACCATAAGGTTGACCCCTGCAAGAAACATCCCTTGGGAGATGATTTAACCGGTTTTGATGTCCCTTAGGTACAGAACATCACAAACCTGGTGTCTGTTGAAAGCCAGACATATGTTGGACTGTCAAAATGTGTGTTCTGTCACTTCTCTAACAATAAGATAGGTTATCTATTCAGAACTATGTTTCCAGACAGTCATATTATTAAGGATGTTGTCATGGGTCCTACCGAGATTGCCTACATGCTAGGTTTCTACACGGTTCTTTTTTTCAAACAAAGCCTGAACAGTGATAGCAGAGCATTGGCTTCTTACTTCGTTGGGTTTGATTTATTGATATTAGGAATCTTTCTTAGAAATTAATAACATATTACATGCAGGGGTATATTTGCCATGTTGCAATATTCAAAACTCTGTTTCCGGTATTGTATTATAAGTAGCATATGACTATGTCAGTATGTTGAAGATACTAAAGAATATGTTATGTTTAGAGCCTTTGAATTCCATTTTGTCAATTCTAAATCCAATTCCACACAGTTCTGTTTGATCAATTCCATAAACACATTTATCAATTCCAGAATTGGAATTGACCATCAATAGACTGATTCAATTACCCCAGGTGCCACCATTTGGCCGAATTTCACACTAAGGTTTTAGGTTAGAAGTCTGAGAATCACTGTGTAGTTTTATGTGTGTGTAGTGGCCAATAAATGGCTTGCTGAAAAGTTGTGTATAAGCTATTTACCAGCTATATTTGGATTTTATTTATAGTCCATTAAGGGTATGTGATCTCCAGATAATAATTTTGCATTTAATAGGAATGGCATAGGCTTCATCCAATAGATATAGGTCAATAAACTAAGTAATGTTCAGCGCGATTTGCATGGCTGTCATGGTCCAGCCTGTCTAGTTCAATAATATACAGGTTTATATGATTAGTTCAGGTATAAGTAAAAATAATATTGCCAAAATTTGCAAATTCCCCTTTATATCTACATTAAATATTAAAAACTCTTCATTAAAATCAATTTACATTCAACTAAAAGTTTAATTTTAAAATTATTTATTTAATCCATTGAAACCTACGTGTCTACATTCATAACGAAGACTTAGCTGTGTCATTCACCTGGAAAGATCGGTCTGCTTCATAATTGGGTTATATCCTGATAAATATTGTGTTTTATCCTTTGGAAAGACACAATCGTTCAACTGAAATACTGGTCTCAGTCTCTGTGTAATATGAAATAATTTGCTGAAAGATTTCCAGTATTTACCATTAGTGAAAAGTTGCCATCCCCTATTAACAGTAGGTGGCATAGCTGTTTCTAACCCGAGACCGCAGTTGGTAACTGATGCAACGCATTTCACCATGATCGGTCTATACTAATTCCAGAATGCTGGTAAATGTTAGTTTTGTTAAATGTGACATCTGTATTTTTTTGATCACCTTCTTCACTTTTTGGTTAGCATGTAGATGCATGCACAGAAATGCCGAACATCTTCACTGGCACAGTACAGGGTGACTAATCCCATGGACTGGATCTTTCTCCATGTGATTTGGGTCAGGTGATAAAATCAGCCCTGTATGTGGACATGAAGGCCAATGGTATTAATAACTGCATTGATAGCAGCCTGCTCAAAGTTCAGGTTGAAATCCCAGATCATTGCAACGATTCTGGATGGCAATAATGAGCTCCTCATATGTCGTCTGGGATTTGTCACTAAGCAGGGCATAAACACATGTGACTGATGACTCACCAAGGGGGGGGGGGCTCGAATTACATAGAGCTGGGAGAACATATTTAGAGCAGTGTTAAATGCACCATCCATAATCCATGTACTGGAATGAGCAAGGAGATGGAGGGCAGTGTCTGCACAAAACACAAGCATGCAACTTCTGGGTCGCACATGGCTGCATGGACACCAATAGCTGCATTTACAGTTGAATCTATTATTAGCTGCCCTGGAGTTGCTCGGCTAACAGTGGCCTGTTGCTTCAGAGATTCCCTCACTTTGGCTGCTTGTACCTTAGCCACATCAGCCTCATGGGAATGTTCTGGTACCTTAGTAATCTTTCAAATAATAATTTTTTGAATGAATTTTTCTCACCCATATTGTTTATATAAGGACAGGTTAATAAAATATTTATCTATAAACAATTTGTTTACATCAGATTTGATTGCAATAAAATACTTAAAACGCTGTGAATCACCATTCTGAACATATAGAAATAATATTTACCTGTAGATCCATTAAGAGTGTCCCTTTACACGATTGGCCTCTAAGTTGGGAACATTCCCGTCTGATTGTTGACTTGTTTTAACACATTTTAGTATAAGTATACCCATCATTACACACTTTCACCCATCTTCTGTTATTTGTTATTGTCTCCATGATTGTCAAAAAAGATTTATTAGCACAATTTGTAGGGATTCAATTTCTCAAATACTAAAAACTGTCATTTGAGACCTGCTTGCTAACTGTTCTCTTTATTCATTGTCTGTCATCTCAAGATCTGCTTGCTCCAAAGAAATATCTATGTATATGTTATGGCTTTAGTCAGTGGCATTTTTTTGGTAACTATTCTCTTTATTCTTTGTCTGTCATCAACAATTGCAATTATGATGATCCCTTGATCAGAAAGATGAATGGGAACAGACCTGATTATAATAACATAAGGGGAGGTTCTTAGTTCCAGTGAGTGTCTCCTTAATTACAACTGATATATGTACAATGAAACATTAGTTATATTGCATATATATAGTGCATTAAAATTATCTTGTAAAAGACATTTACCAATTTATGTATTATCATAGACTTATTTATTTATCTTAATCATTTTTATAAACCATAGCAAATTAAAAATATAACACACAAAATAAGTTTATTGTGCATTGATCAAACTTTTGTGGCAAAGACCAAAGGGCAACAGACCAGGGGACCGAATTACTAAGATTAGGGAGCTCCTTAAATAAGCAGCTACTTAAATAAGCAGCTCCTTAAATACTAAGGAGCTTTTCTATAATCCGAACTACTAAAATCCTCCTTATGATTTAAGCAGCTATTTTCGCACCTTATTTTTTAGGCGCAAAATTGAATAAACATGTGGAAAATAGTATTGCCGATCACGTCAAAATATTTACAAGAATCTCAGTCTCGAAACAAATGTTATCAATTACAGTTTCCAACAAATAGATCAATGGCTGAAAATCACGAGTCTGATTATGAAATGTCGCAGACACAGAAAAAAAGATCAGAAAATGTATAAATAAGCCAGGAACTTTGCTATCAATATTTATTTGCGCATCTGTTGATGTTAGTAAGGTACCAGTTCCACCTCACAGCTCTTTGTGTATGGAAATATCTCGAATACTAGTCCAACAGACCTAACGTAAACAGAGTTGTCGGATAAAGAGGGGCTCATATAGGGATTTTCGTAAATGTCATTTTATTATCCTCGTAAATTAGATTGAATTTCCTCGTAAATCCACAAAGGAAACACCCCTTCATATGTGTAATTGTAAATCGAAAGTGTGTTTTGATCAGAAGTGTAAACCGTAAAACTAAAAAGCCTCCTTATCCACGTAAAGATCGTGTTACATCATCCCAATTTTCACGTACGTACGTGGATATTTACGAAGAAACTACGAACATTTACAATAAGCTTACCAGTAAATTATAAAAATACATGGAACTGTAAATCATAAATTTAATTTATTTGCTTCATAAATCATCAATTTAATTTATTTTCTTCGTCATTTAGTAAACAACCCCCCCCCCATATGGGCCCCTCGATGAAACTTGCCAACAACGCACAAATAAGCATTGTTATAAACAATGATAGCCAAGTTCCTGTGATCTAAAACTTCCATTTAATTATATCATCTGTGAATATTTGATGCTATTTAACAAGTGCTGTTAAATGGGCATAAACAAAATTACTCACAAAAGGGATTATTTTGATTATGGTGGCCTTAACTTAAGTAAGCTTAACATTTCAAGCGACAAGCTTTATTTTAAATAGGCTCATCTCCTAATCCAGTTTTGTTTTAAATAGATTTCAATTTAAGAGAAGTAAAAAATGGGCAAGATTCGAAATACAAACGATTTTTTTCTTCTCACAAATTGGTCAGCTATGGTTATTTTAGTATTGCCGTGGTGATACATAAACAAATGAAGCTAGCTACAATACAACACCACTTTCTTGAACCATATACATACCAGACATTGGGTCAATTCAATTTTGGAATTGATGGTCAATTCCGGAATTGGAATTGATTATTTTAAAAACAAATGAATTGGAATTGAGAAATTTGGAATTGAGAAATTTTGAATTTGAAGTTTCCTACAAAAAAATTAAATCCAAAAGATTATTATACCATTTTTACAATGTTAACACTTACATGTGGTGTTACCAATATACTGGAACCATAATGATCCAGAGCTTTGGTTCCTTATATATATATATATATATATATATATATATATGTATCAGGTATACACACCGACTGTAGCACCCTAAGTGAGCATTTAACCAATTAAAATGGTCTGGATACCATGGGCTCCGCCCCCACTGTGACACCACTGCATAGCATACCTCTAATCTATATAGAGATATTGCAATTTAGGAATTAATTAATTTTATCATCAAAATACCAATCTGGAGCCAAAGGTCTTCTATGTCTCTCCTGCTGCCGTAATACATATAAATCTTGATAAGCAGTGACTTTTTAATGGGTGGTCTAAGGCGAGCCTTAATTTAAGGAGCATTTTAGGGAGCAATTTTAGGGAGTTTTTCTTAGTAGCATGGTTTCAAATAATAGCTGCTTAATTTAGGGAGTGATATTCAGTTAGGGTGCTAAATTGTAGTTAAGCAGCTGCTTAAAACGTTAGTAATTTGGCCCCCAGGAGACCAATTATTGATGGGGCAAAAAAGACTTGGGGGGGGGGGCAAAAGACCGGAGGGGGAGGGGAATCTGGACCCTAATCAAACACCTTGTGTAATCATGAAAGTAATCACAGATTACGATTACATATGGAAATGGCAATATGATTACTTGAAATCATGTAATCAATTACAATCGATTATCAATTATGATTACACCATGCCTAGATGCTTCAAGCCTAAATGTTCATATATGATAATTAAATATAATTCACCAAAACTGAAAGTGTCATTAAGCCTTATTTACTTGCTCACTTTATGAGGTCTTGAACATTACCATTTACAAGGAAAATAGATTATTATGTAGTGCTCTACCACATAACTACATTGTTATGTCCATGTGTTACACAAACATTGTCTTTATGCTAAATGGAGACTGTATTTATTATTATTCATTTTTGATAATGAACTAATATATGTCAAAGCTTCACAGTACTTTCAGTACATGTTAATCATTTTCTATTTGTTTGTGTCTTGTAGCATGCTGAGTCTGTTTCTTTGGATAGAGTTGAATTGGGATTTGAGACTTCCGGTATGTATTTCATCAGTAAATTTAATTTAATGTACCTGTTTGCTTTTGTCTGATGTGCACCAATCAAATATAGCTTCATCTGACCAGGTCACACACAGGCTATTAGAATTTAAGATCAACTAGCCACACCAATTTATTACTAGCTGAAAGAGAAATTTACTAGCCCAAGGATTAGTGGGTCATCACATACAATTAATTACTCCCCCCTCCCAAAAAAACACCCCATCCTAGCCAAATATTGGGGGCAATTTAACATGTTTAGTTGTTGGGAACTAAATGAATAATAAAATTGGTTGTATAGTGAATCAAACCAATCTTTATTCCATATTTTTAATCAAACTCGTTGTTTCACTTGCCATGTTTGAAGATGGTCTTGACTGATTGTTGAAATCTGGTTTGACAAGAGTTACTGACTTATTTCTATAGAATTACGAAATGTGTCAATACAGTTACATGAAGTTCTTGGTGTAATTAAACTGATCGTGCCATATTATTTTGTCATGTTTCTTACACCACCGAGCACCAAAACAACTGCTTCATTGGTTGGGGGTAGTAGTATTATGGACCAGTCACAAGCCCAAAGCGTATATAATATTATTGTCCTTGTATGATATTTGTATTTGGAGAATTTAACTACCACATACTAACTGGGCTGGAAGGTCCCAGTCTGTGGTTTTCAGATTTTATGAAGTACCACATCAGCTCATGTGTGGAAGTCAATTTATGGAACTGAGATGCTACCAGACCATAAGCACTTACAATAAACACTGACAACATGCAAATGCCACAACAATGGTGTATTCCATGACAAACTTCCTGCTCTAGATATTCAATATACACCCATCTGTAACCATTCTATTTTATGAGACTTGATTGGTATCCTAACTCCCCTTGAGAGTACCACCCGCCTTGTTCAGGGTGACATGGTTATAACTGATAGTGTGGGGTGACCTCTGTGTGCATTCTAAAGACTGGGCTAGATACTTTATACAATTAGTACACATGTAAGTTTGATTGCCCTTTAAGAACTTTGTGCATAAGTGACTGACATAATATGAGCTTGATGCATTCCAGACAGCCCTGGTATTAGATCTGCAATTCAAACTTAACTGGCATACCCAGTGTGAAGGTTAAGTTTGAGGGCAACCATTATTTTAAAAGTTGCCCATGCAATGCTCAATCCAAGTGCACACTTTATTCAGGTGCAACAGACAGAATTCATAACCTGATGTGACATTATACGATGATGATGATAATAATAATATCATTTGATAATATATGACGTTATCATGTGTAACAATATATATGATAATTATGTGATGTTTTACCAATAGCAATACAGTATTAAAATAAAGTGTGCGTAAAACGAAATATTGCCATAAAAGTATTTTGTATTTGAAGTACTTTAAAAAGTATTTGTATTTAAATGCATTTACTTTTGAAAAACTTGTATTTGACCTGATGTTTGGTTTGTGCAATAAGAGCAAGTGTATTCAGTACAGCCTAGTGTAGTGCTGATATAAAGCTATTGTGTACATTTATACTGTTCATTTATGGGCAGATCCAGGAGTATCTAGATAAACTTGAAATTTTCCAGACTACATCACCACTGAGGCTGCCAAGATCTTGCGGATGCTGCATATCAAAGAGCTGAGAGACCTTCAGAACTCTGCCAACCAAGCTATAGTCTTGGTGCAGCAAGTTACGGCTAATCCGAAGACGGACACAAAGCTAGGAAAAGTTGGCAGATCCTAATCCACCGAGTTCATTTAGAATTACTCTCCTTGATGCTGTTTCCAAAGTTGATGGTTTGTTACTGAATGTGAAATATGTTCTGTTTTTTAAAATTCCATTCAAAACCAGAATTTATCACCCAAGCTTCATAATTCAGCATTTTATACATGCACTCGGTTTAAATGATGGTTAAATAGTGCATGGGCTAAATGCTTTTGTTCAAAAATGTTTATTTGCCATGTTAGTTTATTGTGCAGATGTTTAAACCTGAATTAGCCTAGTCCAGTGCATATAAATTATTGGTATGAGTAAGTTAATTGTTAAATAACCATTTACATTATCAGTTTTTGCAGAATGAACTAACTGGTTTTAATTTATTGTTTACGACATCTTGTTTAAATATTTACTCAAACTAATTGTTACCTTATTTACTCCGGGGCTGACATTTGGTGAATTAGAAAGAGAACTGCTGCATGCATAATAGTTTATGTGAAATAAACCTGAACCAGTTTGCCTGAATGTTGTTCATTCATTTATAAATAAACCATGCATAACATTTTGTGCTTGTAGTGTTCTATCATTGACCTGTTGTGATTACTGTCAATAAAGTGCAAACCAATGCCGAGTTGATTTCATATTGTTGATGCAGGTCCTGGGTATGAATTCAGCTTACACCTGTGTTTCTGGGATGTTTCCCCAAGGAGTCGACCCACAGCATATCTTGTCTCTCAGTAAATATCATAGAATGTTTAGCTTTTTATCTAGCAAGATGTGGAAGATTGCATGCTACTTCTTGTGTAATGCTGTCTCCAACTACAATCAGACATGGGGTCAATTCAATTTCAGAATTGGAATTGATGGGCAATTCCTATTCCAGAATTGGAATTGCTTATTTAAAAAAATGGAATTGATAAATTTGGAATTGAAGTTTGATTAAATCCACAAATTAATTTACCATTTTATTTTGTAATTCAGAAATATTTCTTCCATGACAATCCTAAAATAGTTTGATATCTTTCATTGAAGTACCAGAAATCTGGTGGTGCCAGATGCATGACATATTGGGCTATTTCTGTATTACATAGCATCCTGCAAAAGAGTGGATCTTCCTGGGCACAGTGACTTTTATCCAGTTTATTGTATGACTGTGTTATCTGTGTATGGAATGCCAGTGATTGTTATTGCAGCTATTCTTGTATAACAGATGGGTCTGGTATAGTTATATTCATTAATTACCATTACATGACTGGATAAACCACAATTATTCTGCACTCTTGATTACAGTTACAGCCCCAAAATAGATTGCTACAGTTATAATTATCAATTTAAATTGTTAAGTATAATAATAATTGGCTATATCTGTATTTTGATAATGTTGTTTGAAGTCAGTCTTACTATTATCGTGTTTTGGGCATTTTGTTAATTTTAATTCGCAATCAAGTGTCCTGATATGGTAAGGATGAACCAGTTGAATAATATGCTAAACGATGCCCCTATTAACACAAACTATTTCCAGAGTTGTGTTATCATCAAGCAGACGGATGCTAAACTGAGAAATAGTTCTGTAGGATTCCATTAACTGAGTATTTTTATTAATTTGGAGAATATCTTCACAATAAATATTGAGCTTTTGGCATCCACCTTTCTACGTGGTACTAGTTTTGATTGATAAAATGGTATAAATGCTTGATGTTGAATATACTAAAGCAAATATATATATATATATATATATATATGCTGATCACTTCAGATTGTATTAATCTTTTATATATATGAACTACCATATATATGATGAGGTCTGGCACACTTTTTAGCTTTCACTAAGAAATATTTTCAGTTACACCTCTTTAAAGTGCCATGCCTTCATTTCTAGCCCTGTTTGAACTCTGATAACCTTTTTATTAATTGGCACAGAGACGCGAAACCTTCAGGGATGAAAGCTGTGTCGGCTCTATCCAAATCTGCAATGAAATGAAGCTAAGGTATAAATCTGTGGTTGGCAGGTCAAGCCAAAATCTGGATTCAATTTCTATTCCTACCAACTTTGCAAGTCACTATCTTCAGAACCATGATAGTTAGCAATGTTAAAACTGTACAAGTTCAATGTCTGTACAAAATGGATGACAATCATACACAAATAATCTGTTCTCAGAATTTAACCACAGATATCTGAAGGAAATTTTGGTGATCGGTAAAAACAAATTACGCCATGTGACAGAGCTCAGTTTTTTTTCTTCTTCTAAACTTTGCTACCAAATTCAACTTTTAGCATGTTTCCTTTTACTCTAATTTTTTTTTTAAATCTTTATTTATTTAATACATAAATATGTCTGCATGGCCAATAATATAAAAATGTTCCATCTATGCATTTCCAAGTTGAGGTATTTAAAAAAAATTCTCAAAATATGTATGCTATACTTCTCTAAGAAGTTAGTAATCTGATGAATGCATGAAAATTTAATCATGTTTACATCCAACTCTTCAATTTGATCTGGATCTTGGAAGATGTTATTTATGTGTTTTGTCGAAAGTATGTGTAGTCGTTGTCGAGATCAAGACGTGGATTCAATTTGGAAATTGTAACTAGATGTATGGTGTATGCAGGCTTAAGAATTTTCTGCAGATTTCAATTTTTCTGACGAAAGTTATGAGAATATTTTGGCATTAAACATTTTCAGAACTGTGTAGGTTATTATGTAATTTCACTGTGCACCAGCAGTCTTGAGAGGGGGGGGAGGGGGTTCATCGGTGAGGCGTTCTCGCCATTTATAATTCGCCTCTTAACATTTAACTTCAGAGTTATTCCGCATAAGATGCTGACCCATAATTAGTACTGTTGGTTCTGCGTTTCAGTTAATGTCTCTAAGGGTCATCCCAAGACGATGTTATGAGCCGAGAATTGGTCCAAGTGGACCAGAGTCTCGAACTGGAACTGAACCAGTGACTCTTGACCCATCACTTTACCACTGACCACATCTTTACCTTGACACTTGTTTACACCTTTAAAGTACTCCGGAGCAAATAGCTAAGAGACGTTGTAATAATTTCTAGTGGAGTTTCAAACGGCATTTGAACCATCGAATCTGGCGATAAAAAGAATCTTAATTAATCTGTGTTAGACGTCACAGAAGACTGTGGGATGAGAATAAAGCCACCATTACCGTATAATTAATTGTGGATAAAAGAAGTATTGTTTAATAATTAATATATATTTCAAATGACCTTTGATTAAACCGGAATTTGTTATTCTATTCCGTTTCAATATTTTTTGTTGCCATACAGTTCGTTTCATGTGGGAAATTTTGAACGGTGCAGCCTTTTTCGTTCTACAGATCGATCGGTATAAAGGCTTATATGGAGTCGTCAGTGAATATGATATGAAGGTAAATGAGACGTTGTTGTTGTTATTTTCTTGATCTCTGTACCGAGTCAAGATGTCGTGGCTCGAATGTGTGTGTGTGTATGTGTTGGCTTCATTCACAGTCACGGCACAAAGACAGGACAAGGCCAGTGAAGTTTAACAAAAAGGTCGCCTCTTGTATCAAGGAGCACAAAAACCGATTCGCTTCAAACTTTTGCCGCTTCAAGCCACTGACTGACATACATTCGCAAAAGAATCACGACGCAGCACTTTTTTCATTAATTATAATTTAGCGATAATTACCCGACATTATAAAACGTCGAAAGTCTGTAATTGGTAATATTATATGAACTCGTTCACAGTGACTGGATAATAAGACACTGGTGGTGGGGGGAGGGGTGAGAGCAGCCTTTACTTGAGGCTGCCTTATCTGCTGAGCTATATATATATATATATATTCACACCACCAAGACTATAGTGTAGGGGGTGTTTCCGTCTTAAATCTGCCGAATACGTAGGCCGGCTCAGCATGTTTATGTCGATATGACCGCGATATATCGAGCTACTACGCGGACTCCATGGACACGTTGTCTATAGCGTTATTTATAGTTTGTTCAGCGAGCAGCCATATTGTGGGATTGTGTTTGCCAGGAAAGTGGGATATGACGCAACATAAGGTCTAGTTATAGCTTAGGAATAGAGGGCCGCTGGGCGATAATAGGCATATCAGTTGATTACAACGTTGACTTTCGTTCTAAATCGATTAATTTAATGACGGGAACTTTGGGTGAAATGTAAATGTTTGAATGCTTAGCTTTAACTAGTCTCAACTGCTCAACATGTACTAATACCTGAAATAGATAACTCTTCGACGGAAGATAGTCAAAGAGCTGTCCACTTGGAGCGAGGATCGGGTGATCGGCGGCTTAACTGACGACGATTGACGGATTATGTCCTCCAATACGCCGCGGTTGTTAGGCCGCGGAAGCAAGCTCAGTCGCCGCAAAGATGGATCACCTACGCTTCGCCACGACGAACGTCGCGACAGCACGAGGTCGGAGGTCATCGTATCCCAGTTCCTCCCCCCTACACCCCGCCCCAGGAGCGCCACCACCACCACCACCACCCGGATGACCAACAGGTGGTTGGATGGCATCAGCACACCTCACAGCGAATCCATGTGTGAGTTGAACTCTGTGGTCCTGCCAAAGGATAAAATAAATGAAGATGACACCAACGTCAAAGATTCACAGATGAAAGGAGGCCGATCTATTGTTGCACGTAAGTGTCAGAAGGTCGATTGGTATCAGGAATGACGATTTAGTGGGACGAAATTGAGTGTTTCTTGTTAATGTTCTAAACCATCCAGAATATACACACATTAAAAAAAATTTGTGGACGTGTATTGCTTGTGCTTTGTTGTGTCGTTATAGAATAGTAAAATACCAATGCAATTATCACTTCCTATGACGTCCATGGTAATGATGATTGATATTTTACGGCCAACTTTGTGCACATGGTAGGCTAAATGGGCCGAGCGAACTCCAAAGGTAATGAAGCGAAGTGAAAGATGAAACACCCTTTAGATATGCCCACGCCGAGATTCGAACCCGGGTGGCAGTGATCTGTGGTCCAACACGCTACCGCTATACCACGGAGGCGCCCCCCTATCACGTCCATAATATATAGGCTATATATATATATATATATATATATATATATATATATATATATATATAGTCTAACCTCACTTTTATGACAAATTTGGGACCTGGCTGAAAGTTGGCGTTGTGGTGGGGTGGGATTAGAGTGGGGGAGGTACATTTGGTGGACAGCCTTGGGGGAGGTGTCTGAATGGGTACGACACATGATTATGTACAATATACATGTAGTGTATTGTCGGAATAATAAAAGACCATATATAGTAAGTTATAACAATTTATTTATTTAACCACATAATAGTTTACATACAGGCATAAAACGCTCTATCATTCAAAAAATATTTGATTGTAGTTTGTTTGGCATAAATGGTAAACACTCTATCTCTTATACTGGTGCAAAGTTATAGAATATGCTTAATAATGAAACAAAACAAGCTACTAATATAAAGGCGTTTAGAAGATTTATTATGTTATGGAATGGACCAACATGTTCTTGTTTTAACTGTACGCATTGCTCGTTGAAATGTATTTTAAAACACAAAATCATATTTCATATAATCATCTGTTATTATTGGCATCATACCTTTTTATCTGTCATCATCTTCCTTTATCATATATGATCATTCTATCAATAGCTTTTAACTAATGACCCCTATTGTACTTGTACCGAATTTAAATAAATCTTATCTTAAATTCTTTCTATGGTTCGACATTTAAGAACTGGACATTTCAATGCATTAACGTGTGCCAAGTCCTCCTCAGCCATTCCTCGTGTTCCACCTGTATTGCGAATTAACATAGCAAGTGCACTATCCGCCTCATTTTAGTTTTGTCGTTATAGGAAAGAATATGCTGCTTCTGTCCAATGTCAAGTGCTGTGCGTTTACGTTTTCTCGATTCAGTAGCCATGACCAGAAATGATATGATGAACAGGCCAGATTGGTGGCATTATAAAATGAGTGATGAACTGTGAATTAAAGTTACTGGTGGCTTCATATCACTTGGGCCTTCTACTTTATACATCTATTGATCAGGTGGTTAATTATACGTGGCTTTTGATCCGTTGTTAACCACAACTATCACTTTATTTAATCTATCGATGACCACATAATCAGCACAGTCATGATCGCCACCTAATGACCCTAACATAAACAGGTCGAAACTTTTTTCAGAGATTAATTTCCTGGCTCACTACATCGTGGGTGGCGGACAACGTTAAATGTCGCTGCCGTATCCACTGAATTATTAAAAATAAAGGGGGACGTTAAGACCCCCCTGAGGACGTAAAACACTGACAGTGACCACCTTCAGGGTATTTCGCCTCCATCTTTCCGCACTGCTCGCCTATGAGTGGTGGGGGAGGAGGTTCCTCAACCATTCCAACATAGAAGCTGTGCCGAACAATGGACAGCCCCGAAAAACAAAACAAACAAACAAGCCCCGGTTGTCTAACGGGTAAGCACCTGGCACTTGGTGCCAAGAGTCACAGTTTCAATCCTATCAAGAGGTCGAAAATTTCCAGGGATTAATTTATCGGCTCGCAACATTGTGGGGGGTGACCACGTTAAATGGAGCTGCAGTATCCACTGAATTGATTAAAAATGGGGGCATTAGCATCGCAGGAAATCGGATCCTTATCAAAGGTTGGCGGTATAATACAGTGGCACACATTATAATACTCTAAATTATTCACATCCTATGTTGTACAACATAGAATAGACCATGTCGGCATCAACATATTCAAGGGTGTAAGCACCATTTTTAACATTAATAAGATTTTTCATATTATATGCAAGTGTTTGTTGGTACAAAGTACAATTGTGTGCGCTTCTAACACGTGTAACATTGGCAGATAATTTATCATCAAAGTTTATATCATATTTATATTTCATATAAAGCAATATTCTTTCCAATCGGAGAGGTGGCACAGCATTTAGCAATATTGCCTATATGTGAAATAATATTATTCGAACTATATAAGATACAGTTTATCAAGCGCAAAGTCTTAACAGCCAATTGAATACTAATATGTGGCTGGTCTATGAGTGCTCCAAATAACCATGTATGGGTTCGATATGGCAATATAAACAATTTGCGTACAGCTTTATTCCACTGTATATAACACGAACGAAAGCCAGTAGAACTAAGATCCCACAATTGAGATCCATAAAAGGAACAACAGTAACTTCTGAAGAGCTTACATAAAATATTAGTTTGTATACCACCATAATTTCCTAATAATTTATTCACTGAAGCGTTAAACAAACATCGTTTAAAATCGCAATCATTAACATCATTTAGCTTAACATTCACAGTGTTACCTAAATGTTTAATGTGATCCACACATTTTATTGAAGTTCAGTCAAGATAAACCTTATCATCATCCGTAACTGGCGAACCAAATTTTATACACATCGTTTTCTTTGCCTTAAAAGTTATATTATATTCTGCAGCGAACGGCTTACAAATATATAACACTTGATTCATAGCACAGAGACTGCGGATAATCAAGGTAAGATCATCGGCATATCCCAGTGCTCCTATATAACATGAACCAGCATGACAACCGAGGGTTGATTTGCTCAATAAAACAAGTAATTCATCAATATAAACAATAGGTAGGTGCGGTTGGCGGCTGTTCGCGGGTGGCGGGTGAAGAGTATATATATATATATATATATATATATATATATATATATATATACACCATGTACATTATCTTTATGCACACACACATACACATACACACACACACACAGAAGCAATTGTTTATATACACTGTAAATGGAAACATTGTTATTATTCTATGTGCCATGGTTTATGTTCTATCCATTGCCTTCTAACAATCTATATCTTTAAGGCTTCCGCAAATGGAAGGCAGAAGCGGAACCAAGAGCAACATGGCTGCTGCTTGTTTTCTGCATTATCCCCGTAAACATCCTAATAGGAGCAGAATATGTCACATTTGGCATATACTATGTAGAATACCTTGACTATTTTGAAGTGCCAAGTGCTATTGCAGGCTTTATGTTTACCATTAGAGCAGCATTTATCAGCGTTTTCAGTAAGTGAATTCCAACCTCGGAATAAACCTATTCGCTTATTGTATTTATATTAAAGATAGAAGAAACTGTTCAGTATAATATATTCAAAATATGGCCATCATATCTTGCGTTGTCTTATCCATTTTAGCAGATGCATTTGCTAATTATTGACCTTCATGTGCATGGCCACGCCTGCCTGTCGCGTGGTGAATACTTCGTGGGAATCCAAACCCAGAATGTATAGATTGGAAAAAGAGTAATACCAATTTGTATATTTCAGGTGTAATAACCAGTAGTTTGATTAGGAAATTCTCCGCTAGTAGTATCTGTGTATGTGGTGGAATAGTCATATTCATATCGCAGGTGTCAAACAGTTTGGCACCAAACGTCTACGTGTTGTACTTCACAAATGGAATTTTGATTGGTAAAAATGAATACCGGCTTACTCTGTCACTGATTGATACGAAACAGGACTATCCTATGATATTATGATACCAATGTCTGATGTGTATCTTGTAGCATTAATAAAATAGCCTCATTCAATGACAGCTGATTTATTTTACTAAGCTGAACACCTTCCATATTGTACTTTCTATATTTTTTTGTTCTAGGGATGGGCACTAATCTCACCTTTATGGTGACCAGTGTACTCATCCAGAAGCACTTCACCATCAACAGGGGATTTGGTGGCAGTTGCAGTACGTTGGGATACAGTATTGGTCATCTCGGCGGTCCGGTGCTTGTCACCTATTTGATCCAGAAATACGGATGGAGGGGATCGACGCTGATTGCAGCCGGCATTTTGGCTCACATCATCGTGTTTGGAGCACTCTATAGAGAACCAACTGAAGGTAGACGCAATCCCGGTAATGTGGAGATAGTGCACGACGTGGAACGCGATCTCACTCCAACTCGCGAGAAAGGAGCTTCCAAAGAGCGGTGTGAGGAGATGGACGCCCAAAATACCGTGAGCGACTCGTCATCGATGACAAATCCAGAAGTTGTAGTTCCCAACGGCTTAAGACTAACCAATGAATTAGTGGACGGGGACCAAGACGATAAGAAAACGACCAAAGAACCGCTCTTTCTGGATAAGGAACGTCATCAGCTGGTTACCAAAGCCAACCAATCACAATCAGAGGAAGAGAAAGAAAACGAAAAAAAGCGAACTGCGGATGGTCATAACCAGTCTGGTAGAAATATTTCCGAGAGTGCGATGAAGTCGTTTGTGGCGGATGTCTTTGACTGTAGCCTGTGCAGGGAATACAGTCTGGTCATCTACTGTTTCTGTTCCATGCTTTGTCGATATAACCTGTCCGTCTTTCTGCAGCATATGCCGAACAAAGCCGTCCGGTTGGGAATGGCCAAGGAGGATGTAGCTTTTCTGATGTCCGTATTCGCCATATCAGTGATATGTTGTCGAATTATAATCTCGTTCGTTGCCAACTTGAAGTGGATAAACCGAATGGCGATGTACGGATTTGGGGCGATTTTGGGAGGTTTGGGCAGCCTTCTGACCCTAATCCACAGTTTTAGTGGCTTCTTCGCGGCCTCTTTGGTACACGGGGTACATCTGGGTAGGTACTTGTATCCATGTTTCTCCTACAGGAGCGTGCACCGTTTATTACGTTCAGCAACCGTATGATGGTTTTTTTTTATTCTTCCCTATAGCTATGACCAATACGATAGCCTTCGTGGTGCTGGTGGATATGCTCGGCATCAACAAGTTACCCAAAGCTATGGCCATGTTCAATCTAATCGTCGCCTTCGGGGCAATGGCAGCATCTCCTGTATCGGGTAAATTTCGCCATGATACAGTAGTGTGTAGTCGATTGATCGTTGCTAGTCTCGCGGCTGATCCATGCATATAGAACGCTATTTTAGTTCGTTCCCATTGTCGGACGTCTAAATAAAGATAATCTTATGCTGGAATGTCTATTTCAGGTCATATCTATGACGTCACACACAACTACGACACTCCGTTTATCTTATCTGGTACACTGGGGATCTTTGCCGGGCTGCTGATAATTATACCGACCATTATTAAAACATTCGGATTACGAAGCCGGGCCAATATTAAGAAGAGACAAGTTGACAGATGATAGATTGATATGATCGATCATGACGATAAACCGTGAGAATATTAGCGTATTGTATGAACTGTGGTTTATAAGTATCATTTTGTTCTCATTTTCCAGGTCAGCGATCACCAACGGAAGTCTGGACCCACTAGAAAAGTCTAAGTAGTTTCATAATTTCGTGATTAACAACGGAGAATCACTCACTACCTTTACGTTGTGTCCATTTTAGATGAAACAAGAATTAAGCATCTTAAAATGTTAATGTACGCAGCTTCCGAACTGGTTTGTATCCGAGTCTTGATAACGCACTTGTTATTTACGTTATACGAGCCTTATTTGGATTCATTGATACTTTGGCCGTTCACGAGCTGTTTCCTCCGCTGTTCATCCGTTCATTGGTTAGTATCCGAACCTCGAAGCCATTCGTGAACTCTTCCAATCATTCATGGATCCTATTTAATGTAAGAACGATAATTTGTTCAGTAACTGGAAATAGAAAACTGTTTTCAGTAACTCCTTTCTCTAAGTCGTCCGCGTACAGATGCTTCAAAATGTTCTAAATGTGGAAACTTGTTAGACGTTTTGACTTCTAGTCAAACAAGTATTCCTCTCGAAATAGATTTATCAAGCTTGATCTAATATCAAGAGTGCTCTCCAATAAATGGCATATACTAGTTCACATATTGCCGGAAACCAGTGTTGATAACTTTTCTTATACATGTGGTGTAGATCTACGATGGCGCTGTTAGTTGCAGCATAGGATCCATAACCGGAGGGTGGCAGGTTCCAGGCTCTGGAACTGCAATATTGTCATGTGGTAACTGGTTCACCCAGTTAGAAATGAGAACCTGATGGAGCGTGATGGCTGTGTGCCTGAGTAATGCCATGTGTCTATAGTGGTAGCATGCTTTGTAATCGTCATTGGGGGTTGACGTGTGTGCTGGATTGAAGCAGGTCTGGGCCAAAGGTAATACTGTAAAAGCAGCCCAGAACACCACAGCTGAATATTGTGCTGTACAAATAAAGCATTAATATCATTAGTACATATCTTTTAGGTAATTTTTTTATTAACAGTCACGTTGATATAGTTGGTTTTGAACATTAACTCGTTATGTTCATACCGTTTTAACATATTGATCGTTACTGTTTCTCATGCGAGTTCAGATCAGGTGTTCTAGTTTTGGTTAAATTAACTCAGGGTTTGTCTGTTATCGTCTTGTTTTATCGCAATAATTCGTATTTTACAAGTGTTCAGTGCGAATGGTTGAAGATGTATATTTTCCCAGCGTTTTTGAAAATGGGTCATATAACGAGGGTGTATTGATAATAGGAAAGTTACTTTTATATGTATTGTCACATAAGGCACCGCAGATACATTGTTATTGTAGGTGAAATTTAGTTAATAAAAATCGGCTGGAGGTATACGGCTAAAAACCACAAGTTGTTTACATAATAATACATGGTACCAGAAACAAAACATAACCCACGAAATATGGAGCAGATCAAACCCCACAGTCATTTACAACGGATGAACTATTTGACAATTGGTTGACAGACATTACAAACTTGACATTACCCTCACACTGAAACACAAGACTTATAAAGTTATGTTTGCAGTCGTAGATACAGATAACATTGTACTTTTAAGGAAAAAAACACCTATATTCGCCTAGGATTGGTGAAACGAATATATGCTATAAACAGTCCAGGAATTAAACAACTGGTCCAGGAATAGGACGATGCGTTCAAAGGCATCGGATGCCTACAGGTGAAACATCACATTGAACTTAGAGGAAGCATCTCCGGTGGTATATGCGCCACGAAAAATTCCAATCTCATTGCGCAATAGACTGCACAAAGAGTTTAACAAACTTGAAAAATTAAACATTGTGTCTAAAGTGGATAATCCTACAGATTGGATAAATTCACTAGTGATCGTAGGGAAGAAAACAGGTCAACTTAGATTGTGTATTGATCCACGTGACCTAAACAAGAACATTAAACGTGAACATTTTCATCTATCAACAAAGCCAGAGATTACAGCCGAGATGGCTGGAGCTAAGTGGTTCACTAAGCTAGATGCTTCAAATGGATTCTGGCAGATTGAGCTGGACAAGCCCAGTGCCAGATTATGTACATTCAATACAACCAAATAATGACAAGGTAGCAGATATCAGGGCTATGCCAGCACCAAAAAATATTGATGAACTCCAAACACGCCTTGGTTTGATAAAGTATCTAGGCAGGTTTATCCCTAACTTGTCAGCTGAAACAGCAAACACACGTCATTTACTAGAAACAGATGTGGAATTCCGGTGGACATCTACACATGAAGCCGAATGGAATTATGTTAAACAAGTGATCGTGTCTGAGTCAGTTCTTTAATTTTACGATCCATCGCTACCGACAATGATATTTTCAGACGAGCCCAAAGACGGCATTGGAGCTGTCCTCCTACAAGAACATGATTCTCGCTGGCACCCAGTATCATTTGCATCGCGCACACAATATATTGTCATATATTCGCAATGTGCGAATCGTTAGCCCTTTAGAGATACCCCGCTTTCGCTGACACCACGATATATTACAATCATCAAAGTACAAAGTACACCACTGTCGCCATATTGCTAGCTCGTATGCCACGATGGAGTCGAGATCATCTTCAGTTAATCGACCAATACAAGTAAATAATCACAGGTGTGGTGATATAAACAGTCCAGGTGTTTTTCTGGCAGACAGGACCCGTTGTTGAAAGTTTAGCAGTGGAATTGTTGACAGTTTACGCAGTGAAATTGTTGACCACGAAGGCGAACAATCTTGTGCAACTTGAAGAACAATTTATCAGTAAACCGAAGGAGTTGCTCTCATTGTTTGGTACTTTTTATTCGTTATTTTATTTGATTTGCACAAGTACAACACATTTCATTGTGCTACAAATCAAGACCTCAAAATTCCGATACTCAAATGTCGTAACAAATTATCTTTACAGATTAAATTGTTAATTAAATATCAGATATACGGCAAACGTTGTCTATCCCTTTGATAATATCACTGCTAGTATTGATGCTATACAACCTATCGTAAAGCAGCCTGTTAAAACAGAGTCGGGATTTTGGTAATCTTGTTGAGCCGCACAAGAACCTCAAATGATGTACACAATCCGTTAAATTGTGGAACTGATTGGTGTTCCTGCCGTTGGTGTCTAGTATTGCATCAACTAAGAGTAAACAGCTGTTTCGTGAAGGTTTAATGAAATCCGAGATTAAGAATCGAGAATTCTATATAAAATCCAGAAAGCGATTTTAATGTAATTGAAAAGAGCATAGGGAACTAACTGAGCTTGGGATTAACTGGCCCAGATCGTGTAAGAAGGTTACTAATGTCGATGAATAAAATTCTCTTTAAAAAGTATTACATCATATTCATTCATTGTCAAAGAGTGATCAATCGTAACGTAGCAGAGTGGCGCAGTGGGAGCGTGCTGGGCCCATAACCCAAAGGTCCGTCGATCGAAACCACGCTCTGCTAATTACTTTTTCTTTTCTTCGATATTTCTATGCGTATCATTGTTTTTTCGAAGCCCACATCATCTCCTGATGTGAACTTTAATTATTACGATTTTAATTATTTTGAGGCTTGTGTAGGAATGAAACTGAAACCTGCGATTTCTTAACACCTAATTATTCGTGTATCAAATATTATCTATACTCTAATCACACAGCAATATCGTGAATGTATGTTTCCAAAATTTCGCCCGAAACTAAACGTTACTTATGTGAAAGACAAACGTGAAAACATCGCTCCGTCAAAGAATAGAACACAACGTTTGTATCCCTTCTTTCAATATTTCGAGATAATGGTATTGCCTGGATCACTCGTTGTGAAATAAATTAATGAAGATTAAAAACCGAAAATAGTTGCATTCCCAGTAGAGAATATTTTTCATTTAAAATCCGGTATGCGTTTTTATGATAATTGAAAAGAACACAAGGAATTAGTTGAATTTGGAATTAAATTGGTAATGTGTTCTAATAAGGCTACTAACGGTCGACTAATAAAGTATGTCGGACATTTTGAACATTTTCTTAAGAGGTGGAACTAACGAATGTCTCGGTTTGTATTGCTCGTAATATATTCGAACTCTCGCCTCTCAGAATGGACAACATGGAAGTGTTACAAGAAATCGTGGCCACATTAGTAGAGGTTATTCATGTCAACAACTGACAGCTTGATCTGCTGAAGTTGGAGAAATACGGCGTTATATACCCTACAGCGATTTATCAGTCCAGTAAGACTGTATGTGTAAGAGAGATATATATTGATTCTTCTCGATCAAAAATGACTTGAACAGAAAGCAAATTGTTCATATGTTGGAATTGTAATTATTATCCACGCGGCTGATTATATATAATATATTAGGGCGTATTTCTGGGGCCCACACTGACTGAGCTTTCCAGTTCCCACACCTTTTATCAGTGTATTTTGCATTAATGATAAAAATGAAATATTTGCTATTTGCAAAAGGAATATATATATATATATATATATATATATATATATATATATATATATATATATATATATAGTCAGAATCCGTTAATCCGGACACGTTTATCCGACAAATCCACCATCCGACACATTATTTTCTGTGACGGATTTAGCTCCATTATAAATGACTCTTTAATCCGACAAAATCGTGTTCCGCGTTCCGACTCCGACACTTCATTTCGCCAACAGAATGTGACATTTCAATGTAAAATGACCTCGATAATCCGACAACACGAAAATGTTGACAAATATTTCCGCTGGTTCAGCCATGCAAGACACACCAACATGTTGTCGGTAATGGTTCATAAACCTGCCCACCTGCTATAATTGCTATATTGTAACCAATTACAATCATCCTTGACCATATACACCGACACACAATGCTTCCCCTGCCTGTGGCTATCTAATGGCCAATCATAACAATTCATGGCCAATTAAAAACACAAATGTGTGATATTTCCAATGAACAGATCATGAGTTAATCTCATGGACAAAGTGACATGGATGTTTCTTTATAATGTATATAATTAACAAACATCACAATGATCAATGGTTTCAATGTCCATATACAGTTATTATTTGCTTGACATTTCATCTCTGTGTTCAAGCAGAACTGCAGGCGTGAGTTAATTCCCAAAATTGTTGATGAGTCAACAAGTCAACACTTATTTCAATCTGGTGGAAAAAGTCTACATATCAACTTAATTTTTAATATTTTTGATTTATGGACTTAACTATTTGTAGCTAGCAAGATCAAGTATTTCTTCTGTTTGTTTTGGATAGAAAGGTGTGGAATGGTAATCCCGGATTATTGTTGTGTCTACATTTATATCACATGGCTGTTTGATTGATACAAAACTATTTTTGCTTTCTTTGCCTTTGTTGTGCTACATCTCAACACTACCGCAAAAGACACTGGTCTCAAAGAGAACACTTTATTACAGGCACACAGAATATGAAGTACGAACCCTTGGTAGAATCAGAGAAAGTCCTTATGCCTGCACTGCACATTAAGCTTCGGATTATAGAACTGTTTGTAAAATAACTGAACGAAGAAGGCGAAACCTTCAATTACATTTCCAACATATTTCCATGAAAAGATTTCATGCGTGATTTAGTATTCTTTGCTGTTGATTAACACCTTCATAGCAGAATATACAGAATATCTATGTAATATATGTGTTAATAAATACCATTACAAATCCATCAATATAGTGTCTGTATATCATTTTGGAACGAAAACCTCGTTAATTGATAAACCTTTCCCTAAAAATAGTGAAAGTGAGATTCTGTGACTAAAAATAACAAACTTCAAGAAGTAGTGACATTATTGTAATGAGTACACTTTAACTAAACACCATCAACACAAACTTGACTTAATTAATAACTTTCTGTTACACTGTGTAATAAAAATGATATGAATCATCTTCTGCGCGCGCGCGCGTGTGTATGTGTGTGTGTGTGCATAATAGTCTTCTTTCCTGTGTTGATTGAATATTGTTATAATCGGCCTATGATCTTAATCAATAATTTGTCTGTTTCAGCGAGTGAATGAGTAAAAGCATAGAACCTATAACCAAGGGGCAACTATGGAATGGGGAAACTTCTCACAGACACAGGTATTTGTCTGGTTTGAAACCTGACGTGGAGGTTAGCAGCAGAAAGCACTTGGCCAAATCTAGAATGGGTCAACGTAACACTGGTTTAACCAGATCTATACTATTTAGGGGATTGGTGCAAATTCCATTTTCACAATAGTGTAAACATTGGTAAAACGATCCATAACTATAGTAGGTAGACATTCTTTGGATAAATAACTAAACAATAGCATTACATATAATTAGCACTAACGACAGATTGGGGAAAGGATAGTCCATTCAAAAATAATCTTATTTTCAGTGATTTTTGGTCCAATTTGTTTAGCCTTTCGCTGCTGTTTATGTTTTTCGTTTTCTGAAATCGTGGCTAATTGTATTTTTTAATGAATATTTACTTTAAGGCAGATATGAGTAAATGGTGGGTTTGTTCGGAATATGAGATACATGTATGATGAATATGGGATAATATGAAGCGACCCTTTTATTAATCAAGCTTTATGGAGTGCCCCAATAAATAAATAAACTGCCTGGCGCATTTGTCATTCAAATCGACATATTTTATTAATCCCCATACCATGTAAAGCCAATGATTTATATAAGCTACGTGTATACTGACCGAAGTATATCACATCCAGGAATTCTGGCGGCATGTTTATGTCCTACATTATATATATCTCCCATAAGATCTCAAAAATAATTTTCAACTAAATATATATGAAGGAAATGTAATGTTCTCTTTTATCAATATCTTTTTTTTAAATGTAGATACACGAAGCCTTAATATATTTGATAATTTACAACAATATATACCTAATCGGTAAAAACGCAAAAATTAATAGGTCAAGGCAGTTGATCAGCTCTACAACAACAACATGACAAATGGGTAAAAAACCCCTTAGGAATACTATTATTTGGGCTTTACTCAACTTGGACAAATTGGTAAATTTGACAACAAACGTTATGCATATTATGCTAATACTAGGCATTCTGACATTACAATTGCCATAGCCGTTAATAGATCTTATTTAATTGTCATACATTCTCTGTGTTTTCATATAAGTAGATTAATTCGTTAAAAAAATACTTTTCCAACAAAGACCCTTTTCTGACATGTGACATATGTCACCATGACCTTTAGAACGAACTTTCTGTGATAAATCAGAAGAAAACAAATGGATATTTTGTCAATATGGGACTTAAACTTTAATCCCTATTATGTTATCTTTCTCGTTCTATTAGTTTGTGTTTGACACATACTCTCGAGAGGGGGGGGGGAATGGTACCAAATGGCAAGAAAATGTTCTGATGTAGTGTATAACATCTAGTTATGGGTCACGAACACATCGTTTGTGTAACATGTTTTACGGTTAATAAACACGCCCCCCTCCCTTTTGCCTCTCTCTCTCTCTCTCTCTCTCTCTCTATATATATATATATATATATATATATATACACATTGACCTAAAAGAAAACTAGACCGAACACGGCCGCCGATTTGATGGCAAACAGGTCCCAACTTCCGGTCGAGGAAATAGGAACGCAGACTGGAAAAATCAGGTTTATAAACGAGGTGATTTATTATTGTATCGCTGGCTGCATAAGCCGTGTTCGTGGAAGTAATACAAACGGGATGTCTTTTCATCGGTAATTATAAGGAACACGTTTAAAATAGCTGTTAAAGCGTTTTTTTTGGGCGTGAAATTAAGCTTAATTGTTATTATATCAGAGAGCTTAAATATAGAGAGGCGTTACTCTTGCCGCGCAATGTTGAATTTTGAACCAGTGGCGCCTCCAGCGACCGGAGGTATTTCTCAGATAAACAAAAGCTCTCTGGTTGTCTACATGTGTGCGCATGGTTGAAATGAATTGCTAATACTAGTACTATATGTTACTAGATCACATACTATTTTATTAATTAACACTTTAATTGTGCACACATGACATCGAAAAAACGAAGCTCTGAAACTGTAAATAAAGAATTATGTGATTTCACAGCCCAGTGACTTAATCCATAGCCTACAATTTGCGATCACTTGACAGCTGATCAGAAAATAATTAAACGTGGTTTAGGTTATTTCACAGCTTTGTGCGTGGAAGTTTTTTTAATGAAAACAATTAGGTATATATGAGGTAAATCATAGTCCACAAATTTTTATTTATTTGGTTAAATACAGATAATTATATATACAGCTATTATAACGCAACCATAACACAATTCAGTGCAAACTTCCCACCATATGGCATATATTCATCATGTCCGTTTATCATATATTAACTAAAAAAATCCTAAGTTCATTTAAAGTCTACACCTCAATAATATAGACCATGAAATATAGGCCTGCCAAGCTGACAACAGAATATACATGGAATAGTAACAATGTTTATGTTTGCGTTAACATGTTAGATATAGAGAAATTAGTACTTTCATGCAATAAGCGGCATCAAATATCTTGTGCCATGGGTTCATCTACAGTTACAATCAGTCATTTGTTATCAAATGGATAGAATAACTCAAATTGCTTCCAGCTCTAAACAACCACAACTACAAAAATATGACATTTATTCCAGATCAGTGAACTGTTTAAAGTTAGAAAGAATATACCCAGAGATGTAATAGACACATGCATTGACTACTGTAACAGATAACTCAAAATCATCTATCACATCCAACACCAGTAAATCTGTATCCAGGAGATTGGCCTGTTTACATGATATCTCATCATCATAGAATTTCAAGGACTGAAACAGAACAATACCTTGTAAAATAAAGACTTGAACCAAGTGCATACACAATGTGTAAACACATGTTTTCCCTTTTTCAAGTTGGTTAAAGAATTTGATTTGATATGCATTTAAGTTATGAAGAGAAGTATACCAATTAAAGAACATGAGCTGAACATTCAGGTACTAATTCAGGTGCTGGTAATCTTTTTTTGTAATAAGATATGAAATGGGCTGACAAAATTTTCACCATTAATATTTATAAATATTAATTACCATCACAGCTGGCCCTGTCTCCTGTATAGGTCTCCTATCTGTTAATACCTTCCTCTTTGATTTTAGTGGATGCATAAGGTAGATTTGGTACATAAAAAATAGTTCGAATAGCATTCTAGATACGTTTATCTCTTGTCTGGTTCATGAATTCCATTTCAGTGAAGTGTATATCATACACTCTACAATTAGTATTCAAGTAATTTAAATCTTTCCTCATCATATATCTGAATGACAACAATTAATAATCCATCTTTAACTTCTGTCAATAGAAAAAATAACCAAATGAATGTTTCTACCACTAGTTGAGGTATTTAATAATTAATTTCATAACATTTAAATTATAAATAGAAGTCCATATATATCAATAAGTACCAATTGCTTACGTTTAAAAATAAATATGGATGCAGGTGATCATGTAAATACTCAGCTACTTATAATTATTGTAATTAGGGGAAAATTATCTGATTATAGTAATGTAATTTTAGAAGTCCAATTATATTATTAACAATAATAAAGTAGAATATACCTCCCGCCCATAACATCTTCAGTGGCTCCAGTACATGTAACTGTAAGCTTATGTATATCTTACATACCCATTTTGTGATCAATAGGTTGATATTGTTCAATAAAATTTAATCAGATTTTGTCTGAAACAAATATAGATCTAGATAGATCCTGTTTGGGCCTACTGCTTGGTCATGTCAAGTAGGGGCGTGTCTACTTCAAATTGTTATGCTTATTTTTAAAATATCCTTTATTTTAAAAAACCCAGATCATATCAAATTTTTACACTAGCTTTCATTTTCTTTCGGGGATGTCTTTATTTGTGCATACTTTTTCTGTTACTGCAGCCGAAAGCGGTGCAAAATGAACCAGTGCCATTAGGCGCCATGTTAAGGAAGGGAGCTGTCCGTGACAATCTACCTACGGTCGCTAGAGCCCTGGCGCTCCATGAATTCAAAATGGCGTCCCATGTTAAAACGCAAAGTAACACGTCTTGTTATAAATAGTCTTTGGTAACACGTCTTATTATAAATAGTCTTTGATTATATTTAGCCTGTACCCCGGCCTATCTCTGGCGTTTGATCCCAATTAAACTAGATCTTCGGACTTGAATAAAACGACTTTTACATATTTCATGGCATATAATAGGAGAGGAATAATACAGATTGTCTGCACACACAAAATTATAATGCACACATCACAATAAATGTCCGTATTCGTAGGTTCAAAAATCGAAGCGCAGCCGCTTCAACGCTGCTTTTTCCCTTGCCGGAAGTCAGAGCTGTTTGGTCATGGCGGCCAATTCAAACGCTACTGACTGCTCGGTCTAGTTTTATATTTAGTAGATATATATTATATATATATATATATATATATATATATATATATATATATATATATATATATATATATATATAACTTGTCTACCTTTACAATTTACCCCATATAACACCCTCACGTAATTTGTTCTGATCGGTCCCTTCCAGTTTAATATGTTAATGTAAGCTAATAATGCCTGAAATGCTGTCAATACAAAATTATAATACATCATGATACACACTACAACAATGTAATAATTCACATACTCACTCATGCTTTAATGAAAATCGTTGTCTCTTCTAAAGTAACTATAATTTTCATGTGGGCATATACCATATTAAAAGTGTTATATAATATACATAGCTGCCAACGTTTGAAAATTGGAAAGAGTAATCATTTTCGCGTGAAACATGACCTACGGTTCACCGGACACCATACATCATAAAACCATGTAATTTATCAAATTTATCGATACCAAAACAATTTGACATCATAGGTATTCTTTTGTGAAAGGTTTCACTGCTTTTTCCATTTAATCAGATTTTCCCACATTTAGTAACAATTAAGTCATCACAAGTCTGCACTTTCAGTACATGATTACCCTACATATTCTTCATATGATTACTGCATTATTAATCAGTGGATTTAGTTAAAAAATCAAATCACATTGAATAAATAATATATTCAGTTCTAACATTGTATTGTACAGAGTGTCACTTTTTCATGGGTTTTTGATAGGTAGCACCATTTAGCTTAGCCAGAAAAGTATTGGAATGTTTCTGCTGAGAATATGTTGGCCCTTTGATATTGAGGGATACTTTATGCACAGTCAAGCTACTGAGAATTTTGGTGGATGTGCTGTGGCAGAAAGCTGTCTTGGTTTTGATGACAAATGAGAATATTTTTTCAGTCTGCACTGCTGTGAAACAAAATAAAAATGTCCACCATCAGAGAGAGAAGGATATCAAACTGTGACTGTCCAGTGACATTCTTTATCTGTTTCATCAATACAAGACACATATATTGCATTATTCTATTAAAATATAATTACAATTAAGCTAGGTAATCATGAATTGATCACAATAATCATACATCTCTATGTATCATTAATGACTCATACAGATTCTACTAGGAATCTTAGAAAGGAAAGAACAGGAGCCAGGACAGGTTGGCCTATTATTATTCACTGGCATGTTGGTTCAGTTAATAAAATCCCACATTAGTGCCCATGTAAAAAGTTACATAAATAAACATTTCTACCAGTCACTGGAATATTAGTGGGTACAATGAATGGTTGGTTCTGCATCTGTCTGGCAATGTAATTTGAATCATCACTGACTAACGTCTCCACAAGAATATTTGTTTTTGTGCGACCACTGCCATATTTTTGCGATATCTCTGTATCAGGAAACATTGTATGAAAGAGAAGATCTTCTGCATAGGTAAAACCAATCACCCCACAACATTCTAGGCCATCCTGGAAAAAAATGAACCCTTCTGATTCGCTGGTCCAGCAAAGGCTTTCAAGCCATGCAGTCTGGGGCAACTGCCGTGTGATATATTGTGCAGCTAGTGACAGAACTGCACCGCATGAAACTATTACGGGGAAAGTCAAATTTATCGTAGTTTTCAGAGTACTGCCGTAATGGCGTAATGAAGAACAGATAATCGTAATGATTCCGCAGAAATCGTAATGGTTGGCAGCATGTTTTAAGTTTTGTTGTGCCTGCATGCCATACATAATGAATGCATCATACTCCTGATTTTGTAGTTTCATAAAATGTCATTATTATATGACGGAAATCGTACTTGCAAGTATATAACCGCGCAAACAATAAATTCTTGACCAACAAAAGGCTTTTGATTAATTTTGCTATTCGTTTTAAACGATTGTGAGGATGGCGTGCAAGATTACTGAACCGTGGGATATACACGTGCATATATATATGCCATGCGACACAGAACATGAACAGGAAAATGCTCAGTTATGTCTCGATGTAATAACTAGAATTAGCCGTATTCGCAATAATTACCCGGACATATGTAACATTATCATTGGAGGTGATTTTAATACCGATTTGACTCGTATTCCTCCCTACATACTATTTCCCACATGGATTATTTACCCCATGAGGGTCTTTTATTGTGTTCTGAGTGTGTTGAAGATAACGTTCTGTATACACACGAAAACAGTTTCACTGGCAGCAGGTCAAAACTTGATATGTTTATGGTGTCTAAGAGTCTCGCTGGAAATGTTAGTAGTCATTTCGCGATACACGAAGGTGATAATTTGTCGGACCATAGTCCTATTGTCATGAATATTAAATTAAATGTGCAATATTCCCTGTGTCAGGAAAGGGTATTTAATAAGAAAGTATCATGGACAAAAAGCCGATGAGATTGATATTCCAGCGTATAAACATGTCTTGTACAAACTACTTAATAAGATTCACATACCGTTAAGTGCAGTACACTGTAAACATATGTTCTGTAAAGAACACGCGGATGATATTGATCATTATTATAGTGCTATAATAACTTCATGTATAAAGGCTGCATCTAGATGTAATCCAACCACCAGTAGGCCTAAAATAGCGGGCTGGAATGATCATGTAAGGCATTTGGCTTGACAATGGATGTCCTGATATTAAGCGTAAAACCCGTGCTAAATATAAACAGGCTGTGAAATTAGTTAAACCAAACCAATGCGATATGAGAGTTGCAAAAATGACAACTGCCCTACAGAGACAAGATAAACGTAATTTCTTATGTGAAATGAAACGTATACATAATAATCATTCCAGTAATTGATAATATTACACTTGAGAATCATAACTATGTGTTGAGATCTTCTGATCTTCAGTTTGGCTTCAAAGTTGAACACTCTACTCGTGAAGTAATTGACTGTTACACAAGTAATGACTCGTCAGTTTTCTTGGTACTGTTGGACGCATCACGTGCATTCGATAGAGTCCAATATGTTAAATTATTTAGATTGCTTATCAAACACGGTTTATGTTTACTAATTGCACATTTCTTGGCTTATTTAAACACTAATCAGTCTTTGATGGTTAACTGGAATGGATGCTATAGTTATAGTTTTAATATTTCTAATGATGTGAAACAGGGAGGGATACTTTCCCCAATAATATTCCCTATTTATATGGATTAATTATTGTTCAAGCTTAAAGTTTCAAATGTAGGATGTTATATTGGCAATGTGTTTCTTGGAGGTCTTGGGTATGCTGACGATGTATGTTTGTTGTCTCCAAATAGAGGTTCAATGAGTATTATGCTTAAAATTTGTGAAGATTTTAGTAAAGAATATTACGTTGTGTTTAACTCGAGCAAGACTCATCTTATAATCTATGATGAGAGAAGGAAGTACCAGATGGTATCGCTATGTTTGAACGGGGAAACCCTACATATTCAGAGGTAGCAACTCATCTTGGTCACCCAGTTGGTATTGATAATGTTAATTCTATTGCCATACGCAACGCCAGGCGAGATTTGATTTGAAGAACTAATTATGTCATGGCAAAATTAGGTTTTTGTTCAGCTGATGTCCGTGCCTTTATGTTTCGCACTTATTGTACCAGCTAATATGGATCACCTCTGTGGCAGTTAGATTCCAATGATGTTAAGCATTTTTATGTTTAATGGAGAAATTGTATCAGGAAGATATGGAATATCCCTGTTAGAACACATTGCAGACTTTTAAATCATTTATGTGAAGGATATGGTATTGATCTTGAACTGATGTCTAGATTTATGTCATTTGACCAGTCATTATCAAAAAGTGAAAATATTTGTACTCGTCTGTGTTATTTTCTATGTAAGACATCCCGAACCCCTGTATCTATTAATATGAAACTTTTGCTGTCCAAAATAAATGAAGATGAATATGATGAATGTTCAGTGATGAATAAGCAATATTTAAGAAGTATATATGAAAATAAGGAGAAATGCGCAGCTAATGGAGTTTTGCTAAAGGAATTGTGTTTGTTAAGGGATGGAATATTGACTACAGACTTAAGCCGTAGCGATATATGTCACTTAATTGATTTTATATGCACTGGTTGATTCTATGCCAGTTCCGTTTCATTTTTTAGATATTATTCATATTTCTACTACACATTATTGTGCTGCATACCATGTATAAAGTACGAAGTAATATATATATATATATATATATATATATATATATATATATATATATCGAATTGTTATAAACCAATTATAAAATATCAGTTTCACCAACAGATTAAAAAACAAGTAGCACCCAGTGTTCATTTGTCTTTGTACTGAGTGATGATTCCATTGCTGAGCTGCCAACCATGTGTTAATTGCAATTTATTTGAAACAAACGGTGTGCTAAAATATCGAAGTGGTGTATAAATAGAGGTGAAATATAGTCAATAATCAGTAGTGAGCTCCGGTGGTCTAGCGGTTAAGCACCCGGCACTTGGTGCCAACTGTCGCAGGTTCGAACCCCGTAAGAGGTCGAAGCTTTTCCAGGGATTAATTTCTTGGCTCACTACATCGTGGGTGGCTGATCACGTTAAATGGCGCTGCCGTCTCCACTGAATTATTTAAAATAAAGGGGGACGTTAAAAAAACCCTGAGGACGTAAAACACTCTGGCAGTGATCAGGGTATTTCGGCTCCATCTTTCCGTACTGCTCCCCTGTGAGTGGTGGGGGAGGAGGTTTCTCAACCACTCCAACATAGAGGCTGTGCTGATTAAGCAACAGCCTGGGGATTCTCCCCGAACAACAAAACCAAATCATTAATCAGTTATCTCTACAATGGCCACCAAACGCAAGAACGTCAGTATTGAGACAACGATTGAAGCTCTACAGGAAGTAAACAAAGTGTCAAATCCAAGGCAATGATAGCGAAGGAGTATTATGTCCCTGCAAGTACACTATCAACATGGATAAAAACCAAGGACTCTATTCTAAAAACCGAAATTGGTGCTCCTACTCGTAAACGAATCAGAAGTGCTAAACATACAGATGTAGAAACAACTCTGCTAATGTGGTTCAAAAATGTTCCCTTAAAACAACTTCCCGGTCTCTGGACCGATGTTACAGGAGAAAGCCGCAGACTTGGCCAAAGGTCTTGGTGTATATGACTTCGTTGGTAGTTCCGGGTGGCTAGAACGCTTCAAAAAACGGCATGATATTTGTTTTCGTGTGTTGTGTTGTGAATCAGATGAAAGGTGAATCGTGCAATGGTGGGAAACGATCGAAAGAGAGACTGACTATTCTACCCCGCGCCAACATGTCAGACACAAATAAACTGCCTCTGCTGGTAATAGGCAAGAGCGCTAAGCCACGGTGCTTTAAAGGTGTAAAAACTCCTCTCCCATACAAAGCCAACCAAAAATCATGGATGACGTCTCCTCTCTTTACAGAATGGCTGCAAGAGCATGATCGATTCTTTTCAGCCCAGAAAAGAAAGGTTGCGTTTGCCCCGCCCACCCACACGTTGAGGATCTAAAATCAATCAAGCTCGTATTTCTCCCGCCCAATACAACCAACAAGTCGGTTATAACGAACTACTTGTATAGGTCCCTTGGACTTCGAGATATATACCCCCTCCCCCGTAGATCCGCCACTGAATGACTCAATATTAAAAATCAGTGTGTAGTGTTCTTACACTCATACAGACCAAATAAGACGCACACCGATATACACCGTTTATTGTTATACAAAAATATCATATACAAAACCAGGTGTTACACGAGGGAAATGGGAGACCAAAATGAGGGTTTCGGCACAAAACATGGGCCTCATGGACCAACCGAGCAAGTTATTAAATGACACGCAATTCTAAAAGAAACGGATCTTTTTCACCATGACGGCGAATGATCAATCAAATAGATATGTATGCTATGGAGACACACTGACAAAAGGGCCACGAGGAGCTACTACTGCTCAGCCCAGTTGGCTGGACAGTAAAACCTAAATGTGGAATGGGAAATACGGGCAAATGTAAGCCTATAATATATATATAACATTATTAAAATAATATCAAATTTACTAAATCGGGGTGATTATCAATTTAAAAAATGTGAACTAAACAATATGTTCATTTTTATATCCATATTAAGATGAAATGTAGTTTGACTATCAACTTCAGAAAAAGTTTTCAGTTTCTCGCATTCCAAAGCATCTATATAATGACAACTTAAAGAAAGACGTGACTGTACATCTCTTTGAAGAAATATAAAGAAAACCTAGAAAGGTAACTGAACATTTTTCTTTACAAATTGTCGGAATAATTATTTATTAGCAAGAATAGAATATATAATATACATGAATAATTACACGTCGTTTCTGATCCCTTGTTAACCCCAATTTAATCCATCACCGATCACATGATCACGATCAGCACCGTCATGATCGTAACTTTTTTGACAGTTTGTCAATCAATACACATACATATACACCAAACGATTTTCGTTTTATGGCCGATGATATTGACCAATGAACACACTTTATACCACTGAATTAAAAGCATTGGTGGATCTATTTGATTTATCGCGATTAGTGTGTGGCGGTTATAGAGGAGGGGGTGTTTTATGGCAATGTATGTTATTCGTATTGCGTAAGTATCGAGTGTACTAAAAATATAAAGTATGGTGATACAACATGAGGCAAGGCTGTTCCGAAGAGTGATACAAAGGACAGTTTGATTTTCACTCGTTCATTTTGCTGAAATCCATACCTTGTGCAGATAGTGATTATGTGTCATTCGCCACGAAAAGGCGAAAACATTACTAATGAATTTATACACATCGATATTCATAATGGATGCAGCCTTCAGTTGGCTGTCGCCGATTAAACAATTAAAACCATACAGGTGCACACATGTGACATGCAATTTGTATAAACCATATTCCCAAAAGGTGTCAATATTGCGATTGCTAATCTTTACTCCGAACATCATCAACCATATGCATTTTTTTCTCGCTGTGTTTTCCAAGTCCAGTAATCCTTTTATTAATTACTTTGGCAATTATCACAAGTCCGGAAAACACGGCCAAAGTACCAGATAATATAAATGGAGTGTCGTAATTCTGTGTGACGTCATAGATACGACCTAAAATAGAAAAATCAGATTATTTTCATCTACACTTTCGACGATGTGAACAAACAGACGTACTTTAGTTTATGCATAATTCATGGGCGTCGCTCAGTAAGCTAACTGGAACACAGAACGTCATACTCAGACTTACCAGATATAGGAGATGCAGCCATTATACCTAAAGCAATGATCAAGTTGAACATGGCCAGTGCCTTGGGTAGTTTTCTGATGCCACGCATGTCCACCAGGACAACATACATGATCGTACAGGAGATACCTAGAGCGAATAATATAACGCAACGTCATAAGGGTATTAAAGGTAGCGAACAACATGCTTTCCAAGCGGAATACCATCATAATAATGATACCTACCCAGTTGAATACCTTGTAACAGAGACGCTGCAAAGAAGCCACTAAAGCTGTGGATCAGCGTCAGATAGCTACCAAAACCTCCAACGACGATGCCACATCCGTACATCGCCATTCTGTTGATCCACTTCAAATTGGCCATAATCGAGACGATAACCCTACAACATATCACTGATATGGCCAAGACGGACATCAGGGTACGCACGTTCTCCTTGGTCATTCCCAACCTGACGGCTTTATTAGGCATATGTTGTAAGTATACAGACAGGTTGTAAAACCACAGCATTGAACATAAACAGTGAACTACCAGAGTGTAGTCCTTGCAAAGACCACAGTCAAACACATCCGCGACGAACGACTTTATCGCATTACCAGAACTATTTTGCTGAAAACGGGATTGCTGATCGTCACTCTGATCTTTATCGTTTTCTTTTCCTTCATCTTGTTGTGACTGTTCGGTCTCGATATCCTGTTGAAGCTGTTCCTTTACAAGAAGTAGCGGTTCTTCGGCCGTTCTCTTGTCCTCTTGATTCTCGTCTACTAATACATTGGTCAATTTGTTCAAGCCACCAGGAGCCATTATTTCTGGATTTGTCGCCGATGACGACTCGTCTGTCGTCATCTGGATGCTCACGGTATTCCTTGAGTCTAACTCCTCAAGCCGCTCATTGGTAGCTCCTTCTTTCTGAGTTGAGGCAAGTTGAGGTTTGCCGTTCTGCACCATCTGAATCTTCCTAGGATCGGGCTTACGATTATTTGGCTCTCTATAGAGTGTTCCAAACATAATGATATGAGTAAATATCCCGGCCATAATTAGCATCGATCCTCTCCATCCATATTCGTGGATTAAGTAGGTGACGACCACTGAACCGCCGAGATTACCAATACTGAATCCCAACATACTACAGCTACCACCAAACCCTCTGTTGGTGGTGAAGAGCTTCTGGACGAGTACATTGGTTACCATCTGTGCCATATTATTACCAATACCTGAAAGAACGTACATAATGTACATTATGGAAGGTGTTCAGCTTAGTAACCCAAAATCAGCTCTCATCGAATGAGACAATGTTATTCATGGTACACAATGCAAAACATACGTCAGTACCTCACTGTTACAGGATTAGTCCTGTTTCTTATCAAGCAATGGCAGGGCAAATCGATATCGATATTTACCAAGGAACAGCCCATATGTGACGTACAACATGTAGACGTTTGGCGCCAAACTGCTTGAGATCTGTGATATGGATATGACTATTCCACCACATATACAGATTTTCCTTGCTGAGAATTTCTTTATCAAGCTACTGGTTACTAAACCTGGAATATACAAATTCATCTTATTTCGTAATCAAATCTATACATTCAAATGCTCTTTGCTGATAATTTGCTTATCCAAATACTGCTTACCATATATAATATACAAATTCATCTTATTTTCCACTCCAATCTATACAGTCAAGGTGTGTATTCAAACGAAATTTTCATGGGACAGGCAAGCATAGATATGAACATTTTCAGATACAACTGCTAAAATAAATATTAGACCGGAACCTCATATAATTTATGAGCAACATTTCTTTAATTTACATTTTCTTCTATTTTATAAATAAATATAATGTACATAACAAATTTATTCTAAATGTGGAATTAACTTACCGAAAACACTGGAAGATAACGCTCTGATGGTAAATATTAAGCCTACACTAGCAAATGACACTTCATAATAGTCGACGAATTCCACATAGTATATGCCAAATACGATGAATTCTATTCCCATCAGGACGTTTACAGGGATAATGCAGAAGAATAGCAGCAGCCATGCTGTTCTTGGTTCCGCTTCTGCCTTCCATTTGCGAAAGCCTTAAATATTTAGATGGTTAACGCGTAAAATATATTTGTAGATTATGAAACCTGACACAGAGCATAGAAATAATGTTTCGGTTTAAAGGTTGAAAAAAGTTAATGCACTGATTCTGCAAATCCACAATGTTTATTTTCTAAACAAATCATATATTTCATTTTGGCAAAATTCAATTGATGAATTTCCGGAGTTTTTGTCATGCAATCGTATCTGCCTCTACAACAACAATTAGAGGGTTCTGCATACCAGAATATTTCCCCACCGAACTTCCCAGGCTGTTTTCGGCGAATTGGTATATGCGAGGATGAATAGGCAAAAATATTTGCGTCACGGATCGGCAAGAGATGCGTGTTTTTAAAAGGAAGACTCCACAGGTTCCTTCGACCCTCCCAACCTCTTTTTTATCACCTGGGACGGATCACACAATTAGTGGCCCGTTGAAATGGGGAGAGGTTCTGCCTACGTTTCCTACATGATGGATCGCTGGGATGAACCCACCAGTCTGCGCCAACGCTACACAGATAATTATGTATGTACACCACAGGCAGAAGTTGCGTCACACAGACCCTGTGGCCTACATCGAGAATTATGTAAGCTTCGCGCCAACACGTCCGCCTACAGCGTCACCTACGTTTACACAGAAAATCAACCGACCCCTCAACTTGTTTACATGCTGACCCAAATTTTCAGTTTTGGCAGAATGACCTAGTTCTTGACATCTGATCCATTTTTGATAGGTATTACATAATACTCTGACTCTACTCTAGAAAATGAGACAAAAGGTATGATCCAGATCGAACAGTGATCAAGAGGTATACTAAGGCGGGCTATCACACGAGAGTACGAAGGCGCACATGAAGCAACAGCTGGCTTGTTTAAAAAAAGAAAAGAAACTGGGCTCGTCTCTTTGTAGTACATTCCTGGCTATATGTTGCACATGCCGAGGACTATATAGCATATTCTCAAGTTTCCCTTCAGAGTAAGCAAGTGTAGGACATATGCAAGACAAAGAATGTCACCTAGGTCAGAACTACCTGTGGGGCCAGATCCAACAGTTCAGAGCCATACAGCTGTATAAGCAAAAAAGAGACATAGCAGAGGCAAGACGAGGCTATAGCAGGAGGTCGGCACGGACCAATACCTCATCATAGCAGGAGGCAGAGGCGCTCTCGAGTCTGGCATATATTATTGATTCATTTGAAGAAAAAGAAGAGGCGCCGGAAGAGCTATATATATATATATATATATATATATATATATATATATATATATATATATATATATAGTAATGCAAAATGTGTATAGTTAAATCCCTTGGAGCTCAACTAGGACAACATCAAATATTAACAACATGGGGGAGGACAACAGCAGGAGAGAAGGTTCTATGGTCATACAACAAATGACATGACAAATATATCATTAATTTCTTCGTGTCTGTATATTCCATTAACCTAAAAGAAAACTAGACCGAACACAGTCGTCGATTTGATGGCAAACAGGTCCTAACTTCCGGCCGGGGCAACAAGGAACGCGGGCTACAAAATCAAGTATATAAACATGGTGAATTATTGTTGTGTCGATGATTGGATAAGCCGTGGGCTTAGAAGTAATACAAAAGAAATATCTTTTCATCAGTAAATATAAGGAACACATTTAAAATAGCTGTTAAATCGTTGTTGAAATATTTGGCGGGAAATTTAGTTTAGCTATAATTATATTTAGCCTATTCGACAACTCACTGGCGTTTGATCCCAATTAAACTAGATCCCAATTAAACTAGATCTACCGACTTGCATAAAACAACATTTACATATTTCATGGCATATAATAGGACAGGAATAAAACAGATTATCTGCATACACAAAATTATAATGCACACATCACCATAAATGTCCGTATTCATAGGTTCAAAACTCGAAGCGCAGCCTCTTCAGCATTATTTCCCCCCCCCCCGAACGGAAGTCAGTGCTGTTTGGTCATGGCTGCTCAATCAAACATCACTGAGCGCTCGGTCTAGTTTTCTTTCAGATCAATGGTATATTCTGTATGGTTTGATATATTAGCGAAAACACTTTCAATTTCATCTTATTAACTTTAATTCCGGATACCAATCGACTTTCTGACACTTACGCGCTAAAATAGATCGACCTCCTTTCTGTTTTGAATCTTCCACGCCGATGTCATCTTCCTGTGTCTTATCATCTGGCTCGAGCACAGAGTTCAACATGGTTTCGCTGTGAGGTATGCTGAAGCCATTTAACCATCTGTTGGTGATCGGGTTGGCCGTGGAGGTGGCGCTCCTGGGGCGGTGTGTAGCCGGCGGAAACTGGGATACGATGACCTCCGACCTCGTTCTGTGAAGACTTTCGCCATATGTATTCCTAGATGAGTCAGTTATCGGCAGATCGGGCTTGCCTACATTACCCAACAACTGCGGTGTACTAGACATAATAAATTCAGCTGCCGCCAGCTAAGGTACAAATCAAAACATCTAGACGAACCTTTGACCATATTTCGTCGAGGTCTATAAACTGGTTCATATTTTGTCGAGTGCTAGCTTAATTAAGATGTCAGATTTATGGAAAAAAACACCAAGTGGGATGATATGTCAATCGAATAAATGATTTATTATCGATCTATATTCGCGGCACAAATAACCTGACCTATATAACTACTAGATGTCATAGAAAGACAACATGGTCGATCCTGTTTAGGATATCATCCGAATGAAAAAGTTTTTGTTTTAGACAGATTCCATTTTTTTTCTTGACCGCATGGATCATTCCGGAAATTCGTATAAATCAATTGTTAAAAACACGGGAAGGGGAGGGGAATTACGCGGGATCTGCCTGTGTTGACACATTTCCAGTGGAATGTAACTCGTCGAATGTTTTTCCCTCCTTACTATGTGCTTTAAACAACTTATTTGTCATGAGTAAGGTAACACATATACTAACCAATTGTATGAAATAAACTGTACAACATTGCAAAATCCAGTGCAAATAAATATCATTTGCTACTCAACCGTGTTTTTTCATACTAAACATCACGATGTTATATTTGTAGTGTGCATTTTCTTCACAACTGATAGAAGTCAATATCTGATTGTGAATAAATATAATACGAAGAAAGCAATTTATTTGCTAGAACGCGTTGTAAATAAATTACTTCCATTCGCTTTCAGGTAGTTACCGTCATTTATTTGGGTTACCAAACGTAAAGATGACGATCTATATATTGATACAGAGCCTTAAATACAATTAACGAAAAACATAAACAGCAGAGAAAGGCAAAACAAAACTGCACCAAAATCACTGAAAATACGCTTATTTTATGTAGAGCATATGCCGTAAGGTGCTCCATTATGATGGCTTGGTTGAAACTTTCTTAACAAATCACGTACTAATGTTGCGTAAAATGCGAGGAATGCCAAATATGAAGCCCCGTTTTAAAGGGTTTTGGGGGCAATTAATCGATGAACAAGTGGATTCCAATGATCCAAGCAAATTAATCAATTACTAAATCCCATGATCACCAGTTCCATGACACACACGCGGATCGTTAGTTGTCGTCCGTTATGTCCTATAGCTAGATATAATAATCTAATGACCACATGTAACATGATCTAGGACGTTTTAATTAGAGTCCTATAATGAGTTTGGAAAGTAATTGGTAGAAAATAGTGAATTTACGGCATCAGAACTAAAGGTCGCCAAGAGTATCCCGCAACAGCCAGCTTTATAAAAGACTAAATTCAGCAGCAACACAAACCCCTTACCGTTTACAGGATCCGCTCACTTCACTCGCTGAATGGTAATAATATTAATATAATTAATAGCCCTAGTTCTTAGAACGCTGTATTTGTGATAGTGACAAGTGGGTCAAAAATCCATCCAGTATCATGGCTATAAACAAGTTATTAAAACCTGGAGCGCGAAGAAGGTTTTGACTAGATAATCAAAACAAAAAGTTATAATTTATCATCTGGTAACTCCTGCTCAGAAACAAACATCATGGCGTAAACTGAAATTGGTCGAATACTGCATTGAAATCATATACGCAACCGTTTCCAACGTCATTTATAAGACAAAATAAGCAAAATTAAAATACCAATATGGGACCGCTATAACCACAACAAAACAACGTGCTGTAAGTGTAGACAACTTAGTTATAATATGATAAATAAGAAGAAAAAACTGCACTTATGAGAAGACTATGAGAAGACAACTCAAGTCAACAACATCATCAACACAATAAATAAAGTGTACCTATGAACTGTGACACACAGACACACACACACACGCACACACGTCTTTAAGTACGTTCGTAAGCCGAATTTGTATATACTCTCTAAATGTAGGAACCGCCAGCCTCTGATCCTTAAACCATTGTGCAATACGTACCTGAATCACTCGCCTATGGTAATAATTCTCATATTTGTTATTTATGTATGAAAAATAACTCCTAACAAAAATGTACAGTTATATACAAATAAAACATTCCTTACCTAGAACATGCTAACAATGTTATACAGGTTAAGAAAAGCCACTCATAAAGCAGAACAATTTCTTACCGTTCTCCTCTGGTTGGCTTACATACTGGAAGGGGCGAACTTGTAGGGGAGATACAGTCTTATTAGAAGGAAGATAGCTATCGAAGGTAAAGAGAATGTAGGAGGTGAAGCAGGAGCCTCTATGGATGCCGAAGGCCTCTACGCCTTCTTAAAGAAATGTTCAAGGCTAATCTGAAAGGAAACCATTTTCTCCTCCTCTCAGATCTCCCTGTAGCACGTCAAGCCCCCCATAACTGCCCTGTACACTTTACTGTATCTGGAGGAGTTCGGATCCTGGGCCTCAAACTTTTCCATCCCTTCTTCCGTTTGTATGAAAGCATCGGCGAGTTCCATACTATGGAACCTCTTGGATTCTGGTGTTTCTGCCCCCTCATCCTCCACAATCATCTGTTCTTCCAACTGGATGAGATCCTCAGGGGATAACCAATTCCCCATACGATTCCAGCAACAGGGTCATATAATCAGCTTCCACTGCCAAGTCCAGCGTTTGTATTAAGCGTTACCCATGCCTTCTTGGACTTACATGGCACTGGACGAGAACTCTTCCAAACTGTCTTGAGTGGCCTTGGATTCTCAGCCCGGTAGATAAGCAAGGACTTTAGCTTAAAATCTCCTGCATCATTGCCACCAAGCAATAATGCCAGTCGGTCCTTAGCTGCTTTATGTCCAGAGGCTGAATTCTTTTCCTTGGCCATGTATGACCGATGTGGCATTCTCTTCCAGAATAATCCTGTCTCATCCAAATTGAAGACCTAAATTATGTCAGCCAAAGCTCCAAGGAAATCACTAGCTGCATCATGATCAGCACTTGCTGCTTCAGCTTGTATATTGATGTATTTGTGTTATAAAATAATGTATGCTTATCCCTAGTGGTTAACATGTAATATACCACGTGACCACTGTACAGTAGTACAGAAAGACTCGCTTTAATAAAATCAGTTCATGTTGTGGACACACGCTTCCATACATACACAGCGGTACATCCGACATTACAGCTTGGAATTTCACATTGTGTATATTGGTACGTACCTTAAACCGCTTAAACCAATCCCTACTCGCAACAAACTCTTCAATTTGGCTTTCTTAGGCGGGTAATCTAAGATGGCGTATGGCGGGAACTGAGTCTCCCTCCTCGGCTAGGCGACGCTTGACGACATATTCTTCCTCGCACGCCGCGCCAAATCTAGTTCGCCGGTCCGTAACTACGAAACGTGGTCGGTAACTGGTAACAACAACTTTTAAGATTTTGTGGGGGTACGTTCATTATTTTATCATAAGTCGGAGTAGGCGTAACCCGAGTACTTCCAGTAATCTATATTAATAAAAGAAAATGTATTTGGGTTCGCAACAAAATTATTCATTCGCCATGTGACAGCACCTTATTGCGGCTAACGTGTTCAGCAAATCAATTTGATCTAAGATCGGTGAATAATCTTACTTTATTTGTTAAATGTGTTTTGTTTTTCTTTTAATTTTGCTGGTATGAAGGTTAAAAAATGGTCGACAACATCCGTGATTATGATTCACAAAATAGCCATTTTTTAAAATTATTTGTTTAAATGTGATCAATTAATGTTGCCGAAGTTGTAGTAATCCTGGTAGGTAGTCAACAATACGCATGATTCGTTAATCTGCTCGATTTCAATGGGAAGACAAGCGTGCAGATAAACGAGACGTGGCTGTATATATTGATTAAACCTGTTTTCATAACATAGGCTATTATGTTAACAGGAATATTTCTGTGGCAACTCAAAATAAACAGAAAATCATATTTGGCGCAATAAAACTACAACACACACACACACACACAGGCTGATGAGTAGACCAGACACATGCTTAAGTATCCGCATACATCTATCAATTTGTGGAAGTATGGAACATTTTATTTTTAGATTAATGTATGTATAGTTGTATTTGTATTTAGATTTATGGAGGTAGGTCTCGAAGGATGTTTAGATATGTTGATGCTCTGTGCTTCTTGCCTCTTTATATGTACCTTAAAAAACACACACAAACACACACAAACACACACACACGCACAAACACACACAAACACACACACACACACACACAAACACACACACAAACACACACACACAAACAAACACACACAAACACACACAAATACACACAAATACACACACACACATACACACACACACACAAACACACACAAGGGACTGGTGAGACATTACACATGTCTCAGCAAGAAAAGTCGCCACTCTGGATTCAGTCCCCTGAAGAAACGTCCAGAGTTTGAATTCACGGTTCGAGATTCTCTGTGCCTGTGCCTTATTATACACAGCTAAAACGCACACACACACACACACACACACACACACACACACACACACACACAAACACACACAAACGCACAAACACACACACACATAAACACACACAAACACAGACTAACAAACAAACACACACACACACACACACATGTTCCACAAATATACTTTACGCATTAACAATCTATATTTGCTAGGCTTTCACAATTGGAAGACAGAAGCGGAACCAAGAACAGTGTGGCTGTTGCTTTTCTTCTGCATTATCCCGGTAAACATGCGAATCGGAGCAGAATATATCATATTTAGCACATACTACGTGGAATATGTCGATTATTTTGAGGTACCAAGTGCTACTGCAGGCTATATGTTCACCCTTAGAGCAGCATTTGTCCGTGTTAGTTCGATCTTCGGAATATAATTATATTGTATTCATATTTAACATAGACGAAAAATCCAAAGTAAACAGAACTGGTGGTGCTAGACAATAAATCTATCATATACAGTTTTAAGACTAAAATAATTCAGGTATAGGCTTAATTTGTATATGTATATCTGTCTATTTTAGCAGCTGGTTTTGCTAAGTATTGATGTTTCTGTGTCTGCCTTTGCCAAAAATTAAAAACAATTCCTCTGGAAAATATATATATATATATCAGGTATAAAAACTAGTAGTTTGATAAGGAAATTCCCTGCCACATGTATCTGTGTATCTGGCGGAATAGTCCTATTCATATCGCAGGTGTCAAACAGCTTGCTATCAAACATCTCCGTACTGTACTTCGCAAATGGAGTGATCATTGGAAAACCCCGATCCCGGTTTACCCAAGTAATTGCATGATAAGATTGTTTGATAAGCTACCGACATGTAGTTTGTATCGTGTAGCATGAATACAGTTGTCTCATTTGATGATAGGTGCTGTCTCTAGGTTTGCTCATTTATTTCACTCAGATGGATCCCTTTCATATTGTATGGAACATTATGTATGTTCTTCTAGGTATAGGCATTAGTATGACCAATGTACTCGTCCGGAAGCTCTTCGCCACCAACAGGGGATTTGGTGGCAGTTGCAGTACGTTGGGGCACAGCATTGGTCATCTCAGTGCTCCAGCGGTCGTCACATACTTGATCCAGAAATACGGATGGAGAAGTTCGACGTTGATTATGGCCGCCGTTTCGGCTCACATCATCGTGTTCGGAGTATTGTATAGAGCAGGTGGAGGAGACGCTGCATAGCGATCAACGCGAACTTATCCCAACTAATGAATTCCACGAATACTGCAAGCGTCAAGAAGACGACAAACTATTCGTCATCCACGACACCTCACAAACGAATGGCCGCTGAAGATTTGATGCACGAGGATCACGAAGACGAGAAACCCACCGAAGAACTGCTCCTTCTGGAAAAGGAACAATCTCAGCTGGATATCGAGACCAAACAGTTGCAGCAGGATGACGATAAAACAAGCAACAAAGATCAAGATGACGATGGATCTTGCCTATCTCAACGAAAACTGTTCCGATGAAGTGATAAAGTCGTTCGCCGGTGGTGTCTTTGAATGTAGTCTGTGCAAGGACCACACTCTGATTGTTTACTGTATAAGTTCGATGCTGTGCCCACATAACCTGTCCGCATTCCTGCAACATATGCCTAATAAAGTCGTCAGGTTGGGAATGACCAAGGAGAATGTGGCTACTCTGATGTCCGTCTTGGCCGTATCAGTGATATGTTGTAGGATTATCGTCTCGATTATGGCCAATTTGAAGTGGATCAACAGAATGGCGATGTACGGATGTGGCATCGTAGTTGGAGGTATTGGTAGCTATCTGACGCTGATCCACAGCTTTAGTGGCTTCTTAATACAGCAGTTTGTGCTGTAAACAACTGACCGTTTTGTCTTCTTTGTTGTAGCCATGATCAATACAATAGTATTAATTGTGTTAATGGATATTCTAGGTATCAGCAAACTACCCAAAGCTATGGCCATACTTAATTTAGTCGTTGCCTTGAGCACAATGGCTGCTTCTCCAGTGTCGTGTAAGTCCGTGTATGATACAGTGTGTTCAAGTCAGTTTTGTAAACCAGGTGAAAAAACTAAGCATGGAGCAGTGCCTTGGTTTGTACACATCGTTAAACTTGTGGACAAAGGTAGACCCATGGTGGAATATCTATTTCAGGTCAGATCTATGACGTCACACATAATTACGACACTTGTGATAATTGCCAAAGTAATTAATAAAAGAATTTGCGGGACGAGACAGGATCAGTGAGAACAGAAAGGTTGATATCAGATAGGTGGGGGGGGGGCGGCACATTTAGTAATTGCAGTATGGAAATATTTTGATAACATGATTCATAAGCATCATAATGCGAATTATCATAAATAATACTTCTTATTTTGCCAATCAGTAATTATAAAATGAAGTATGCTCCAATTATGAAGTCGATATGTATGGATAATAATATTTTCACAGTTTCATGGCTAATGACAACGAATCACTTCCTGTATGATGTATGTATTTTAGATAAAGGAAAAAATAATTATCTTAAAAATTAAATACTTATACATCAGAAATATTGGTAACTTTTTAATGTCTTGTCTCAATGTGGGGGGGGGGACATGTTCCATATGTTATTTGACAATTCGTTATTATTATTATTAAGTCTATTGATAATATACAACGTCAGATAAGCTTTTCCGGTGATGTTTTGTTGACTATCAATCAAACCATCACGCAGACTTAAATGTTTTTCTTTATACCCGTCCTCTTGGGATGATTGCGCAGCGATATTGCGTTAAATATCACTTGTATGCTGCTGAAACACAGCGGTGTATATCACTGGATCTTCAAAAACTACATTGGCTACCTGTTAGCGTATCCTTTTCAAGATTTTATTAATAGCTTGCAAATCTACCCATGATATGGCACCTGAATACCTGTGTGAACTGGTGTCCTTTTTAGAAAGTCATTCCGAAAACTTAGGTCATCCAGTCAGATAATATTGCAGGTACCAGTGTCTCGGCTCGAGTCATATGGTGATTCTATGTTAGAAATTCACCCACCCCCCTTATAGAATATACACCCCGTGCTAAAAATTAGACGCTGGGCTTTTGCGTTGATGTATCATTTGTTAATATATTATAGCACTGTCCAAGTAATTATTTATGTTAGTAATAGCATACATAAACCTCTAAATGTCCAGTATTTGATAATGTCTTACAAAGAAATAGAATGAGGAGGCTGATTTCTTCGCTAATTATGTGCGTCCAAGATGGTGTCAGAAACTTAACAAACACAGACTGATAATGAAGCATAACAAATTGCACTACAAATAATATTTGTATGATTTATTTAACTAAATGAAATCAGAATTTTTCTATAACCGGCAGATATTAGAAATGTGTCGTCAATATAAAATCTGTTCTAAAAACACACCTCTTTCACAGATTAATAATTATCATTTAAATCTCTTATCGGATTTTTTATAGACATATTATTTGGGCTATTGTTATATTACATATTATTTGTACAGTGCCTTTGAATGGCTCCTGCGAATAAGGGCGCTTTAAAAATATACATTATTGTTATTATTCTTCCTCGCATCTGCCTGGCATCACCGTACAAACCGACTTATTTATATACAATGTTTACATACAGTTGTCTATACATGTTTTATGTATGATTGTATGAATCCTAATAGTAAATATCTAATAGTATTCTTGCACTACCTCCTCGCCAAATTGTAAAATTAATAGTCAAATAAATCGAACGCCTTTTGTTAGTCAAGTAATTGCCATTTCTTCGGTCTTAGATTTAGAAATAAGCTAAATATCATGTTCTTTCTACCATAATCATCACCAGTGGCATTGTTATAAACATACACTAATTACCTTATTTATATCAATACTTAAGGTTGAACAGATTTAAAATACTAGAACTTCGGAATGTGACGTCATGTTTGACAAACATAGACGCCAAACACTCGCCGTGGGCTTGTTTAACCTGTGTTACATGTTCTAATTTGTCTTTGTTAGACGTATAAAATGGTGTATTGTGCCGCATATAATTGTGTACATGGGCCTGCCAGTAGATGGAGTTTGTGGAAGCCAACTTACTACAGCATTGTTCGTTATTTCGCCGTTTATGGTACGATCAGTTGGATATGACATGAATAGTCTCAGTCAGGCTCACAGAAGATGCCATTCCAACGATATTCGACAAACTGGGTGATGCTAAGCCCAAATGAATCAGCAGTTTGATGGATAAACGGAATAGAAAACGGCTATTTATCAGCGATAATAGGGTAATCTTCGCATTCAGGCCCAGTGTGTTGACTTATCAATTAGTGTACCAAAACAAACAAATACACACCAATCCAACTCGTGTTGTGGACCGAGTGTCGGCAGCATAGGTGGCTGCTCTAGATGCATGTCTGCACTTGTTGCAACTAATTCCTCACAGTTAATACTGTCTGTGAGCTTTTTCACGAGTGGTTCAAAGTTGTAGGGCTTGATATCCTTGAAAATGTCAAAACTTTCGTCGGAATCTGACATTTTGTCTGTCAACTGGTCAAGACGCTTGTAAACAAAGTTGTGGCACAACGAGATGTTTGTCAAGGATGACGTCACACGATAATCCCTAGCGACTATAGTACACACAAGCAATGGCTCGTGAAAGTTCGGAAATTAAGGATTTAGCGATCTTTTTAATGGAAATATGATAGCTGGTGGCTAGAATTGTTGAGTGTGGTAGTGTATTTGATAGTGAATAAAATAATTGTTTGTTACGTTATTTTTACTTCGAAATTTTTTTCCCGTCACTTTTTAGAACATTTGGTATAAAACAATCAGATGATATTATCACATACTGAGTGAGCTCCGGTGACCTAGCGGCTAAGGACCCGGCACTTGGTGCCAAGGGTCACAGGTTCGATCCGAGCAAGAGGTCGAAACTTTTCCAGAGATTAATTTCTGACCACGTTAAATGGCGCTGCCGTCTCCACTGAATTATTTAAAATAAAGGGGGACGTTAAAGACCCCCTGATGACGTAAAACACTCTGGCAGTGACCACCCTCAGGGTATTTCGGCTCCATCTTTCCGTACTGCTCCCCTGTGAGTGGTGGGGGAGGAGATTTCTCAACCACTCCAATAAAGGCTGTGCCGAATAAGCGACAGCCTGTGGATTCTCCCCGAACAACAAAACAAACAAACATAGACTGGTGTCTGTATCAAATAATTTTATTGAAACCTTATTGGGTGATATAGTTGGATAAAGCAGGTTTACGATTTTCCACAAACGTCACGAGAAACAATTTTGAAAATGCTAAATACTTGTGTCGGATCAAACGTTATACTGATACTAACACCAAATTGTATTATTTATTGTATGCACTCTGGTTTATATCTGCATCAGTTAAATTTCGCACGATGGCGCAATGTTGCATGTGACGTCATTGGAGTCAAATGAAGCATACATAATTATAAATAATGATATGTGTAGGTTTTTAAAACTGTGGTATAAAATAATTATAAACAATGATATATGTAGGTTTTTAAAAATATGGTATAAAATAATTATAAACAATGATATATGTAGGTTTTTAAAAATATGGTATAAAATCGGAATATATGGTCGACTGAGTGCCATTTTGTGTACACGGAAGATTTTCTTAAAATCCAGCTAGGAAGAGAATAAGTGTGAATAGTGCGTGAATTATTTTTAAAAACTGGAATGTAAATGGTCACAAATGAAAGCTGTCTGAACTCAGTTCACTTTTAAAAAACGTCTGTGTCAAAACTAAGGTTAAAATATCCGAACCTTTTAGTTCAGATAAGTCACATTGTTAAATTTATTCTAGTACCATCTGGATAGAAACTATACATATAAAAGTCATTCTACTATACAAATAAATAAGCTATAAACAAGTATGATATTCAGCTATACATGTACACTTGTTATCATTCTTCAGGAATCCGCCATCAATAGGCGTGTAACATGTCGACCAATCAGAAACGGACATGACGCACTTGGGGAATTCCCAAATGACGTATTTACTTGTAAAACTTAATCTCAATAAATCTTAATTGAGTACAGTCTTGGCCACATATGTCGATTTGGGAATAGGCATGTTTTGTGATTAGGAAATGAGCCACTTTGGAATCTCAATAAATCGTTATAATAATAATAATAATGTATATTTAATAAAGCGCCCTTACTAGCAGGAGCCATTCAAAGGCGCTGTACAAATAATATGTAATATAATAATACCCCAAATAATGTCTGTAAAAACCCTGTAATGATTTAAAAGATAATAATTATTTATCTGTGAAAGCGACCTTAAATAGGTGTGTTTTTAGAAGAGACTTAAAATTTCCAAGAGTCGACGCATTTCTAATATTTGCCGGCAACTTATTCCACAAAGTGGGGGCTGCAACACTAAACGCACAATCACCATATGACTTGAGCCGAGACACTGGCACCTGAAATATTATCTGACTGGATGACCCGAGTTTTCGGGATAACTTACTAATGGAAACCAGTTCACACAGGTATTCTGGCGCCATATCATTAATAGATTTATAAGTTATTAACAGAATCTTAAAATGGATACGCTGTCTAACAGGTTGCCAATGTAGTTTTTGAAGAATTGGGGAGATATGATCATATTTTCTAGTATTTGTTACAATGCGAGCTGCACTATTCTGAATTCGCTGAAGGCGATTAATGTTATAATCAGATATGCCATATAACAGGGAGTTACAATAGTCTATACGAGATGTAACAAAGGCACGAACTACAGTTACAAGTGATTATTGTGTCAAGAATGCTTTTAAACAGTGGATGTTCTTAAGATGGTAGTAGGCAGCTCGGCATACTGATGTGACATGTTCATGCATGTTAATACATTAGTCAAAAATAACCCCTAGATTTTTTACTGACCCACTTAGGGGTAATCGAAGATGCACCCATCTGTAATGCTGGTGTCTTTAGGGATTTAACACAATGTGGTGATGCCAAATATAAAATATTTGTTTTATTATCATTTAGTTTTAGAAGATTTTGAGTCATCCATAGCCGAATATCGGCAATACAATGTTCTAAATTCTTCAAGGAAGAGGAGAAATGTAACTCATTGTCAGGATCCAGTGATATATACAGCTGTGTGTCATCAGCATACAAGTGATATTTAACCCCATATCGCTGCGCAATGATCCCAAGAGGACGGGTATACATTGTGAAAACCAGAGGACCAAGAACTGAACCCTATGGTACACCAGATAACAAAAACTGAATGTCAGATAAAATACCATGAACAGACACTCTCTGGGAGCGTTGTTCCAGATAGGATCTAAACCATTCAAGTACTCTACCTGACAGACCAAACATGTCTTTTAACCTAGAGAAAAGTACATTATGGTCAACTGTATCAAATGCAGAAGACAAGTTCAGAAGAACAAGTATTACTGGCTTACCTTGATCAATTGACATCATAATATCATTTTTCACTCGAACCAAGGATGTTACATACACCCTACTCAAATTTTAGTATATACTCGTGATAGTTTCAAGAAAAAGAACTCGGAGTGCAAAAGAAAAATCATGCTTATTTATATTGGCAAGAAGACGGGAAAGTTTTGTGATTACGAAATGAGACGATTTGGGTCCGTTTCATAAACGATGATAAATAACATCGATTAGGTTATTAGACGGATAATATTTTTTATTTAAACGTTATCTTGAATTATCAATAGTATTATGAAATGAAGGACCAAGACGGTGGAAACCTTATTGAAATATAGGAATTTTGTTATTCAGGATCTGACCACAGAAAGTATATGGAATTTTGTTATTCAGGATCTGACCACAGAAAGTATATGGAATGTTGTTATTCAGGATCTGCACACAGACAGTATATGGAATGTTGTTATTCAGGATCTGCACACAGACAGTATATGGAATTTTGTTATTCAAGATCTGACCGCAGACAGTATATGGAATTTTGTTATTCAGAATCAGACCACAGAAAGTTTATGGAATTTTGTTATTCAGGATCTGACCACAGAAAGTGTATGGAGTTTATTTTTTATTTCTACTCCGATGACATCACGGAAACGCCCTATTGAATAACCTAGAAACCATAATGACATTTTCCAAGTCTCTAGAATTAGTTAGAAATACTCAAAATAATATACTTTTAATTGGGAGATATTACAAAAGACATTGATATATTTGGATGTGTATGCTTTCTATTTATGAAGCTGGCGCAGACAAACATAAACATTTAAACAAATACGAATGTTTATATTAAATACCAAATTTATTTGTTTCAGTTTCAGATGGTATAGTTGTATCTACAACATACTGACATATAGATAGTTATAAAAAAAAATCATTTAACTCCATGTTTATAAATTTGTACCACCATGAAATCGATTTATGGTTAGAACATTGTCTAGCAGTTAATTTATTAAACATTTATGTATGAATACGTGTGAGTGTGTGTGTCTGTTTGAATGTTTGAATGTATGTATGTATGTATGTATTTATACATGTATTTATATATATTCAGAGTATTGAGCTTGACTTATTTGCATAGTACACACGCTAATGCGCAGTTTGTTACAATAATAATAAAAGCCTATATTAGAATAGTTACATCTAAATGATAAAACATATTGTCTAAACCATACATTGTGCTAAAAACAATCAATCTAATGATAAACCCATCTTTACGAAGAACATGCAAAATAATATGAAACTTCTATTCTCTTCCGTAGTCTCATTTTGAAGTCCATCTGTAAACGAAAAACAAAATTATTTAGCCAGAGTTTACAAGTTTTCACTATATATATATATATATATATATATATATATATATAAAACGTGTATTGTGCACATAACTATATATTAGTTATATTTATGTTACTGCTATGTTTAATATTTATTGCATGAAATCGATGGTGACAAGGAAACAAATATAATTTTATATAAATTCGCTGCATCAAAAATGTGTGTGTGTGTGTATGTATGTATGTGTGTGTGTATGTGTGTGTGTGTGTGTATATGGGTGTGTATATGTATGTATGTATGTATGTATGTATGTATGTATGTGTGTGTATGTATGTGTGTGTGTGTATGTTGTTTTGTGTTTGTGTGTATGTGTATGGGTGTGTATGTAGTGTGTAATGTATGTAAGGATGTATCGTGGGTTGTGTGTGTGTGTGTGTGTGTGTTGTGTGTGTGTGTGTGTGTGTGTGTTGTGTGTGTGTGTGTGTGTGTGTGTGTCATTTAATTGCTGTCTACAGGGCGGAGGTGGACAATAAAATGACAATGTTCCTGGGACTCTGCTGATGCGCTGCTGAAATTTACTTTTAATGTACAGGTAAAGGCATTATCGGGGTGTTGGTTATCGGAAATAATGATAAATAGATAATATTATTAATCTTAAGCTGAACAGAATGATTAACATCAGTGTGAGGCCGACCGAGTGATACAAATGTCAACTTGTTTGATGGTACCTACCTTATTAGTATTTACACTAATCTGTTGATAATGTTACACTCATCTTGGTCAATATCGTCAGGACAAGCGCAAGTTCGTCCTCCATTCGGTGTAGGCAAACACATGAAACGGCGACATCCACCATTGTTAAGGAAGGATAGATTGATTATATATATATATATATAGAAGAGAATAGGTATATATATATATAATATATATATATATATATATATATATATATAAAAGAGAGAGAGAGAGAGAGAGAGAGACAGAGATAGAGTGATACATAGATAGATAGAGAAAGAATAACTGTGCTATAACAAAACAATAAATGCAACTGATCTAAAACGAATATTTCAATAATTCGTTTATATGAGAGAACACATAACATCATGATTTTATTATAAATGACTAAATATTATCAGCTGATAATATTTAAATTACCAAATTCACGGATCGTAAAAATTTCTATTCATGATCTTAGTAAGCGATTTTAAATAAATGGACATTTAGTGGTCCGAGGTCACTTAGTGCTGCTACACCGCACCAAGACCATATTAAAAGTAACCTCATCTGGTGAATACATTCACTGAGTTAGGTCATCGTAATGCCGTGGTCTGTATGTGCAACAATGGACCCCGTGAAAGTTATTTTATTATAAATTATTATAAACACTACGAGAATAAAACGTTCGTAACCCTTCTCACCTGCAGGACATTGTCCCTTGACCACTGCGATGCCATAAAGACGACCGTGGCCACCTGTCGGTAATATCAGACCATCATTGGCATCGTTGGAAAACTTGTTGATGCTCTGTAAGGTCTTCCTGTTGTCATAAAAAAAAAAACAGAGAAAAATAAATCAACGGCAATAGTGATGTTCACTAATATTTATAAGGAAATGTCAGCTTATAATTGGCTAGACTATCCATAAAGTGACTTGTTTGTGGTGTTTCTGTAGAAGATGGTTTATAGTACAGCATCCCACTAGCCGTCCCTGGTCTAATACGTACTTATGCCAATCGGTCCAGTAGAATATGTGATTTGTGTAGGTGATGTCAAACGGATAATCTGCCTGAGTATAGATTGAACGTCGTCCGGAGCCCTCATAATTGACGCATTCGATCTCATGAGTGCCTAAATAAAACCGATATGACGCAAACTGAGTAGCACATAGACGTACGTGTTGAGTGGTTAATAGTTAGATATGATTAAATAAATAGATAGATCGATAAATAGATAGGTATAAAGAAAAGTGATAAAGCAAGTAGCATTTATACATAGAGAGAAAATAGTGATTGCCAGATAGATAGATAGATAGATAGATAGACAGACAGACAGACAGACAGACAGACAGACAGACAGACATACAGACATATAGATAGATAAACAGATAGATAGATAGATGAATTGTATAAATAGATAGATAGATAGATAGGTGCGCGTAAATACACGCGCACGCAATTGGGGCGATATTTCATATTAGTTCAGTAATAATCCATTGTGTATTATTGTTACTTTTTTTAGCTTAGTCACTTCGCTTCTTCCATACATAGGTAGTGTATACAACTTATCACGTGTTCAACAAATTGTTTTGTCGGTTGGCGCGCCGAGACCTCATAAAAGGCCTATTTTTCACACTGATTAGATAACAACTTGCGATAACAACATGTCCGATATCTGTTGATACGGTTGATATAGGTAGGATTTGTTTAGTTATTCGAAGCCAGAATAAAGCTGAGGTCAGCATCTGTGGTGTCCAAATGCTCTATGTATAGGCTTCTTTTGAACCTCAGGAAATTGCTGTTGAATGTAAACTGAAGTAGCAAAGTAGTTATCTTGTGTATGTACTAACTCGCCATTGAACCACACTTACGTGTTGTTAACTGCGAGCCGTGTTGTCAAATTGTACTTCCATTTTTATATGTAGTCTGCATGTAGACTTTTCCCTGTGGGCATGACATATTTGTCGCGTACGAAAAGCGGGTTATCGGGGCATCACAGGCTGATGAGTAGCCCAGACACATGTATAGGTTTACGAGTGTATAGATATGTGGAAGTGTATAATATTCTATATTTAGATTGATGTATGTACAGTTTTATTTATGTATATATTTATGGAGGTAAAGATTTCAAAGGATTATTATATGTTGATGTTCTGAGCCACTGCCACTATGTTTATGTAACCTATATCACACACACACACACACACACACACACACACACACACACACCAATATATATATATATATATATATATATATATATAGCGAGAGAGAGAGAGAGAGATAGAGTAGTACCACTAGTAGTAGTAGTAGTAGTAGTAGTAGTATTTAAATACCACACTAACCAGCGTCCACCCAACATATATGATGGCTACCAAAGTCAATTGTTAAACCATTGGGTAAGCCAAGTCGTTCCTCAACCAGAACTCGTCTCTGTGTACCATCCATGCTGGCTATTTCAAGTACAGGCCTCTTACGGTTCCAATCAGTCCAAAACATTACACTGTCAAATAAAGACAACTTCAATTGTTTCATATACGAATACTCTTAGTATTATTGTTATCGCTCATTATTTTTAATAAAAAATATACATTTTACAAATAATTATCGTTATTTTGCAAATGGTCATACCTGTATTTGTGGGATATGTTTCCCAGACAGACGCCCCTCGGCCATATGTAATCAACACAACGGAACTCAACTAAGATCTAACATCATCATCATCATTACGTACCCACTGATAGGATCCACGACGATGCCTCTGGGATCATGTAAGTCTTTATCTATCAGCATCTTCCTGCTCGTGCCATCGGTATTAGCTACCTCGATACGATCCAGACCGGAATCGGTCCAATACATGTGTCCATTGATCCAATCTATAGCTATACCCTCGGGTGAGCCAAGTCCTGTCAATCAAATATAACACAACAGTAAGAGATAATGATGATGAGTTGATGACATCACCACGTAGGTGAGATGATCAAGGTTAAACTTTTAGTGGCGGATGGATTGTGACACAGACATGGATAACATGGGATCTGATCCAGGTACCAAATACATATACATGTATATTTGCGCGCGCGCGCACGCACTCATGCATGTACGCATGCACACACACACACACACACACACACACACACACACACACACACACATATATATATATACAGAGTTAATTACAGATGATAAATTGCAATGTCCCCTCTCAATAAATACACCTTGTTTGTGACAATAACATGTTTTCTTTTGAATAAATCGAATGAAAGGTTATATAAACATATCAACATAAAGTTCTTTTTAAATGTGTTCATTTCATTTAACAATGTCCGAAATAAAAACATTAAAATGACAGTACGTATAATATTTAACAAACATTCATAATATATATATATATATATATATATATATATATATATATATATGGCTCACTGGTTAACGCGCTGTAATGTAAACGTCTAGATTGTGGGTCAGAATATGATTCATATCTATTTCTGTTGGATGTTTCTCTAGGAAGTCACCCCTCGGTTATGTGTTCCATGTGTGACAAGTGACACAAAGAAAACTCTCACTCACTCACTCATTCGCTCACATATTCACTCACAACAGGCGTTCCGATGGCGTAGAAAACTACGCTGCAAACTTCCAGGTTGTGGGTTCGAATCGGACTCACAACCGTATTCGTGGGATGTTTCCCCTAGGAAGTCGCGCCCCTCCCTCGGCGCTGAGGCTAAACAATTGAAATCAGCTCAACCCAACTCACTCGTTCACAACAACAACAACATACATACCTTTAGTGGGATGATAATTAAATGTCAGTTACCTGAGACGAGCACCTCAGAGTCTGTACCATCTAACTTGGCTCGGCTAATAACTTGACCTGCAACATCGGTCCAATAGAAATACCTGGCGAAGCAATCAACATCAATACCTATGGCAGTCTGACCTGAAAAGGTATAGAGAGCATTGTTTATATGATACACCTCTAAGACATTATACACTGATGATGATGATGATGATGGAAATTTGGATTGCTCTACTGCCATGTTAATTACAGTTGTCAGGATAGCATTTTGTAGATTAATCGACGCTTTACCGGGAATGGTGAGAACGGGTTTTCCAGGATTGCTATCGGATGGACTAAACGGCATCTGCATTATTGTCATTCCTTGTGCCATCAGCAGATAAGACTGTCCGTCACCAATTGCTGACAACAAGAATACATCAATACATCAGATATATGAATTAAAGGCCATTATAATTACTGCATTAGAATAAAACTTGATATTTAAGTTACAACGTTGGGTGCTGCCTTTCTCATATGTATTGGGTACATGTGTGTGTGTGTGTGTGTGTGTGTGTATGTGTGTGAATAAAGAATAGAGAAACCATACATCAATATAATTACGGCTAGGTTTATATTTTATTCAACCAGTCAAATGATATGTTTACATGTTATTTTTGGTAATAATCATAACGTTTGAATTTATATTGTAGAAAGCTCATATCAATCACCGGTTACAAACCATAAATCATTTACTTACGAGCACATTTGTAACCATCTCCACGAAATCCCGGATTACAGACACAGACGTAATCATATCGGCGACTTTCGCAACGTGCATTGGGATCACATATACCTGGATCACGACGACAATCAGCTGTATGAAGATATGAAATATGTTATACTAATGGATATATGTGGCGAGGTGTGGTTTGGTGTGTGTGTGTATATATATGTGTGTAAAATATTGGATTACGTTACAATACCCAACAGTTAGCTAAAACACGGCGATGCTGCACAATGTAAAGAAATGTTAGGAATATCCGTGTTCTGTTTCAGATTAATGTCCGTATCCTTTAATAAAACAATTGTACAAGAAACTCATTGATTGATCTGTAAGGATAATACGCTTCTAAATGTCTCATATATATATATATATATATATATATATATATATATATATATATATATATATATATATATATAGTTACAGTTAATTTGTATAATCAGGTAATATGTATATTACCTGAAATTTTCAGGTAATAAGTATTAAATCTCAGTTAGCAATAGACGTATTACATTAATATTTCAGATAATATACATATTACCTGATTATATAGATTAACTGTAATATATATAGGCCTACTTTAGATTCGGCGAGCGTAGTAAAAGATTGTACTCAGAAAGAAGAAGAAAACACGTTGAAGCCATTGAAGCCTTTTTTGTTAGTAAATGAACATCAGGAAGAAGAAATCTTTAGTGATATCGGTGAGAGCAGAAATAATGGCAGTAAAATTGGCTGTAATAATAATAATAATAATAATAATAATAAAAATTTTAAAAAACGAAAAAAATTTATCGGTCAATGCGAAAAAAGCTCCATAACAATGATTGTAAACCCGGAAAAATCACCTATCCTAATTCTCCATAGAACGGTTTACATATATGTCGATGTTAGTGTTTATACGATATCGAGTGATGGCACCAGCACCAGTTACCAGACAAACAGGTGTAACTCACTCAATGATAAAGCACACAAATGCCAGTACCGTTTGGGTACAACGGTCTGATTACAAATCCTCAACGCTGCTCCGATGTCGAAAGGCCTCTCTCTGGCTGAGATACGAACATATTCCATGATAAAGTCGCAAATAAACGAACACAACCGCATTATTTAAGCTGGCAATAGCACAATACCACTCTTAGCCCAATTAAGGTGGGCTTTACCAATGAACTTATTTTCAATTTATTTATATGTCTACATACACAGTTACGTTTTAGTCAGGGAATGAGTGAAATGTTCAAACTGATAGGATTGACTTTGTTAACTATACAAACCTTCTACAAACTTATGACATCGATAATATAACGTAAATATAAATACTGTAAAATAATCAATTAAAAGTTATATCTAAGCTAAGCTATATCATCCTTAATACAGGTGAAATCAGTTATAGTTATTTATACTCCATGACGATTTCGATGTGTTTATTTGCGAACACAATAAGTTTAATAACGATTAATTGACAAATATGATATGTTGTCCATCGCGACCGGAGAATAGATTAATCTGTAATGGTCACTGGACTCCGTATAATACTAAATATTACAGCTTCAGTACCCGTAAACATTCGAAACTTCTCCAGAAATAAAATTTTCGGCTCACAACATCATGAGTGGATATATATATATATATATATATATATATATATATTATTATATGGAGCTGACAACCCTCATGGTATTTGGACTAAATAGTTCCGTATCCCTTCTCCCTGTGAATGATGAGGGGCGAGCTAGTTTCAGTCAGTCGTTATCTACCAACTACACCGGAAATACTTGTTTAACGTATGTGTTTATATATGAATAAACAAAAAATTAAATGATATGATTATAATCAGATGATATGTTTACCTGTTAGACGACAAGTGAATCCATCACCGGTGTAACCCTGCCGACATTGGCATTGATAGGTGGCGCTGTTAGGGTCGTACAGACAGTCGGCGTTGATGTCACAATTGTTGATGACGTTGCAGGCTGAAAAGAGAGATATTCCGGCGGGAAGTCTTTTAAAAATATCATCGAGGAGATTGACATCGTGATGAATTAATTATTTGTTATTCGATAATATAATTTTTGTCTATTTAATATAAGGCCGCCATACACCTGTATTATGGGTTATAAAATATTAGGAAGTTTTGTTGACATAGCTCCCTGAGTGAGCTCCGGTGGCCTAGCGGTTAAGCACTCGGCACTTAGTGCCAACGGTCGCAGGTTCGAACCCCGTAAAAGGTCGAAACTTTTCCAGGGATTAATTTCTCGGCTCACTACATCGTGGGTGGCTGACCACGTTAAATGGCGCTGCCGTCTCCACTGACTTATTTAAAATAAAGGGGGGACGTTAAAAAACCCCTGATGACGTAAACACTCTGGCAGTGACCACCCTCAGGGTATTTCGGCTCCATCTTTCCGTACTGCTCCCCTGTGAGTGGTGGGGGGAGGAGTTTCTCAACCATTCCAACATAGAGGCTGTGCTGATTAAGCGACAGCCTGGGGATTCTCCCCGGACAACAAACCAAAACCATCCCTGACTTCAATCCGGTTAATTTCAATGGGTGACTGACTAACGCACGGAATGACCGACGGAATGGCAGCCTCGCCTTCTCACTCAGTTGATTGTCCACTCACTCATTCACTAACTCTCTCGTTCATACGCACCTCTTTATCCATTTAATCAAGCTTTAAAAACATCATCTAGATGGGCTTTTGTTTTCCTGTTTATTACAATATTCCAAGCAATAAAAACGTGAAAAATTATAGTCTTATATCCGTGCTATTTACTTAATAATGACCGATTTCAACGCCAAATAGAGTTCAGTTTCACCAGGGAACGTAAGTCTCACAAATGTTAGTATTTGATGTTAGCAAATATGCTGCACATTTTCACGTTTCGGCTTCCTTTATTAATTGCAAATAACCTGCAAGTCGACTTTATATATCGTACTATCACGATAAACAGATACTAATAATATAACCATCCTATACATTTCACTCACATCTTCAGTAGCAGATTTTCAGACAAAACAAATTTACTGTCATGTTTTATATTACCGAGCTATGTTTGTAAGTAATAGCATTTCAGCCTTTTTAATGCCCCCCCCCCCACCTCCCCATATGAACTTTAGAGCAAATTTGTCAATTTCATATTGTAGATGTTTTGGCTTTCATCCAACACGTAACAATGTCACAACTGAACACATAAAAATTAAGAACAAACAAAACAATAATAATAATAATAATAATAATAATAATAATACTAACAACAACAACCACAAAATTGAAAACTGATTGATTTTCTCAGAAGCAAATACACAGAAACCTATTTTCTTCTTCTTTTTTTAAATACGAGATTAAATTAGCAAACATTATGACTTTCTGAGGCGCGAATAATGATCTTTCCGATGTTGGCATGGGATTTAAATGATTGCTTCATAAGACAAGACTTACAAGCTTCACGACATCGTGTTCCATCACCTTCGTAACCTTCAACACAGATACACCTGTATTCACCGTAGGGTGTTGGTAGACACCTGGCATTGCGATCACAATAGTTATAGATGCTGCAATCGCGTGTCACCTCACAAACGTACCCATCACCTGGAGACAAAGATTACATTATATATATATATATATATATATATATATATATATATCGGATCATATTTAGGCCTATTATGGATAAAGCTTAGTAAAGGTGTGATAGTTTGATTGGATCACTAAATTTAGCTTTCAAAGGCTCTTTAATAATATTTCAAAATCTGATTGTCTGTGGAAACGTAATCCGCAATTTTATAAATAATATTTGGAAAATGTTATTTTGAGATGTTTCGTCAAGTTTGTATTCAAATGTTATGTCCAGGTTTACTATAATTTGAGAATGTCGTCATACGTACAAAGCAACTTTTTCAAATATAATTTGCTTAATTTATGATAAGCCATCTCATTAGATACGCATGGAACTTTGCTGGTTTTAACATTCTATGGCCAGTTCCTCTCTCTCTCTCTCTGGATGTCTGGTATGTATGTATGTGCGTGCGGGCGTGTGGGTGTGTTTGTATTATGTGTGTGTGTGTGTGTGTGTGTGTGAAAGTCTAACTTAAATACACAAATAAAAACCCAAAAGGTCAATACACTAGTGGCATTGATGTAATCAATACGTGTTGAGATGTGTTTGACGATGACACTTACCGACAAAGCCAGTCTTACACTGGCAGGTATAACGTGACAAGGTGTTGGTCGTATACACAATCAGCATTAGGGTCACATTGAAGACGATAACATTCATCACCGTTGTCGTCAACTGGAAACGAAAGTAGGTCAATCATAATAAACATGATGTTACTTTTAATCCGGATGTGGTTAGAGTTGTGTATATATATATATTTAACATTATCAAAGAATTCTAACAAGCAGTTAGCATTTACACTCTATGTTAAAGGTCCGTACTGTCGAACTGGGTTTTTGTTCTAAATATAACATTATCAAAGAATTCTAACAAGCAGTTAGCATTTACACTCTATGTTAAAGGTCCGTACTGTCGACTGGGTTTTGTTCTAAATATGAAAACTAGATTGGTACTCCGGGCCTTTACTCTAGGCACGTATGCTAGATGTGTACTTTGGGTTGATACTCTAGGTGCATACACTAAACTTGTGCTCTAAAATATGTACTCTGGGCACTAGATATGTACTATAGGTGTGCTACCGTTTAAAGCTTGATCGCAGCTTAGGTCTACGGCTAGTTAGCTATTGCGACGCGGCAAGCTTCGAATTATCGCTACATTTCGAATTAGATCGATACCCGACAAGCCTCCATGTTAGAAATGTCAAAACACATCACGTGAAACACGGCATGCACATGACAAAAACAACACAAAATAATACAGTAAAATATACAAAGAATACATTAAATACACAACACAAACTGAATAGTATGAACAGAATATATCATGCACAAAGCTGTATGAGATAAGAACATTAAAAAATACAATATTTAAAACAGATAAAAACATATATATATATATATATATATATATATATATCAATAGCCGTGTATTTGTAAGTATTTAAACATAGTCCACCTTATAATTTTACGATATTGATAATTAATTGTCATGTTATTACTTTTAAACTGGCCTTCATGTCGCATATAACATTATACCAAGACTTACAATTAAAACTACATTAGACGAGCATATATTTAAAATTACATTAGTAGAAGATATAAGATATTCGGAGCTTCTATAGTTCAGATAAAAATTGTATTATATTGCAATTAATTCTTAGTAAGTATTAAATATACTCGTAGAAGTACCATATTGAAAGTATTATTATCGATATTTCTAGTTTGTTTATCATACGTAAGCATTAATGATGCGACAAAATATTTCATTGCCTTGTTAAAACAACATTAAACTTTCCGGATTACTAAAATGACCATCATATATTGAGTAATTAACCACGCAGTTTATTTACGAATTAATTAATAACACACACACACACACACACACACACGCATATATATAGATATATATATATATATATATATATATATATATATATATATATATAGCAGTTGATCTCCTGAAATAAATATCAGTTTTAGACTGGAAAAGAACCATCTATTTTTAGTCAGTTCAGACCAATTAGAGACACAACTAAATGTTTTTCTCAGACGATAATGAGACCAATAAATATTCATGATGTCATAATTATGCTGTACCGGTTGACCTTACCAAGCTGAAAGCACGTCCGTCCATCACCACTATACCCGGGCTTACACTGACATACATATGACAGCCGACTGACGTCATACACACAGGTAGCATATCTGTCGCAATGTTGACAGCTGGCTTCAACTGAAATGTGTTTTTGTTTGTTTGTTATTGTATTCATTTAGAAAAATGAACAATAAACGGAATCCACTTAAAGCTGATTAAAGCATATTATCAATAAGATATCTATTAGTATAATACAGGTCACTGTATGTGTGCTTTAAATTCGAACACGTCATATCAATGAGATTACATTGTGTGAGTCGAAATATAATCAAGGATAGATGTAGATTATGCATCAAATCGCTCGCGTCTATATTACATACATTGATGAATAAGTGCTACGCTTTACCATATAATAATAATAATAATAATAATAATAATAATAATAATTTATTTCTTTAGTGACCTGATATGCATATCAAAATATCGATAAGCATTCACTTATGTCGGTGATATTAAGATTGCTCGATACTGAGGTATTGTCACAGTTCTTATTTATGTCAGTTTTGCGTTGTTATTATTCGTGTTATTGTTGTTATCTTTATTGTTGGTGTTGTTGTTGTTGTTGATCTTTACCTTCTCCTGTCTCCGTACATGACAGTCCATCTCCACTGAAGCCATCTTTACATTCACATTCATATTGGAGTGTTTCATAATTGTAAACACAATCCGCATTCTCATCACAATTGTTTACCTCGTTACAGCCGAACTCCGATACTGTGTCAGGTAAAGAGGAGGTCATCATCATCATCATCATCATCATCATCATCATCATCATTACTACTACTACTACTACTACTATAATTTTAGTAATCAACAAACAATATATACTCTAAGATACACCAACAATAGAAATCTGGAGATAATTATTGTGCCATGAACTGAAGCATTCGATCTTCTTAACTTATGGAGTTCAATGACCTTAAAATGGCGATAATAGTTTTAAGGCGATAACCACTAGCTCGACATTTTGTTTATCTTATATCCAATTATAAGACTCCCCCCCCCCCAAAGAGCGTATCTGCTGCAAACTGGAGAATACATGTATGATCAGAGAGCTGAAACAGGCTTAAGAATCTATAGTTTAAACAAATTTGAAATAATAGTTGGTGGCTGATTTCCCTAACCAAGATAGAGATATCTTAACAGATGTTATTACTTTTTTGTAGAACTGCCCTTTTAAGCTATTTTTCCTGTGTATACCCTACATAAAATACGTGTGCAATATTTCCACAAAGATGGAGTGAGTGTGCAAGATGAACTAATGAATGAATGAATTTATTAACGGATAAAATAATTAATAAGTGGCAAGAAAGCATTATTAAACAAGTAGTACTTACGAACTGGTTCACAGCTAATTCCATCACCACGATAACCAGCAAAGCACTCACATCGCGCATCGCCGGTGATGTCACTGATAATACACTGCGCCCTCTCGTGGCAGATAGAGCAATCAAAGTCGCCTGAATGGTCATAGTAACATTCTTACCAAGTAACATAACACGGACACATACAGACAAACGGATATACGAACACATACCGACAGATGGACGCAAATAGTAATAAATCCAGCTACGCCAACCTTGTCAAATGTTCTCATAATATACGGCAGCTCGAAGCATGCATAAGTAAATATTAGAAGTAAATAACCGATACATCGAATGCTTTGGACAAATCCAAGAGAAGATTTATAGCGAAGAAAGCGGCATAAGATAGGCAAACTCGTTATATAACTTATATCAGGCATCGCTTATATACAAGCTATAATAACCCAAACACCAATCCAACAGATTTAAACAGAACTCACACAAGAACACATGTGAAATAAACAAACAATGCCAACACAAATATATATATATATAACAACACTGATATGTGTTAAATATAAAAATCATTAATTATCAAACAGTGCATAAAGCATGCGGTGTGTGGATATATGAAGAAAACTATATATATATATATATATATATATATATATATATATATATATATATATATATATATATATATATATATATATATATTTCCATCGTGGTTGCCTCTACTAACAGACGGTGAACTTTGTGAGCGAGTTTATTTGCAGCAAAGCAAACCTTAATCATAGCTGCAGACCTGTCCTGATACCCATCTCTAATAGTGACCCCACCAGAGACCCAGCCAGTGTTCCAGAAGAGAGCGTCCCCACACACACTGCTTTATCCGGATACCTGGATCCTAGTCTTACTTGCACAATGGCGTCCATCTCCACTATATCCCGAACGACATGTACACTCATACGATCCCTGCTTGTTGTGACAGACAGCGAACTGGTGACAATCGTGTGTATTCCGTTGGCATTCGTCGACATCTGAGAAATAAAATATAACATCAAAGAAACATGGACAAGGAATACTTGGAGAGGGGATGACCCTGTTGAACCATTCACTTGGTGGCAAGGTCAAAAGAATTCAACAATTATTTGTCACATTAAGGAATCAACATTTGATTGGCAAATTTTGGGTCAGTTGGCAACGAGGAACTGCATTTTTGCTAAGGAAACGACAATGGATAAGGGAATTCCCAACCAATATGCAAGAATTTAGTGTTTAGCCTCACCGAGAGGACCCCCTAAGGAAACAAATCATACAAACACAGCTATGAGCCGGATTCGACCCCAGAAGCTGGAGGTTTGCTATCGAAGTGTCCCATATACAAGAGTAGTGGCCCATTTAAACATAAACAAATGATTAAAAGCTCTAAGCCTGATCTCAGTCTATTAATCTTACGGTCTATAGATACGTTATTGTTAACAACATATATCTTGGAGAGTTGGTTTATGGTTTAATTATTTAATTGCCTCTATCCCGGATATGATGTTACCTTGACAGGTTAGACCATCTCCAGCGTAGCCGTCCTTACACAGACACCTGTAGGAGCCTCGTTCTGGTACACAATCAGCATACGGAGAACACACCTGACGAGAATCTCGACAGGGGTCGCTATCTGCAATCAAGTATGAAACATCTCTCTGAATACTACTACTACTACTACTACTACTACTCCTACTTTCTTATATATATATATAATATATATATATATATATATATATATATATATATATATATATACATATTTATGTTGTGTGTGTGTGTATGTGTGGTGGTGTATGTAGGGGTTTGTGTGCGTGTGTGTGTGCGTGGGTGTGCGCGCGTGTGTTAGAGTCCTGCTAGAGTCCTGCATACTAAATCCATACTAAAAATTATATTGAACCCATACCCAACCCAACCCACAAGAATGGAGTCCGAACACGAAAAATTCTTGTTATTAAGATAAAATCCTCTGGTATCCTACAGCGACTATTTAGTTAGCTAGCCGTAAGCTTGGCAGCAGCCATGGTTATCAGTAGCAGTAGTTGAGATAAAATCACGTTAATTCAAAACATAAGAGTACCTCCAATCAGTTAGAATACAATAAATGTCTTCAATAAAGCACAATATCTAGTAATATCCAATAGTAACAAATGTCACGCAGCATGTATCAGCAATAAAAGAAGGTAGTGCGACCTGACTTGTTTGCCCGCTTGAAATTCGGGGAGAATCCCCAGGCTGTCGCTTAATCACCACAGCATCTATGTTGGAGTGGGAGGGCACCACTCACATGGGAGCACTAGGGAAAGATGTAGCCGAAATACCCTGAGGGTGGTCACTGCCAGAGTGTTTTACGGTTTTTTAATCAATTCAGTGGAGACGGGGTAATTTATATGGCAATGCATGGCATTCATATTGCGTAGGCATTGGCGGCGGCGGAATAACGGCAGATAGATACGCATATTTTTGGATTAAAAATAAATAAAACCCATATTTTTTCAAGCAACCCATAGCCAACTGAACCCACAAGCCGAACCCAACCGAACCCACAAGACTTAAACCCAAGCCAAAGCCCTGACCCGAAGAAGAAGGGCCCGCAGGTGCGGGTTGGGTTAACCCGAACGGGTCAACCCAACCCGTGCAGGGGTCCATTGTATGTTCTATGTAGCTATATCTCTCTACGTCGATAATTCTTTCTATGTTTTACAAATTTATGTCACTCACTTCCTACACGCACACATACACACACACTTACCGACTATGGTAGCCAGACGGTTAGACTGAGCATAGCGGACAATCTGCTGTTCGTTGTCATCGAAGTGTATAAACGTCCTTGACACTGCCAGCCTCTGGACAGTTTCACCGTTAGGTGGCCTGTGTGTACACTCTTCGTAATGTAATGTCTGGTCGACGGTAAAATGGATGGCCTTGTCGTCAACGGTAAATGTGTGAGTCGAGAATGACTTGATCTCACCTAGAGAAAACAAAATCACTTCATTAGGTCTGGGAATGATGATGGTGCGTAGTACCTGCGGGGTCAATGAAGAACAGGTTTTCATCAAGTCTACGAGAACCATTGGACGATTATTTATAAATCTTGACCTATAAGCTCAGTCTAATCTATCTCAGCTGATGCCTGATTGAGTCTCTTAGCCGTCATACTGTGGTATTGTTGGGCAGTAGTTTTAAAAAAATACAGATTCTGGTGCTAAGAGTCCCACCGTTTGCACATCTATTCGAGATTTGTAACATGTATTGGCGCTGTTTCAATCAGTACTTGAAATGTATGATACGAAGAAGCTATACTATATATTCGGTGTTATGTGTTTCTTTTTTCGAGATCGTGTCATTGGTCAGATTGCACGGCTCTGTATTCTCTTCAGGAACTGCGCTAAACACACCAATTTGGGTCCACAGTAAATGGACTTTTTTATGTAACTAACTTTGTTCTGACATGCATCGTTCTCGTCTTTGAGACAATGATGAATAAATTGCTCTAGGAAAACGACCATGAGTGACTTTTGAGCTCCAGTTGATGGAGGAACTGCAGCTGTATGCCTCGCTTTCCCACAAATCCGGAAAGATTATTCGATATTATGCCGACAGAACAATTTTTTTTCAACTCAAGCTCTCCCTTTCTCAATGAATGCTTACCTGGTCGAGTCCTTCTATACTCATCCTTATAATCCGGAATGACCACTTGTGACCCCTTTTCAATGACTGGTATATTCCCATTGATGACGGAGTGCATATCCATGTGACCTTCCGCATTTTGACCTTTGTACGTCTGCTCCAGACTAATGGTCTCTCCGCTGTCCACAAAGCGAATTATGGCTGTTCTGTTGAAGTCTCCGCCTATATTTTAATTAAATAAATAAATATATATATTGAGGTAAAACTAAATCTTCCGGGTCAGAGTCTCTTTTGCCACATGTTTGCTAAAACTGATATGAGCATTCACAAAATAGATTTTATCAAAATTAATGAATACGGACAAATTGTATCCCTTTCCAAACAATTCTGGCCACTATTAACACATTTCTCCCATATAATTTTCAAGAATAATTACATGATAACCATTTCAAACCAGGTGTTACTAAATCAACTAAGTGTTATCTGGTGTTAAAAGTACAATAACAACACTAAGTCTGCCGCCAAGTATTACTACCAGTATATTTTGATAATATTGAGTTACTTTCATAGGCAGATGTAGTTTGTAATCAATAAATAATATACTCGTGGCCAAAAGTTAAGCAACAGTTCTTACATATTTAAACGTATAAAAACATCATAATTATTGTTTCCGCTGTTGTGTATTTTTGCTCATTTTACTTCAGAAATACATGTATAAGAATGTGTTATTGGACTATAATTTTTTCTTATTATTTCGGTATTCAATAAACTTCAGTAAATGGTACCTCCAGCGGTTAAAATATTATGGACAATTATAATCTAGAATATTACTTATGTGTAAATTTTCATACAAGTGCTATAACAAGAGAGATATTTTACGTCTGATTGCACTAAGACAGAAATTTAACTCCGCCATGTTGCCTTCTTCCTCGTCCGGATCTTGTGTGACGTCAGCAAGTTGATTCCGAGAGCTGTGCACTCTCCATCTCTCTGGCAATGGTCAGAAGTAGGCGATGAATTGTGGGTAAATTAAATGTACTTACCAACGATGCACTGAATAATATAGTATAGTGAAGTGCAAACTTTGGATTGCACCAATAATAAATGGAACAATAACGGAAAGCATTACTTTCGAATGAATATGACTATACACGCTTAAAACTTTCCATTTGGTAGCAATTCGTTGGTTTGATATTTGGAGAGTCTGGTTTCTCATGCTCATAAATACATCTTTCAATCCCTACATCCATATTATTTGATGCCATTATATCTAATAATTTTTTAACGTATATACTGTGGTTAACAGGTTAAGTCTGGATAGTAGGCGAACAGACAGCTTTCAGGATCACCGGAATCAACTTGCTGACGTCATATCCTAGCACTCATTCACAGAGCACAGAACAGCAACCGCTAATAAATCTGATAGGAGGCATTTCATTTGAGATAATAAATATTATAATCAGAAGAAAAACATTAATAATAGTCTTCTGGAGCACTGGAGGTACCATAAAGGAATACATGTTCAGTCTTCCGCATTCGGCGGGATACTCCCGCACTCCCGGACAGGAGAACCGGTCTCTCACATGTTCAACGAAAATATAGCCAACGGTAGCGAAATGGGACTACTGGTATGTGAAGGAACACCAGTGAAGCTGTGTGTCAGGTCAGGTGAAGGTGTGTGACACTAACATGAACACTTCTTTTGTGATGATTGGTACGGTTTGCTAAATGTGAGATCAATTTTTTGAAAACGGTTTGTGTTCAGTGTTAATAAAATGTGGTATTCACAGTCATGGAAAGTATTTTGTTCCTTTAGACTACCCGATTTATGTATAAATCCCCGAAACCCTCTTAATTAGGTATAAAACCAGATTTTTCCGAGACCCTCTGATTTAGGTATAAATCTCCCACATTGGCATTTCGGAAACTTAACGTGTATGCATATAAGTCACATTACAAAACATCGTTGTCACCTGTAACTTGGTAGCCATTTTTAGCGGTCTGTAACGTCGGTATTGCCAGCAGCCAGCCGAGACCTCCAGCAAACGCGTGCAATCCCTGCATGGAATAACCCAACTGCGGCGACACCTTGCTGATGGCGATGTAAACACGACCGTCCTTGAACATGAGGAAAGCGTGAAGGTTAGCCTCTTCCAGTCTGATCCCGTTAATAGTGCCGGTCACTCTGCCATTAACCCTCATCTGGATCTCTGGATTACAAGGAAGAAGATCGGTGAGAATTGCTTATTTTTTAAGAATGGAAATAATTTCTTGTATTATGATTATGATGGTTAGAGAGAATGTGATATATATATATATATATATATATATATATATATATAGTGAGAGAGTGTGCGTGTGTGTGTGTGCATGCATGTATATATATATATGTATATATTTATGCGTGTGCACGCATATGTGTATGTATGTGTATGTGTGTGTGCATGTATGCATGTGCGCGTTTATGTGTGTATGTGTGTGTGAGTGTGTTTGTGTGTGTGCGCGCGCGCGCGCCATTACCCGGTTGTATACAGTTAATTCCGTTTCCTATATAAGGTTTCTGGCATTCACAGCAGTAACCATCAGAATAGTCAACACATTGGCCATTAATATTACAAAGTCTCTCTCCTCCAGCAGCACAGGATGATGGTACTTCTGTAATGAAGAGACAAACAATTAATTAGTTCATATCTTAATCTGACATGGGTCAATTCCATTTGATCAATCCCAATTCTAATTCCACATCAAATTTATCAATTACAATTCCAAATTTAAGATTCTTAATACACGGTTTAATTAACCGACATTTCAGATAGTTGATTCACCAAAGCAGACCGATTTGTAGTAATACCTATCAGCTAATTATCTCCTTTTAAAAACATTTGTGTGTAGTTTTCAATCTAACTTGCATCAGCAAAAAATAATCATAATTTCCATACAAATACACGGTAATGGAAACGTTTATTTTTTATTCATGGCACATTGACATGGTTTAAAATCCATGCACAGACTTCCATCCACAAAATAAACAATTTTAAAAGATTAATCTTTATTCAGGGAGTTTATCAAAACACCATATTATTTTATCATACATACATATCATTCATACAGCATTTTAATTGAGATTATTTATATACAAAGGTTTCAGTGAAAATCATCCAACCTTTTTAGCATTAATGGAACTGACATAGGACTGTATTGGGAATTTGAAAACTGAATGAGTTTTTATTGACTTAGAAAACGCATTTGACAAAATACATCATAATACTTAAATTTCCAAATTATGATGTTATGATATTCATCATTAAAAGGTTATCTCTCAAGAACAAATATAATAAGTTACATACAGTAGGTGTCTTAGATGAACTAAAATGTTTACAAGGGCTCAAAATATTTCTTCTCTTTATAAATGATTTAGCAAGCATATAAACGAATTAATAAAACAAATAAATATATACTTTTTATAGATGACACATTTTGTTGTGATAAGAAACTAAAATGTAATGGAGGTTTTAAATCAGGAACTAAACAACACGAGCATTTAATTTAATATTACTAAATTGTTACTCAATATAAGGAAAACTGTGCATATGGGGCATACATACAGATACATACATTATGTATGGCTTTCTCAGAATAATAATATAGAACAAATAATTATCAAAGATTGTGCAAATATTTAAAGAATACATTTATTAAAACCTAAATATTCATAAAAAACACCTATATTTCCGTTTATTTATAGATCTGTAAATACATATACACATACATAAATCTATGCATATATAAACATACACAAACCTGAATACACACACACACACACACACACACACACACACACACTTTTCTGAAATTAAAAATGCGTCATCCCACCTTGCCTGCTAAACATAATTTATTATTCTTAGACTATTCATGTACGTGGACGCATTATACACAAACAAACAATACACATAAATCAGTATATGCGTACCATCAGCCACTAGCCCTAAGTCACTATGATCACCAGGTGTCTCTATGTTCTCGCCATACAGAGTTCCGATCCTGAACATCCACACTCCCGGTACACCAGCATTACTTGTCCTTAACAAACATTGGGATATGAAAAGGCGGATTTGGAGACAAAGAAAAGGGGATGAACGCAATCAAAGAGATTGAGTGAATGAGCACCGAAAGAGGGAATGAATGAATGAGTGAGTATGTCAGTCAGTCAGCCAGTCAGTCAGTCAGTCAGTCAGTCACTGAGGTATAAATAAACAGACAACCGGATGAACAAATAAACAAAATCGTTCCTTTCGTACTTTGAGAGTTCCCGGATATACTCATTTCCAGATCCCGGTAGTACATAATGACGTATGTTATCTCCAGCATCAAATCCAGCCTGAGCTGGCACATCCTGGACTACGGGAGCACCTTTACCTTGTCCCCTGATCCAGGAGATCTCCGGATACAGAAACATCACAAACGAGTCTACACCATCGGAGGCGATAACAACTTGGAACGTGTCTGTCTGTGATAGGATCAATTAAAACGGCTTACATCACTCGGATCTGACTACGTAATTGATGTCTCTCTCTCTCTCTCTCTCTCTCTCTATCTATCTATCTCTCTCTCTCTCTCTCTCTCTGTCTGTGTGTGTGTGTGTGTGTGTATGTGTGTGTTAGCAATTGGTGAAGATGAACTAGTGCTGATAATGTGCATGTATTTCATTTCTTATACGTATGATATTATATCTTACGCGATCATACTGTTTGTTGAAATAACCGACGTGATCCCAGGTGGCAATAAATAGACTTTTCGGTCGGAAATTCCTACGTCGTGGAAAATTTGGGTGGATTTCTCTGGCTGCCATATCTAAGAGTGACGGATCTCTTGTTTCTCTGCGAATAACAACATGATATGTATAGATTTATGTTAAATGTTTATACTACACAGTAGGTTTAATGAAGCTATTTTTCTATGGTGTCTTCCAGTAATAATACCCAACTATCCAGCCAACCAACTAACCACCTACACACACATCCACCTAGCCATGCACCCACTTATCCACTGACCGACCGACCGACCGACCGACCGACCGACCGACCGACCGACCGACCGACCGACCGACTCACTCACTCACTCACTCACTCACCTATAGTAGACGTCGCCTGACAGACGTATATCTACATCAGCTAAGAATGGTGCGATCACTCTGTGTCCTATAGGTAGTACTAAGTCAGCTCTATATAACTCTATATTAGTCCCGAATGACAACATGCCGTTCATGTTAACCTGTAAGTAATAGAAACGATAACAGGTAATTAGTCCAATAATGTAACAACTCTACCTGACGTCGAAAATCGCAAAAAACACATCAAAGTTAACTTATTTAACACGTGTGGAGAGAGATTGTATGATTTTACGTGTCAGGGGATGATTCAAGACGGATCTCGGTTCGAGTCTTGCCATCCTACTGATATTTTTGTGTACTCACACTGTTTGAGTAAGTGCAATATGCAAGTAAAAACTAGCAGCTGAAAATAATAATATGTCCCGTGTAGTTCAATCCAAACCTTTAGACCATAGTAAGGCGTACCATTGAATTAAACTATTCTTAGGTTTATTCATTTAATTCCCTCCACAACAACGCGCAAAGACTAAACCCATTCACAGTATAAGGAACGGGGTAGATAATATGTTCAGACTAAGGTGACTATTCTTGGTGTGTACGTCAAGATCAATTTATTTAGTTTGATTAGAGAAATAGACTAAATTATATGCACACACCACCAGAACTTTTTTGTATTTATTACACATACACGCTCTCTCTCTCTCTCTGTGTGTGGACACACGCGCGCTACTGACATCATAACGTGTTCATAATACACTGATATAGCTATTCTTACTGAATTTAGTAATTATTTATCCGCAAATTCTATCTCTACGAATTTTGACACGTTATCTATAGCTAGATTATATATATTAATAAACACCATCAACAATATCTGATTGCATTCCCGATAATTATTTCTCACACTCATAAATTATAACAATATTTAAGTAGTTGCGTTTTCACCATCCAGTGAAAAGTTTTTGGAAAAACCCATGCCGCCGGATTGGTCACTTCTAGCAATCCAAATTACTACCCACAAAAGTAGTACTATCTCCCTAAGACTGACACTTTAATTTGTTTCGGCCATTTAAGCTATTGTTCTATGTAATTGTGTAATTTTATTTAATTCTTATAGTTTTTATTATTTTTAACTAATAATGCAAAAAGCGGCAAAAACAAATCAGCGAAACTAAGGCTGTAAACAATATGGCCTAAAAACTTTGAAACGGACTTTTTGCTAACAGTAGCAGACGAAAATGCCATTTCTTAAACGATGGTGTTATTTTTAATATATTTTATATTCTCAACTGGATTGATTTATTCAAGATCTAGGTAAGAAATATTCCCACAATTTACTGGATTTTATTATGATGTTATGAGTTATTTTTGTCAGAAAATAGATCGTAGATTTATAGTTCAAGTTCACGGACTGTTATTATAATATTTGCGTTTCTTATTTCACACCATAAACAAAGCAGCGAGTGAAATTTTATGTCATGTGCTTTTTGGGCATTAGTGCTTGGATAAACCCACTTGGCATGAATAAAGACGGCACGTGCATATATTCTCGCACTTTACAAATGACTTCCCATGATTATGAAAGCAGTGCTGAGATAAAGCTATCATGCACTCGCCCGTATAAATTTCGATATTGCTACGCCATCTTAAGAAAGTTAAAAAAGCAGTATAAAATTGTAGAAATCCATGCATTAAGGTTACTTAGCCTTTGATAAATAAACCAATGCAATTTGTCTGAAGATGGTCTCTGACGTAAGTGATACGTTATGATGCTTGGAAATATAATTGCTATATGTCGTAGAAGGAAGTGTGTGATAATTTTCTGTTGGTATTGTACAAAAAGAATCCACATGCCACGTGACATGGCGCTGTTTTTGGTGTGATATGGCTAAAACTCCCCTTTCAGGCTTGGGCGGGATTGGGGTGACTCGTACCGAGACAAATCTATTTCACAGTCCCAACATGTGTACATGTATTTCCTTGAGCTCTGTTGGTATCCTACAGATCAACGTGGGCCCTATACAATTTCTTCGTCTATACTGTTATTTAGTTATCTAATATGTATCCATATACAATTGAGTTTGTGGAGGCTGAACTAAGAAAACCGGACTTTATCACGGTACATCTCGTCTCTGTACTTACTGATCCACAACGTTTCCGTAGCAGATTGGTCGTTATCTGTATGAGTAATAGATAAGTTATCAATATTTTTCATGATTTATTCAGTTGCTTTCTAATGGCAGATGTGTTAGGTTCACCTTTCTTTCCATTTGTAGTGATAACAAGACTAAGAACTTGTTAAGCTCGAAACTCTTAATACTTTTCTTTGTATCAAACGTTCACCTCGTTGATGAACAATACACAGTAGAAACTATATTAGGCCATGGTGACTTAAAATATTTTCGATGTTCACTCTGTAATCATTTGTTAAACTTCCTTAATATGTGTTTCGTATTTTTTTTGGTAAAAGAGTTAGGGAAATAATAATAATAATAGTAATATAGTGTCGGACAAAATATTATGATGTCAGACATTACAAAAATTTTCCCGTCGGTCAGCCAATACTCCACAAATAATCATTATTTTGACATTATTTAATTCGGTTTGTCTAACTGTTAACGTTACGTGTTCACTCATGTATGCTTTCTCCTTGCAATAGCAAATATTATGTTGATCACCCATAATTAACCACCTACTGGCTGACAAACAGATTGCAGGTATGACAAAACACTATGGGTCATTGGGTGTAAGACCTGTTGTCTGACGATTCAAGTTGAGATGTTGTGTACTCGGCTGTAATAATAATAATAATAATAATAATATTATTATTATTATAGATTCTATGAATTTCCCATACATGAAGTGAAAAGAAAAGTTACATAAAACATGGTTATAATTGATCCACGGTATTTACCATGGAGAAATAATTACGGTGTTTCTTTAAAAAGGTAAACTGTTCCACAAAGAGCAATAATAAATACACAATCCATATAGGAGTTGGTTGTAAACAGTTTGGAGACTGTCCCGCACGCCTTTTGGGGGTAATCACATTGCTTTCTTGCTCTCTCTCTCTCTCTCTCTCTCTCCCTCTCTGGATTGCTAAAGCGGTTTAAAAGGGAACTCATAATATAGCTGGATAATATACAATAAAAAGTTTGTTGTATAAATTTAAATAATCATTTTCGTGCAGAAAGCATGCTTTATATAATTTTTGCCTTAGTTCTAGTGACCCAGTTAATGTATGATTTAACAGGACTAGATTCACTGGACAGTGCAACATGGCACGTGTTCCAAACACATATTTAAACAAATGTTTCTAGTTCAGGCTACAGTAAATTTTGGAGTTAACAAATATTACTCCGTACAAAAGTATCAGTCTCAGAAGTGATGGTAGCATCTTTTATGTCTGTCTAACTGAACACCATAAACACACTGTGAGCTGAGAACCGGAACTGGTATGATATTATGCAATACATGGGGGTGTGGAAATTCCCTTTCTTACAGGTCGCGGAAAATGATTTTGAAATTGATATATACTTATGTCAAATAAAATCTCATGCTGATGTCCACTTAAATTAGTGTCATTTCGTGGATCGTTTACTGTTAAAAGACCATATTGTATCCTGGTCTTCGTCTGCTTAAAATGTATCTCGCGCACTTGTGAGATTTTGGGTGGAATCAAAGAGACTGTGAAACTCGGATTTCATTACTAAACTATGACGATCGTGTTTTTACAACTGTATACAATAAAAAAGGCTAAACTCAATTGGATTAATCTTAATAAATAGTTATTATAACGTTCAGTCTACTCAGTTTTAGTGTATACGCGTGAGAGTTACAAGAAAAAGAGCACAGAGCAAAACCTTCCCCACCTATGTCAGTTCTGGAATAGGCATATTTTGGAATCTCAATAAATCGCTATTATATTTAGTGTATACTAGCTCATGATAATTACAAGAAAAGAGCTCAGAGTGCAAAAGAAATATCAAACTTACTTATATCGGCAAGATATTTTTTTATTTAAACGTTATCTTTAATTATCAATGGGATGATAAAATGATGGACCAAGAGAGTGGAAACCTTACTGAAATATAGGAATGTTAATATTCAGAATCTGACCACAAAAAGTGTATGGAGTTTATTTTTGCTTTAGACTCCGATGACGTCACTGAAACGCCCTACCGAATAAACTAGAAACCATAATGATATTTCACAAGTCTCCAGATTTACTCAGAAATACAGAAAATAATATACTTTTAAATGGGAGATTTTACAAAAGACATTGATTTTAATTTATTTGTACGTGTATGCTTTCCATGTATGAAGCTGGCTCAGAAAATAATTCCTATCACCTTTAAGTCTTTTTTAAAATAATTTAATTACTCTCCCAACTGATCCAGTTTATGTAGTCTTGTTCTCTTGACACACACAATTATAATCACATGCTTTAATTAGCTGTCGGCATGGATGTTAATTATGTGGAACATAACACGTTCCTTGACATTTTTTTAACCGTCTTGTTGGCGGTTTTTGTTATTGGATGGTGTTACAAAACGACAGATTCTCTGAAATTTGTGTCACACGATTGATTACGTCATCTTTAAAATCTACAGACAGACAGTCAGGAAGCGTCTGGATTTGTGTCTCGTCAGATAACGGGTGTCTTGATAAACATCCTGAAAGAGCTTTGTTACTACCAGGTTACAAATACCAGGATAGTTTTTCTTAGCCCGGTCACATCACTTTTATCGCCTCAATGAAGCAGCCCCCCCCCCCACCCCATGTACCATAAATTGGTTCTAAACACATAGTGTTTTCCTGGACTAGCACTGCGTCTGGCTTTAAAACATAATAAAACATCACGAAATGATTAATATTATGTTTGACATACGATAGTTGTAATGTGAAGCAGACGATGCACGGAATTACTTCTTTTGCGTAGATGCCACACATAAGGCATGCGTTTCGAGATAGTTTTCTCCAACTCCGGAAGCCATAATATTACATTTCTTGGTGCCAAAACTTTACTGGAAGTAAAGGTATAAACAAATTCTACAAAGTGATGACCGAGAGATCCATGTATCCTTGGATCTGGAAGTTAAATACTCTGCATACCGCAAGATGTGGAAAGTAGGAAATGGCGCTTCTGATTTGAAGTTCTGAAGGACGTGTTATAATCCAGATTTAGGAACTTGCTAGAACCTATAACTATAAGACTGGGGTTAGTAACCGTAGATCTGTTAGAAGAAATAAAAAAACAAAGTATAATAAGTATGCTAAATACATTAAGTATGCCAATCCTGCAGCAAACGATGCACAGGTTTAGATAGATAACAGTTAATCTGATGATATTTGTAAACGAATTAGATGATTTCAAGCTTAATCACACACACACACACACACACAGAGAGAGAGAGAGAGAGAGAGAGAGCAGTCTAGTTATTTTATTGCCTGTACTATTAAAGTCAGTAGACTTCTTGTAGGTCTCGATCATTCCATTACAGGTAAAGAGACCAGCAGGTCTCACACTCTTCAAGTCATATCCTAATATGGATGTTCGACTAACGTTTATCTGGATATTGTCTAATGTTACATCACAACAGTACTATACAGCTGGATCGATCTCTCTCTCACACACGCGTGTGTTTGTGTGTTAATCCTAAAGACAACAAATATAACTAATCTTCTCTATTACAACATGAAAGAGCATATAGACGGTAATTCTTAATCCCGAATTAAGACTACCATATTAAATAGATAATTAATTAATTAATTCACTAATTAATCGTCAGAAGGCATTCAGTGCGAATTGTACATTTTTGTATAATGAAGCTCTGAGAGTTGATCCTTCGCGCTTTAGTACATAGACAGTGATAGAAGAGGCGTCTTTAAATCTGATGTTGTGAAATCCGACACTGTATGATCCAGAATTGGAAAGAATCTTTCCTGGATAATCGAGACGTTCGTTTGATCGAGTATTTAAAGCAAGATGCTGCTATTCAGACGGCTGTGTTGTTGGTTATTATAAAACAAGTTACCCGTTTGTAGTGTAATTGAATATTGTCAGTTAAGTTACTACTATCCATACGTCTGTTTTATCAGTGGTTTAAGTTGCTGCTATCCAGAACAAAGCGTGTTAGAGTACTTCGAAACACGACAGGTGACCTCGTTGTACGACCTTCACCCGGTTCGGATGTGGAAAGCATGCAGAAAATCTGGATCTGTATAACATCGTGAATGCTCCTCCGTGTGTGAGTTAGCGGGATGGGAGTCTTTGTCTCAGTTAATAACAATAATGACATCCGAATGAAAACTGAGCCAGAACTAGCTAAACCGAGAACTGGAAATTTGTAAACATTAGCGTACTAAAATTTGTAAATGATAGGTGAGAGCATTATTGTTTGTGGTTCATCCTTGAACGGAACTGGGTTGGGTTTTATTCCCATATTGGAATATTACAATCAATTTGTTCATTCATGATTGACTTTGTTGCTGACCGAAAACAGTGAGTTAGATTGTCATTTTCTGTCTGGATTTCTGAGTATAGTATATAATTATAACATTTTAATTGGCCTAATACATAACAAACAATTATCAGCGTTTGTTTCATAGTACCCTTAACGTAGCCTTTTTCGCACCTCGTTTTCAGAAACTAAGTAATTTCGAGTAAACAAACAAACATGTGCTCGCAGTACCAGTGATCCAGGTTGGGTTGGCTAGGAATTTTTAATGCCTGTTTTGAAAAGAAGGTAAGACACAAAAAACAAGATTGTCTGTAGATAAAATACACCATTTGTGGGAATAAACTTGTTATCTAATTTGTTAAGTATTTTTAACGTAAAGTTGATGTTTTCTACTACGTAAGATCAGGAATTTATTAAATTCCACAGTTCTTTTACACACTTATTTTGGTACTATACACAATTAGCAATATATAAATTAATCACCAGGCATAGTTATCATGGTTCTCCTTCTAGTTCTACCTTCCCTATATATATATATATATATATATATATATATCCTATTTATAATAGTTTGTGCTGCCGAAACTTGTGATACGCAGGTATTATTATAATACAAAAATAATATCATACGATAAGCTTATTATGATATCAATACTTTACAAAGCATTTCAGCACCATAGAATACCACAAATTTAATAATTTTGATATTAATTCATGAATTATATATATTTATAATTTGTACTTATTAATTAAATTAATTATAAATTTTATTAATTAATAATTCATTCACATAGAACACTCATATTCTGTATATGTCAGGTGTCAGGTGGTGCTTTGTCATTATACATTCCTTTAAGTTTAGTCTGTTTAGCCCAATTTGTTTTAAAAATAAATGTAGAAATTAAGTGTTTTAAGAGTTTATTAAATAAGAGGGTTAATAATGAGTTGAGAAAACAATTTAATATAGTTTAAATAGAATGAACAATGTAAATTTATTATAATCTTATAGTGAGCACATTATAAGATTTGTTTTCATGCGACAAAACTGAGGCACGCTTGGTTATGATAATACGTGTGATCGCTAGATTTTGAAATTCCATATGCATAATACTAAGGTCCAGGCAAGATCAGTTTGTTCAAACAGCTGTCTAGCGACGCAGAACAACAATACTTGCTCTCCATAGTCTGTAGACAGATGTTTTACTTGCTGATTTTAAACATTTTTAAGCCATACATATGTCTTGATTTGAGTTTTTCTTTTACCTGCATTCATTGAATTTGCTCTTGTTGGTTGATTACATTAAAAATTAGTGGAATTTTGTATTGTCATCCATTAGATTTAGCATGTGGACATTCCGAATTTAATTGTGATTATATTGCTAAGCTGTAACACTCAATGTCATAGATAAAACAAACTCCGGGTCCTGTGTGTTAGAAGTACTGAGGTTATAGATAGATAGATAGATAGATAGATAGATAGATAGATAGATAGATAGATAGATAGATAGATAACTAATTTATATAACAATTTCCATTTACAAACATTTTGCTCATAGACGATATAAAATCTCTTAAAGGTAACAATTAATCAAAAAATTGAGGGACCAATATAGGCTAGGCTGTCTTCCTATTCACCCCTGAACAAATAGATATAACCACACAAATGTTACTGAACGCGATTGGTCTGTATTTTCGCCAGTAAAGAGGTACGTATCCAAGGATTATTCTGAACTACATATGTTTATAACGATAATAAGTGGATTGATCAAAGTACAGGGCAGCACAACAACACACTAGATTCAGCCATAAGCAATAATTCACAGTGACAATCAGGACATATTTAATTTAGACATTGTTTAACGAGTCTTTTGAATTTAACAAACCACTCTCTAGATTTAGCACGTATTGTAACAGAAATCAGCAGGTATAGCTTGAAACAAATGTACAAGTGGCGTACTTCATCAAGGTTCAACCCAGCTCATACATTACTGTACCATACAATATACATGGGATTATACTCCAGAACCAAATGATTTGACAGTTATGGTATGATTGAAACGTAATAATAACATCTCACTTTCACCTTTAAACTACCTTGCTAGATACCTGATTTACGTCCCACCAAACCCTCACCATTTATTAAATTATTTCGTTCAAAAGATGTAGAGCATGAGATAACCCTTATTATAGCCTCCTGTCAACAAATTCGGGTTTATATTTGGCCACTTTCAGTTATCCACATGTGGTTTTAAACAAGTACTATTTGTCTAATCTGACAAAACCCCGTATTTATCCGATTTTATATAGATTAGAATGACTTTAACGTTTCTCCAACTCCAAACTTCACCAAAAAAAAACACGCAACACTTGTTAATTAATGGGGTAATGAAGTACCATCTAGTCAATTTAAATACATTTTATTGCTATTTCTGATGATGATTTCTACTGATCTTACGCACATTCGGCATGTTTTATCAAAATCTAAGAGCTTTTTGCTCCTGAGAGAAAGAAAGAGAGAGTACCAAAATCTTTCGAAGTCAATTGGTGGAGCTCCTCTCAAGCTTAAAATAATAGACAAACAACATTCTGGATTAATTAGACTCCAAATCGAAGTTAACACAAAAGGTTATGCTGTGAAGTGTTTTATTCGAGGATGGCCAACATATTGCGAAAAGATATTATTTAGTATTAACTTCTATAGATACATATAGTATATGTATCAAAAGAAGTTAATACTAAATAATATATGATATACATTCCTGTTCTTCTGAACATTTTTCAGCAATCAGTTAATAGGTATATACAATAAAAATAATAATAATAATAATAAATAATAATAATGATATCATAAACACTTAATTGAAACTTCAAATGGCTACAAATATCCACATACAATTATTAACATTGTGCTGATGTTCGTTTTACACACGCGCGAACGCACGTTGAAATCAGGAGAAGAAAAATCACTAATTGTTACTTAAGAGATAAATTAAAATGAATAATAACACGGGCATAAATAGTCGTGTCGTAGTGCCATTAATATAATTAGTTCTAAAGCACACACACACACACACAGAGAGAGAGAGAGAGAGAGAGAGAAAGATGGCGATACATCCACTCCATCTCCTGCTGGGTGGAATACAAAACGTGGCACTAATTACATCTGCGAAACACGTAAGGGTTATTTGATAAAAATTCAGGTAATTAATATTGTAAACTCGCCAAGAACAGCTATACACAGTAGAATATTAGCTAAAATAGTGGATAATATATTACATTTAATGTGTCCAGTGACTCATCACCTGTTACACGGTGTCAGAAAGGCACTAATCTCACACACCTGGTCAGTATAATCTAGATAATGATTATCTGGATAACATAAATGCGATAGCTTAAGGCAAATCCATAGACAACATTCACAGCTAGTATGACGCCTGCTTGTAAGCTAAGATTAGTGCACTGAATCAAAACCGAGGTGTACTTTGAAACGTTGTTCAGTTCTTCATATATACGCTTTATGAACGGTCATCAATGACACTGTTTTGTTATTTTGATATTTTAAACAGCAGAGAATTTTGGTGTTTCTTTCTTTTCACATAACAGACTTCGTACAATACATGAAGAATAGTTTTTTTATGTGTCTTTTATGTATTATGTGCCATTACATACACGCGCGCGCGCGGACATATCAGTGTTTTGATGATGATATTAATTGATGTTTTACAGCCACTTTTTGCACATGGTATACTTATGGGCCGAGCGGCCTCTAAAGTATCAGTGTTTTGAAGAGACTAACACAATTAGTTCACTCTGATAACAAGAACTCTCTCGGTCTCACATCATTGATAATAATAAGAAATCTGGTCACAGAACGATGTTTACAAGTTTTTGCTAATTTCTCACACTTGGTAGTTGAAAAACTCATATTCCTGGTAATTAATGTCTCATAACTGTCTGTGTAACTAAAAATTAAAAAAAAAAAAACGAATAAACTATCTTGCTAGAACGTAGCACATTCAGCTCAAAATATGTAGCGAGGAACTATTTATTTCACGCAAATATGGTAACACAGCCAACTTCGTATTAATTATATATTGCAAAATAACAGTTTAGCCAAAGTTGAAGTATCCGCCCATTCATAGCCTCTCATATTTTCACGACATATCGCCCTTTTGTTGTTACTACAAATCCACTCTGATATGCAACGTATCGTCAATGTCTAGAAGAATTAATAATTTGTTTACCTCGGCTGGCTCACATCTGAAACATGAGACCGAAGCGCGACTCCATTGGGAAATGAGTTGAAACATCCCACAGGAACAGTTACCACTGGGATTCGAACCTAGACCTGGAGATTCGCTGTGTAGTGCGTTACCGACTGCGCTACAAGGGGCTGGTTCTCCAGTAAGCAAAATATATAAAGGCCAGAACCGAGATGTTTGTCAATCCACTTTACAGATAACAACTATATGACATGCATGTGTTGTGGAAACCTTCACGTTAAAGTCTCCTGCAATGAGCTATACACTGACGGTGTACCATCATAACCTGATCAGACAACAACAATAATCTATTGATAAATGGACAAACTCGAGAACCGATTAGAACTGACCTCTGAGGTGAAGTGAGTGATGTCGACTGAAAACGATAAAGGCTCCCATTCAAAACAAGTCGTGTTCGATTTGTAGAATTTATTGACGTTTGTTCCCGTGTTGAGGAGTCGAGCTGCGATTTTGAAGTTATAATTTCATCATCGCTGTAAATGAGTCTGCCATAAAACATTATGCGATTATATATTTTAAACAATGTTAAAAAAGTTGTGTTTTATAGGGACTGTGGCGGGTACGTTGAGCAAGATATTCTGTGTAAAGTTTGCACCAGAATTGATTAAACAAGTTGATAATGAAAAACAATCATATTCGCCATGATATTCTATTCCTTCATTGTTTATTTATTCTTGTTGAGCTAAGAAGGCTACCTTCACATGAACCTAACCAAGACATGAAGTTTTATTATTACTACCAAACACGTTATTTTAGTTTCTATTAAAATGAACAACTGACGTGATTATACATGTAGGTTGGGATCGAATATTGATATAATGATATATATATATATATATATATATATATATATATAGTTATTTGTATTGCCCTCTTCGCCCACAATAAGGTCTGAAGAGCGTTGTTCGTGGTTTGATATATGCTCTGCGCATTCATTACGAAGTGTTATCTCTAAAGATATATCACAGGTTAGATATTTAAACCATAAACTTATCATTCGTCGTCTCATTTTTATATATGACTGATGATAATTAGCATTCAAGGTATGACTATTATTATTATTATTATCATCATCATCACCACCAGCAGCAGTAGTAAGAACAGCATCAGCAGCAACAATAGTAGTAGTCGTCGTAAGTGTACCGGTAGTAGATGTAAGAGTAGCATTAGATATCGAGCTACAACCACTACCAGTAGCATTGGCAGTAGTACGCATAATACTAACTATTATGGATCTTTATGCTACCATTTACCTCTCAATGTTGGATATATGACGGTTTGCGTCATCGGATAATAGTTCTCTCATCCTTAACATCGTCCACCCCCACCCACCTCACCCCCCACACCAACTGCCGGTTATTGGCTATGTCTTGCTGAAAGTCGTAAAATACGACTAAAAGAAGTGCTATTATATTATAATCGATATACTATACTGATTCAATAACTCACTTATTTGCCTAATTTTATTAAATTGAGTTTTTGTTGTTGTTATATACAGTTTAAAAATCGACATTTACAGCACACACACACACACACACACTTCTTACATTAAACAACAGTAAATTGAATATTATTAAAATATATTGTCATAGTCATAGTTACTACTGTATTTTACGTCTCCTGTAAACTTGTAGACGTAAAATACAGCAGTAACTATGGTGACTATAATATATATAAACAGTGATATTGTAAAGCGCCTTTGTATCAAATCCCTTTAAGAAAAGGACAACATACCAAATGTGGTATATAAAAATAATAGATTGCCACGTTACAATGACGTTTAATTAGAAACAGCCATATGACATGAACAAACAGAAGGTGATTTATAGTAAACTAAACACTCAACTGTTTATCAACCGCTAACAATACCACGCCAAAATCATCACGCACCCCCCCCCCCGTACCACACTCAATATGAGTGATAATATGCACAAGTGCCAGTGATGCGTCATGTGCCCACCAGATGGCGCTGTCACAGAAAGGATTCGCGTTATCTTGTCAGGATGGCACTACGAAAGGATCAGGAATTCTTGTTGAAAGCTCACATCATCAAGCTGGATCATCACCACTCAGTGATCTAATTCCCACCAACGCCACCCCCATGTCGGCTTTGCCAGATCTGGTAGCCATATTGGCACGTCAAGATTCCAGTTTAGCGCTAAATTAGTGCAACTTCGAAGTGTGGCAAAAACCATCTGTTCCCTGCCTTCGATATAACTGTGACTAACATCTACTTAAATTTCTTTTTTTCTTTGTTAATATTTTTTTAATACACAAAGAAGCCTGGCTTCGCCACCAAGTGAACGTCATTTTTTGGGTACGGGCTGCTTTTTCGAACATGAAGTTAGCTTCGTGCCTTTTTTATATCTGAAAGCAGATGTCACATGACATGGTGTCAGACTTTGTGCGGGCCGTGTCGTTGTTAATCTAGATTGACAACCGACAACCAGACCCGGCATCTTTATGAAGAATATTGATGGTGCTGATTATAACCTTCGTAACATTCTTTCCTAAAAGGTGTGGACTAACTAAATATCCTACACTTGCGTGAACATTAGGTAGATCTATAGACCGACTTAGGTGAATCCTTATTTCCTACTGATTTAAATATTGCTCACTCAGATAGAGCTTCTTAACCCACGAAACCCTTTCCTAATTAAAACCTAGAACTGTGCACTCCGACTCGTATACTTGTATACCTTACACGTATTAAGTACGTTGTCTTATTCAGCAAGCATCAACCGTCCAGTTCATTTAAAAGTAAGAAATTAAACACAGGTCAAATCTCATGTTGCTTTTGCTGGACAATAAAAATGTGTACAAAGTGTGAACGACCAACACCCCCCCCCCTCCCCGAGAACTCAAGGTATCGCTTCTCCTAACAACTAGAACCTTTTTCTAAAATAGATAAATAATGTGATAGCGTTACCATGCATGATCAGAGACGCTTGGGGGGGGGGATCCCCCCCGAGGCATATATTATAATTATCCCCTCCCGTTCCACCACCCAGCCTTTATCTATTCTACCCATATTACTACTGCGGCCAATCCACCCCCCTCCCGCCCGATGATTGATGATTATTTACGAGTGCACATGTTATGATGGTATTTAAACGTTGTTTGCTTACGTAAATGCTGTTGAATGACTCGTCGTAGAAGGCGATTGGCACTTGTAGGTGGATCTCGGAGGATGAGGCGTCGTCTTCCACGGGTAGTCTGCTGTCTCCATGGTCGGTTCCTTTGGGATAGAGTACATCTCTGGGTATGGCTCCAACACTAGCCAAGCCGATGGAGAGTACGATAGACAATAGCCACATTCTGATACAATAGTAACACCTAGTCATCGTCATCCAACATCAGCCACTCCTCCGTCCAAGATACGATACACCGATGGTAATATTCGTCAAGATCCCACTCACTCACTCACTTCAAAATAACAAGATGGCAACCGGTGTATAGGGTGAAAAGACGGCCGTATCCGAGGCGTACTCGAGGGATAATAAAGCAGCGCTTGATGCTTAGAATCCAGGTGCGTCTGCTAGGTTTGCGGCTATTGAGACCCAGTGGGACGTTCCGGAAAGCGATCCAGAACGAAGCGAGTCTATGTGTGTGTGTGTGTGTGTGTTTAGATGCCTGTGATCCGCCCCTAAGATGATGATGATCCTTTACACCAGAGAGGCCGTTAGTATAGCCTAGCGCTATCTGTCTGGAGGCCTGGTCTGTCAATGTTAGTGTGTCTGTGTGTGTGTTGGTTTGATAGATTTATACAGGTTAAGACTGGCCGTTGTGTGTGTGTGTGAGTGTGTGTTTGTTTGTGTGAGGGGGATGGCCGACCAAAAAGCGCCCGCTAGGGCACCAACTAGTCTAAAGAATTGCTAAAGAAGGCCGAGAGTGTTGGTGTGTTTAAGCAGACAGACAGACAGCCCGAGGCTCCATTTAGTTACTAGTATAATTTCTGTCTGTAATAAGCGTGTTACCATTTAGAGAGAGAGAGAGAGAGATAAGGCCAGCATTTCCGCTGAGATTCTCTCCGCTATAAGGAAACTTTATCTGTATTCTGCTTCCAATAATTATGACGCGAAATTACATCGTTTAGACAATCTGTATGTACCTGGACGAACTGACGATCTGGTAAGAAATAAATAAAAACACCTGTTTGTGACTATCTTTATAGATAACTGATTAATAAAATCCCTGTTATTTCCCACAGTTATCGTTGTGAAAAGGTATATGATTAGGCTAATTATCATAAAGATAACAGATCTTTTAAATGCGATAAGTGTATAAACGATTTCTTAAAACGCTTTATTTAACCACCTCTCTCTCTGTCTATCTCTTTCGTGGAGGTGTATGATTAATCAGATCTCCAAATATCGATCACGATTACTCTTGGAATTATATTTCAATATAATCTGATGCGAAGATGATAAATCTAATTAAATAACGTAAAATGGTGTTTCTCGTCCGTTGCATATCAATTAACACGATGTTAATGACTAATTTGATAATTTAATTACTTGATAGTGCAGATAATGTCACGTGCTCAAATAAGTAACCAACCAGAAGCGACGTCAAAATATACACTCCATCACCAATGAAAAGAATGGTGTGAAGATTAAGCCAACCAGAACCTTACCATGAAGTTATAAGCAAAATCTATTAAATTATTTCAAAATTGAAGACCTCCCCCCAGAAACATAGTCTAAAATCATGATTCATTATAACCATATTAAACAATAATCTAATCTCAGACATATCGCGGATTGTTTCCAGTGCGAAATGATATCAAGCGTTTCTTCGAATTTCCCATGTAACTATGTACAGTCTCTGGTTGACAAGATCCAGACTGGCTCGATATCGGACTGATATAAATTACTTAGCCTCCAGGAATGAGATAATGCACGCGACAGCCATAAATATGTAGTCAACCATAGAACGGGGTGTGAGTGAGTGAGTGAGTGAGTGAGTGAGTGAGTGAGTGAGTGAGCTGTATAATGGTGTGATATGTTGGTATAGTAAAACAGTTGGCAACGTTTTCTTTCCCAAATATGCCATCTATTCCCTTTTCTTTTCACTGGCTAGGTGGGTGGACTGGTTTGTGAGTGAGTGAGTGAATTGGTTTGTGAGTGAATGAGTGAGCGAGCGAGCCATAGTCTCACTTGGATTATATGATCGACAGACTTCCCAAAGGAAATAATAACCTTTTACATATACTATATACAAACCAACAATAAGATTTATCCCTCTAGTCTGGAAATCTATAGTACAGTGTGTTATCCATAACGCTTAGATAGATAGATAGTTTATTTAACAATTTCCATTTACAAACATTTATAAAATTTATCAGAAAACTGAGGGTCCAATGTAGACTAGGCTGCCTTCCTATTCACTCCTGAACAAATAGACATATTCACAATAATGTATAACCTTTCATCATATTTTATAAGTATTCTAATACGTGTTTTTGTTGCTGGACAAATAGTGTCTTCGCTGTAATATAGCAATAATCTTATTGGTTCTGTTTATTTACCTTAGCAGGGAATTACCTCGCATGCGAATGTTATTTTCCGTTAATTGGTAAAACGGAAGAATTATTACACGCCTCTTCATTCTAGCGAGAACCGATTTTAAACTTACACTATTTTTACAGGTGTGTTTAAAAACATGGATAATGATAGATCCAACTTGTTTTCTACGTTATGACCGCATGATTTACCTCATCATGATGTACCGTACTGTAACATTCTATATGTCCTATAGGTGTTGTTATGTGTCCGACCGAAGGCACCTTTAAAATATCTTGTTTCGCATAGTTTTTCTGAAGAAAAAAAAGGGTAAGTATGTAGGGTTGAATCTTTATTTCCAAATTTAAGGAAAATAAGCGCCATTTTCTACCATGTTTGACTGGCGAGGATTAGCTGTTAGATTTTGGCTCGTTATATGTAGTTAGATTCCGGTAATAATCTTATTCAATGAGTTTCGGTTTTTCGTTCCACCGAATCTCTATGTAGGCCACACAAGTCTGTACGGGTTTAACTCGAGGTTGTCTGACGTGTACCGGGTGTTTATAAATTAACCGAGATATTAATTATCAGAAGATAATTGTTTAGTAAACCTGCGGTATATAGTACAAAATATATAACTAAATGTGATTAAAATCACTTCATGAATGGGACAAGTTTCAAAAGTTGATGAATCATCTAAACGTCATAGTAATGAATAGGTATGTACGTGTTTAGATTTATTGTCTAAAAGTAGGTAGTTCTTGGTATTCTTAGTGAGTACCAACACACACACACACACACACACACACACACACACACACACACACACACACACACACACACACAGAGACACACACACACACCAACACACACACAGACACAGAAGTAAACATGCCCTATAATTTGAAGAATATCATTCAGCTATTCTGCTACATATGTAACTCACTTGGAGTGGATTTATTCATACTATGCAAGAGTTCTATTTAACAGTTATAAGCGAAACAAAATTAAAATTTGTGTTGTCAACAACAAAATATCGAATTAAATACCTGTGTACAGATGTATAAAGAGAACAACAACAACAATAATATATAACCTATAATCAGCAAGTTAATGATCAGCCGCTTGGTGTCTGGTCATCTGACACCCCTTCAGGGTATCGTAACTCATACAACAAGACCATACTTCTAGAGCGGTACCTTGGTTCACCTTCTTGGCGCCCGGCTTGTGGTGAAGACACGAACCCTCGAAATTGGATACGACAATGTACGATTTGCCACAGCTGACACACTTCGCTGTCTTTGGTACGTCCCTCGTTCCGCCAGATACAGCAGCAGATATTGACGGAGAGAATGCGTTCTCGTCGGCTGAAGACGTCCTTCCCTTGTCCTGGCACGTGACCGACGACGTCCCTTTCTTTCCTTCGGTTATATTGGTAGAAAACGACGTACAGTCGGTGTTCAGTGACTGAACGCTGACACTTATGGGGAGGGTTCTTATCTGCTTCAGGTTGACCGATGTTTCCAAATTGACCGTGTCCTTTAGCACGCTGCTTCTGCCGGTCAGCATTATCTGTCTCGCCGTCGACGACGTGGAACTTCCGTGGTACGACTCAGACGGAGTCTGATCCGCGCCTGGAACCGGATGGAGGACGTTCGTCGACATACCGATCTCCACCTTCCTGGTGTGGTCTTGTGCCATGAGCTGATCTTTCTGCGGCACGTGGAGGCCGGCGCCGTTTTTAGCGACTTCGATCGGCGAGTCGGTCGTTTGGGGCGACGACTTGATCAGCGTCTTGGAAGTCTCAAAGATTTCGGACAGCGTGTCCATCTCCTCGGTGTTCAGCGATACGTCGAGTTCGGGGCCACCGCGCTGTCTGTTTGATTTCGGATTCCTCCGGATGGCGTACGATATGTTCCTGGCGTGCTCCAACGACATACCGACCTTGCCGATACCGTTCGTCAGACCGAGCGTGAAGAGCAGCTTCCGGATTCTCTCCTTTACCTCCTTGATCTCCTTCCGTACAACATTCCTCTCTTTGATTGCCTCATCGTAGCCGACGGTTTTCTCTCGAAGTTCGCGGGTAGCTTTGGCCAGATCATGCTCCAGACATCTGATGTTGTCGCCAAACATTCCCTGCAGACCGTCCACCTGTCTCTGGAGTTGGTTTCTCTTGGTCTCGGCGCTCGTCAGGTTCTTTTGGAGTTTATCAATCTGCGTAGTATATTCCTCTTTTTCTTTCTTGTGCAGCGTCTCCAAGGTGTCGAACTTCTTCTGCAGTTCCTCATAGTCCTTGGTCATGGCGTCGTGTTGTCGCTGGAGCACCTCCAATTTCCGCTTCAGATGCACCTTTTCCGAAGTTGTTTTGGAAAGGTTGTCCCGATCTTCGATGAACATTTCTGTAATGTGGTGTACCGCGTCCAGGTCATTGTCACCAGATGTCGTACTGAGGCGAGCTATCATTTCCTGTACCGCTTTGTCAAGAGCGCTGTGTCTACGGAAATATACATAGGTAGCAGAATAGAACGAGGCTTTCATTCGAATGGATATGTTTCTTTGTACGATTAACGACATAAAGCAATTAATTATTACATATTTTCTATAGGAATATATTCATGTGACATTCTGAATGAATCGCTGTACGTACAATAAACTTTACCTTCACCAAGCATCGGCGCTAGATATCTGCATTCAGTTTGTCTATGGCGGGTTCATTTTATGTCATTATTGTGTATGTATTCGTTAATTTTAAAATTAATCAGAGTAGGTGTAGATTTATAGTTGGTCAATGTATCATGTTGATTTTCTGATTTAAGATTCATTCATTCATTATTAATTCAATTTTTGTTTAATTCATTAATTGATATTACCATCACATTATTGCCAGTTCTAGTACTTTTATAGCAACCACAATAACAAAAGATCATCAATCACTAATAGCACTAACACTGTACTATCACCGCCAGCACTACCACTACTGCGGCTTTACTAGTGCTATCGCGGATATTACAGTCACATTTAATATAATCCTTGTCTTTAACGTCGTCTTGCTATCACCAACATCTACACCAAGAGCAGCAACAATAGTAGCAACAACAACAACAACAACAATAATAGATTATACTCACTTGGCCTTTAGTTCGGTATGTTCCGAGTTCAGTCGTTCTAACTGAGATGAGAACCTTTCGTTTTCCATCTTCAACATAGCTATCAGATCATCTCTCTCCTTTAGCTTTAGTCGTATGGTGTTCTGTTGCTTCATGTCCAGGTGTCTCAGCTCACCTCCGTCATAAACAGACTGGACATTCTCCACCTTTTTCACCTCGGCGGCGGTTGTCGATTTCTTGACTATTTCCATTTCTGCCTTTTCTCTTTCTACGGAAAGGTAACCAAAGGGCAAGTAGACGGTCAGCAATTAGCGAGTTGTTTGATCCAGTAAGTTACACGGTCACTCGGTCAGCAACTGGGCCAGTCTTTTGATTGGCTGAGTAAGTTACTCATTTAGTCAGTGAGTTAGTCACCGAGTCAGTTGGTGCTTCTTTGTGCAAATAACCATTCCCATTGTTAATATTGTAGATGGTTATTTCTAGGCATTTTAGACGTTTTTGGACGTTCTTTTTTTAAATTGTCAGTACCATCAATAGATTATATCAACCTCGTGACCTTATCAGAGAATCTGTTTATATAGAAGGTCCTTGGAAAACCCGATCAGATGGTTACAACGAGTACACATAACAGCACTGAGGGGCCCACTTTTTAATCGTTTTGAAGCGGGTGGTCTAATAAAGCAGGAAGAGGTTTCACGGACAGATGATTTTGTTCCTTTTTACACGTGCATTGGATATCTATAGTGAATATACAGGTAGTCATTATGTCACAACAGAATGGTTTAAGTCTGAAGCTAATAGATTATTGTTTGGCAATCTCTTGTCATCTATAAACAATAAATTAATCGACTGACAGACATAATGGCCGCTACTTGAGTGAAATAATCGAATATTGAGTCGAATAAAGAGGTGTTCGACGTATAGGAAACTTTCAAAAATATTTCGAATTATGAATTTAAAGGAAAGACTCGGGTCACCTACATGGAAGGTTTTATTAACCATCTACCTTCTTATCTATCTTTGTTGTGCGCGTGCACATATGTGCGTATGTGTCCGCGAGTGTACGTGCATGTGTCCCCCCCCCCATAATCTTTAGCATTTTGTCAAAAGGCAAAGAAAACAGCCGTGACTAGGAAATACGTCTACAGTTTACCGGCATCCGAAGCTTTGGCAAATGTGTCGACCTTCTGAAGCAGCTTGGTCGGACAAGTTATCTCCGTCAGACGTTGTTAAGACAGAACAAAACTGTTTAAAGCTTTCCTCCGTCCACTGCTTCCGGATCAAAACCTGCAGTAGTTCGTTTCTAATCTGAGGATAGCTAAAGGACTGAAAAGAAACAGAGATGTCACGGTGATGCTACTTACGTATCAGTTTATCATAAGGATTTTGATTTTCAAAACAATCCTACGTTGACACTTAGCCGGGTTAACGAGTCCGACTAGTTAATACCTGAACAAATTGGATCTCCTCTTCAGTCATGATTCCGGAATCTTTCATCTGAGAAAGCAGTCCTCCAGACAAATCCATCTGCGTCCTCAAAATATCCAGAACGGATTTCTGCGTCAGAAATCGCTTCAGCATCTTATTGTAAGCCATTATGTCTCGGTTTGTGGATCAGATTTCCAATGCGTAAACAAAATAAACAGATCTTCCGGATATATGTGGATGTTTTGTTGTCTCTAATCCACTTCCCGAGCAACAGGTAATAAATCCTTCACCTGTTCGGTGTTCATTGATCTATTTTAATCTTGTCTTCTTAACTCAAGAGTAAAGCGAATTAATTGTTGTATTTCAGTTGTTTTACTTTTAGTAGTTGGTCGATTATCGTAAACCTATTGATCCGTGTTTATAACAACATTTGAAACTGCGAGATCTTTATAACTCGAGCGTCTGGATCTCTTCTTCATTTGACCAGACCATGCCCAGTCAACATGGATAATGAGACCTATTCGTGAAGTATTAGCCTTTGTGACCAGTTGTCTAGTTATTATATTCGCACACGTCAAACTCGATTCATGGTCAATTAATAATTAATTTAATACCGTATTGGCATGAAATCGTCGAACATACACCTTTATAGCCACAGATAGTTGAACACCTGCATTGTTTCCTAATCCAAGTAAATGCTGCGTCATCAAACTGCAAGTGATATATCTGACCATGGGGAACCGACTGGGGGGGGGGGTGTTCCTAAAATGTCCAGTGTCAGCTACTGCATTCATTATTAATTTTGGCAGAATACGTCATCCGATATTGGTGTTAATTTCGGGTCAGACGGCATTAGCCAACAGATATTATAATAATACGCGAGGAGATTTTATTTATTGCCATTATTGCTGTTTGATGTGTCCACATATTCCGCGTAGGCCATTTGCTTTCTACGGCTAGCTTTACAGTCCTGCCCAGTTAAATTTAATTCCGTTGGGGTCGTTACACATGAAGTAGCATGCGTGATGGTTCAGCTGAGAAAATCATATCTGCAGAATTCATATGTTTATATCATTTAAAACAGCTTCATACGTTGGCTTTCTTCTTAGTCCTGTATACAAATTTAAATTCTTGCAAATCTTGCCATAATGAACCTCGGAATTGACCAGGTTCGTATTTGGCGAACTGGTACCATGTAGGAAAGTGTTGTTTTAGTCGCTCCAGTACACAAAAGTGGTATATACTAAACGGGTCCAGATCTTTTACCCCTCCAGTCTTTTTCCCCTTCGGTCTTTAACCCCTTCATTAATTGTTCACCTAGTTTTTCCCCCTTGGTCTTTGACACATAACTTTAAAAGTTAGATTTCCACAATTATTATTTTATTAATATACAATAAATTTATTTTGTTGTGTTGTATTTTTAATTTACTATGGTTCATGAAAATTTATAAAGATAAAAAAGTAGATATATGATTAATTAAAAGTAATAATAATAATACATAAATTGGTAAATGTCTTTTACAAGATAATTTTAATGCAATATTTAGGTGCAGTATAACCAATGTTTCATTGCACATATATCAATTGTAATTAAGGAGACACTCACTGGAACTAAGAACCTCCCTTGTGTTATTACACTCAGGTCTGTTGCCATTCATCTTTCTAATCAAGGCATCATCATAATTGCAATTGTTGATGACAGACAAAGAATAAAGAGAATAATTACAAAAGATATAATGATTATAGATTTTTTTAAAGCCTATTAAAGCCATAATATATACATATAGATAGATATTTCTTTGTGCTCCTCACATCTTGCTAGCACCAGATCATTGTCACATGCCTCCGTGGTCTAGCGGTAGCGGGTTGGACCACAGATCACTAACCCCCGGGTTAGATTCTCGAAGTGGGCATATCTGAAGGTTGTTTCATCTTTCATTTCACCTCATTACCTTTGGAGGTTGCTCGGCCCATTTAGCCTACCATGTGCACAAAAGTGGCCGTAAAACATCAATCAGTCATCATTGTCAGATATCCTAAAGGCTGTTGGACACACAATCCAGTTTAAATAAATTCCTTTTCTCAATCCTGTGCAGTTAATCCAGCAAAGTGCTTATACAATCATTAGAAACAATAAAATGTGCGATTTATCATTAAAGTGTGCGATTTTATTTTGTTTAATTTACACTCACATTCACCAAATTCACATTAATGGGGGAAATTAACTAAGGGGAAAAAGAACTAAGGGGATAAAGACCAAAGAGGCAAAAGGCCTAAGGGGCAACAGATCGGAGTGGCTAATGACAAGATCCCATACTAAACACCACACACGCACACACACATACACACACACTATGATATGCTCTCAGATGGCAAAATGATGTGTGGCATGGGAAAGCATCTCGCTTTTTACTGCATAAGTTGATCATAGATGATTTCAGTATTCACTGGGTTTGCCGTAAGGATACAAATATGATTACAAGTCAGGCAATCTCGGCAGCATGTGCAAGAGTCATTGATTACTCCGATGAAGTTATCCCACATGAAAATGACAAATTTGTGACAAGGGTATATATATATATATATATATATATATATATTCTTCCACTCTCCTAATTACTTTCTTACTAACATTGTTCTACCTTTTGTGGCCACAAAGGTCAACAGACCAAGTGAAGATGAAACACCCCTCAGGCACAGCCAGGCTAGACCTTGAATCCAAGTGCTGAAGATCTGTAACAAATTAACTCTGTTACCAGCTAAGCCATGAAGATGCCATTGTTTGCTTTAGTTAAAAGTAATTTCATTTGGAATATGATCTGAGGATCTCTTGTCTTGTATGGGATGCAGTGTGTGATCTTGACCCGTGGGTAGATCTTGACCCTACATTGTGAGTACCTCTAGACATAATAAATGGCATTATCTTTGCTTGACATAGACTTATTTCAGCAAAGTTAGATTATTACAAGAGTAAGATCGGGACATGCAAGGTGAATCAAAGGACTGTTTTCAATATTGTGAAGGTTAAAATTAAACATGTCCCCCTTAACACATGGCAACCCATCGTTAAAAAAAGGTCCTCCGCTACTTTTGACACTTTTTACAGATATTTTCTATGCAATTGATCTTATACTTGCATGCAGTGTCGGGATTGTCTTTGTTATCCCAATTACAAAATTAATTAAATGGACAATATCTATGCATATTTTCCAAAGATCCATGAAAGCTACTTTCGTAAAGTCATTAATTAAAAACAAAACCTAATTTTCATTGTAATGACGTACCGGTACCTCAAAAGAAAGGAAAATTGTTGTCTATATAAATAAACATCTATTCTCGCTGACAGAACTCAGTGTGTTTCAGTGGCCAATAAAATATTGCCGGATGTTGGTCTTCTTTTTGGTGTGCCACAGGAATCGGTTTTAGGACCTAAGATAAATGGGATGATATTTCATCTTCAATTGAAGGTTGTATTTCAGGGATAAGTACTTGGATGAACAACAACGTATTGAAATTGAGTAAGAACAAGACAGAATTAATTGTTTTTTCATCCAAGCAACATGTAAGGAAAACTGAGAGTCTTCGCATTAAGGTAGGATCCAGTTATATAAATTCTTCCATGTCTGTAAAAAATCTAGGCCTTATATTAGATAATACCCTCAGAATGAAGAAGCATGTGAATTCTATATGTAAGTTCTATTATTATCAAATAAGAAATATAGGACTTATTCGTAAGTACATAAATGATGAGACATGCAAGACTTTAGTCCAAGCCCTTATTATTTCTCGACTGGACTATTGCAATGCATTGCTATATAATATCCCCCTCTCTCTGACAAACCGACTATAGTAAGTGCAGAATTGTGCTGCACATCTGGTGACATGCACTCGCAAAAGGGAACATATAACCCCAGTTTTGTTCCAACTGCACTGGCTTCCTGTACGTTTCAGATCACTGTACAAGATCCTGTTTCTTGCGTTCAAAGTACTGAATGGAACAGCGCCAGTGTACCTAAACGATCTGATTGAAAATATATATTAGTGAGAATGCTCCGACCCAAGTCCTATTCACTTTTGACGGTACCAAGAAGCCATACAGCAATGTACAGAGAGAGATCCTTCTGAGCATCAGCTCCGAGGCTGTGGAACGAGTTGCCAAACCACATTAAACTCACAGCAAGTAGAGACATATTTTGTAAGGTTCTTAAAACCCATTTATTTAAATTGGCGTATTTATAATATTAAACCAGTTTATTATGTATGAAATGTATTTGATCTATATAAGGCACTATATAAATACTATTACTATTATTATATTGAATAATATCTTAATGGGTCACGAGGGTTTATGTATAAAGTGGTCAAAGGACTAAAGCAACTTTGGTTTAGGTGCCACAGTGTGTATAATATTAACTGATCAAGGTAAACCAATAATATTGATCCTTCTGCTGAATTTGATACAATTTATCCTAATGTTTTTCTTTCAACTGGGAGATCTGTTTGGTTTAAATTCTAATTAGACCAATATTTCTTGAGTACCAGTTCATGGTATTTTGTCCTATATTTATAATTTAATGTCTCACAACAATATGCTATTAAAATCACTTGTATGCCGATGATAATATATATATATATATATCAATGGATATATATTGCTGATATTTTACCATGAGTGATTAAAACCTTCTAAAATTAAATGAAAGAAATATTACCTATTTGGCTTACTAACTGTCAAATTGTTAAAAATGCCAGCATTATGCATTGGCAAAACTTTCAATATCCCTGATGATCTGAAAACAATTTGTTTTAATATTAATGAACAGTCACCATCTAAAATATTCTAAACAGGAAAAACACTTATTAAATTATTCCATACTTTTATGTATGATGTAACTCCCAACTATACAGCATATATAATTATGATATAAATCCAGAATGGGCAGCTTTCAGTGATAAAATATACTAAAATATGATCCCAGTTATTATAAAAACTAGATTGGCTACCTGTGATAGAGGGTATCCATTTAAATTTGTACAGGCAAATCTAACAGTAGCAGAGCACCTAAATATGGCCCGTTAAACATCAATCATAATCATAATCATAGCACCTGAATATTTGTGCAAATTCTAGTCCATTAGAAAATAATCCTCGATGTTCATATCATCTGGTCAGATATTGTACCGGGTATCTGTGCCTTGGCTAAAGTTATATGTCAATTGTGTATTTAGTGTAGTAGCTCTCACTTTAAGATTAGAAGTAAATCATCTCTCTCATTGGTAAATGTTATCTTTCAAAGTATAAATTCGTTAAAAAACATATTACAGTACACCATCTTTGAATGGCTCCTGTTAGAAGAGCCACCTTATTAAATCTACATCACTATTACTAGAGTCGATGAGGGTTTTGTTTAGCCTCGGTATGGGCCACACTTGAGATATATGGCCAAGAGGCTACTCTCTGAGAATATAAAGGTCAGATAAAGGTCCCAGTGTTACAGATTAACCTGTAAAGTAATGATTATCATTCAAGTCTCTTATTAGGTTTTACATACAGAGTATATCACTTTACATCACATTTGAATGGCTTCTGCTAGTAATGAGGCTTTATTAGGTGTAAATTATTATTATAAGATTCCATCATCTGGTGGAATGCAGTGCAGTGTACTAACAACTGTGCTACCATGGTGCCATCACTGACAGCTAAATGGTTAAACATTTCAGCCATGGAATGAATATATTTAATATACTTACATGTATCATACTAAACAGTAAACATCATTTAGAGCAGCCATATTCTGATGAATAAATTTTACAAGTAATTTGTATTTACAATTTTAAAACACACACACACACACACACACATACAATAAATATGGAATACAATATATATCATACATACAATTATAATGTAGAAACTTTGGGATCAGTATAGCAAAGAACTATATTCCTACTGGCTCTGACAATAATACTAGTAGTATCACTGAAGCATGAATATTCTAAATAGTAGGTTTTTATCTGGAATCCTTTTATAACTTATAAGCCTTCTGGGTTAATGAGACTCAGTTGTAATCACCATTTGGTTTGTTTAGTCACAAATTAACATAAAATGTCAATCAGGAATTTTAATCAAACGTATCAAAATTAAACTTAGGTATACAGCAAATATATATTTTCACAGAAGTGAAAGTGAATTACTTTCAATGCCATCTTAATTAAATAAACAAAAATTAATTAACTACAGTTATAATGTGTGTTGATATAACATTCAATCACCAGGTGGAGCCATTATCCAACAACTGTTCGGTGGAGACAATTTCTGGTTAATTTTCCTAATGAATAGCCTAGATATCAATGTAAACACTTGATTTTCCCCCAAGAAAACAGGATAATAACTTTAAAATAAAATAATTCTCCTTTAAAAATAGAAACATTATTGTGATTTCATAATAGTACATTACATTGCATTAAATGTTTCTTCTCAACAGCGACACAAGACTCTGGGTTGTACATATGAAACATTATCGATAATGGGAATTTTTGGATTTGTTATTCGGATTTATTGGCAACTCATATATTCTGCTTAAGTACACCTGTGCATTGTTGGGTATATAATACTAGTAATATACATGTACTTTTCCAAAAGACATACGGTAAAAAAATCAAAGAAAACCAGAGATGACAATCTTTTAACAGTTTTATTCAAACAAGTAAACAATTAACCAATTTTCCAACAAGTTGAAAAAACAGCCAATATAAAAATTATGGAATGCTTAAACACTGAATTTTATCAATGCAAATTTTATGAACATGTTTTTCTGTATCCTAAAAACCACCAAACAGTGCTGAAACATTATCCAATAGAACAAATACAACAGAAAGCACATTATACAAGTTTACAAATATTAAATCAGGTGGATAACAAATATTAACATCCAGCATATACAAAATTAAATTCTTAAGGAGTATTAAATCAAATATCTGCAATTTTTGGAATGTCAACTAAAGTTACTCTAAAGTGTTAGTTCATACATATGATTACAGTGGAAAGTAAATCTTATGTGTACACCATTATACAAAAACGTTCTCAACCGATAAATATACCAGAAATATTTTCTGTTATTCTTACAGATGTTTACACAAGAGACATGTATGATTCATACCAGGGAATTTAGAAATAGAAACATTATTGTGATTACATAACTGTTGTATATTACATGGCATTAATTTCTTGTCAACTGCTGTTAGGCTTCATGAAATAATATACTGCTTGAAAAGCTAATGAAACAGAACTGTACTGTACACCTTGTTGATCATCCACCCAGGTGACAACTACCTTTCTATTATAACAGACAAATACATAGTTGTTAAGCAATAATAATACTATTATTAATTTTATACACACAGAGAATGCTATGCTAATAGTAATTATACATTTCTTGAATATTCAGATCAAAAACTTCCACACGAGTGATTTATTCATCTCCGACAGGTAGAACCAACCCTCTGTTCAAGCAAACTGATATGATGTTCATGTAAACAAGCAGTTTAACATAGATCACTGCTTCCATCAAATTTATAGAGGCGGCTTCTCTGGGTCTGCCAGAGTTACCTGGACTGAGTCTTTGCTGAGAAGGTCTGGCTTATCCAACTCAGAGCCTAGAATCAGGTTCTGCAAAAGAAGTTATCACTTTTACTAGACTTTGATTTGGTAGGAATAATAATGGCCATACAGTAACAGCTCATTAATTCAAAAGGCTCATTTTCTAGTAATCTATAGTTTGATCAGAGCCCCATAATCCAATTTTAACACATGGCTGATGAATTAAATTGAAATTAAGTGTTATCAAATGACCAATTATCTCTCGAATCTCAGGAAAGATAGTACATATAAACTGCTTCTATTAAATAAAACTTAACTGCTGTCTATACAAACATTGACCTCGTTGATTATGCTTAGATAGTTTTATTTGAAGTTTCTATACAACTGTGCATGCTCATCCCGATAGTCAAGTACAAGTGAGCACAATGACACGATTACAAATGTCATGCCATTCAAATTATATTACGTAAGGATATAATTATAAAGCTACCCAAGTATACAGCTGCATGACATATGCATCTCAAATATTGAGATCAGCCATAATGGACTCTACAGATACTTAAAACTACCAATTATTTCAAGCATTTTTGCAGGTCCTTTCATATTTGAATTAATAAGCTTTACCAGAACAGATGAAGGTAATGAAATAACTTGGAACTAATAGATTATTCATACCAAGCTTTAATATCCGAGTAGTGTCTGCATTACACATTTTTAAAGCTTAAAACTGCAAATGTTGACAATTTCCTGTTAAATTTCAATGGAAAACAATAATTAAAAGTCCATAATATGTAAATAAATTCTAAATCAAGATATTTAAAAACCAAAAATAATCCAAACATTGTTCAATGAAGTGCTATTCCATATTTATTATAAGTTCTTAGTACTCTGAAGCATTTCCATCTGTATAATCCTATGAATGAAGAAACCCCAACATTTAAAAAAACCCTGTCTACTTCCTAGCTTAAGAACAGCTAACTGCCGCTTAGTAGCACAGTAATGGCATCTAGTGAACATTTTTAGCCAAGGTATCCCATTTTAAACAATATCAGTCAATTTTGTATGACACACACACACACACACGCACAATTCAGACTGTTGGAGTAGTCAATTTTGTGTCTTTCAGTATCATTAACTGACACAAACTAAAATTTCATGTAGATAGCAGGCAGGAACTCACCTTTTTGAAGTTATCCATCTTTTCCATTCTCTTGTGTCTGAACTGGTAACTTGTAGATCGTCCTCTTCTCTTCAAGACCTACAAATGATTTACAAAATAAATTATGTCCTTAACTCAAATTATTCTGCTGCAGATCTTCAGACCATGACAAACATCCCAACTTCCTCATATTAGTATTTACTTCTTGTACACTATTAAATATATGCATCCTCCTCTCGCTATAAGTGTCAAGACTTTAAAGAAATCTCTGTAAACGAGTCTCTTGCTAAATACTAATGCATCAAGACTTTAAAGAAATCTCCATAAACGAGTTTACAATTAGCATGGAAGAGGTTTACTGCAGAACAGTCATTTATTCAACACAATTTGTACACTTCACATAGACTTTGGTTACAATAGTATACAAAATGGAAGAGAACCAGAATACTCAAGAAATTACACTCAAGACAAATATAAATAGTCACAGCCAAATTTGACATTTAACAAATAATATCGTTTTTAATTATAGTTTGACTGATTCAGCCAAGAACCATTGCTCAGCAAATGAACAAGACCATGTTAGTTATATGAAATATTTAAGTTTTATGTAGTTGTGTAACAACTGATATTTGTATATTATAATATAATAATTGTCCCAATTCTGTTGTACAGATCTGAGATATGGTGATATCAAAGATGCGTATGCAAATTTTTTCAAATATGTATTGGGATGCTATGAACATGTCAAATTATGTCATTTTGATTGAAAGTGCCACACTTTGTTTGGGACTGTCAGTTGTATATATTATTATTATTATTATACCAAACTTATAAAGCTCTCTTTTCATAGTCCCAACCACCAATGTCAGTGGACCCATTGATAAACTGTCAACATGTCAGATATGTATCTTAGAGTCTGTTCATGTAGGACTTTATACATGTGCATTAGAATTTTAAATTGCATTTGATATTTGACAGGTAACCAATGGAAATCCTTTAATATTGGTGTCAAGTCTGCCAAATTGATGAGAAAATTTAGGTCACTTCACAAACCAGAAAATTCTCTCTATTGTACAAGTCACATTAGGTCCTTGGCTAAAATAAAATGTTCAAATCATGAATTAGCTATAGAACGGTACATATGATTGTGACATTAGGTGTAAATATTGTCTGAATTTAAATAATATATATATGTTGTGGAAAATAAGTACCATTTTATCAGGTGTCCATTGTATGTAATTTACAGCTAGGGTGCCATTTCTGAGGTGCACGAATGCTCTTGTGCACCATTGATTACCTAAATTGACTTTCAGGAGAACAATTTTTCATGCACCCCACTGCTTAAAGGGATAGTCCACCCTCAGAAAATATTTTAAAATATGTAATGCTTAGAACAGTAACAAACAATTCCACAATAATAATCACAAAATATACCTGATATCATACATATAGGGAAATAAATCAAATTACTGGAGGGCCGCCATTACGGCTGCACCGGAAGCCAGATTCGAAGGCAGGAAGGGGCAAACTGAAATGCTGTGATGTCACATTGGTGATCTCTATACTGACGCAGATTACAGTTTCTCTTGAGCATTAATATCTGAGCCATTTTCAATCATATTCCTCTTGTCAGGTTCCTTCTGACTCAAACTGATATGGTTGTATGTCATTCATGACGTAATCTTAACAACGCAGTTGCGTTATGTTCTGGAATAATTTTTTGCTCACACTTGTTTAAATGCTTTTGTACGGGCTCTACAGACTTCAGGACAACTGGATACGTTGAAGTGATGTCAGCATTCAGGAGTTTCTGGTCTCTGTCTAGCTTCAAAATGGCGGTGCCCACAGGCCATTAAAAGTTTATTAATCAGCACTTTGAACTGGATTATTTAATACGTGCGTGATCGTTTACACATTTTGACATTATTTAACCATACACATAAACCATCATATCAAGCCTATCACATGATTACAAGCATATCATTATTAGAAATTTGGCAGCTAGGACCAGCATCTTCTCACAACCCTCGTTTATTGTGCGACTCCACCCACTTAATAAGCTTGATTCTGTTGGTTAATTCACAGCTATTGCATATGTTTTATTTATTGCAATTAGGAATCATATTTTGTGTATAAAAGACCTTTGTTTTGACATATTGTGTCATTTTTAAATGCTATTCTTCGTGCACAAAGCTACTAAAATATCCAAAAACGAAATTCATACACTGCTAAAGAGAAATTGGAGACTATTACAAGAGTTAAACATACACACATGAATGTTCATTTATTGGTCGATATATTTGCAACCTGCATCTGAAAACAAGCACTATTTCTGGCGGATGAATATCACCAATTCAACATGGCTGTTACTTTTTGTGCAATTTTAGAAACATTTTATTTTCCACACGAACACTGAGGTAATATTTATGTTGAAGTTAACAAATGATCAAGCAATTACTGGGAACAATTATGAAATACACAGTTCCATGTAATCTTCAAGGATTGTGCCAAACGGGGGTGAATACACAGACTCCCTATTTTTGTCCACCCAGACAGTGCTCTATCTCACTTTGCAGTCCACCTATAACATAGTCGACAGCTTGTTGACCCCAACAAACATGTTATAATGGGGGTCTACTGTATTGTTATTCAGCCACATTTTGCTCAAGAACAGTATCACAGGAAAACTTCTTTAGTAACAACACAAACTACATGGTACTGTGCATTTTTGTTGTAACTGTCATAATAATAATAATAAGTGACATTCATATAGCACCCTATTCAGCAAGAAGCTGCTTTACAATATTATTATCCCTGTTTCAGACCTGTTCCAATCCAGCACACATCTCAACTCCCAAGGGATTGATAAGACTAAAGTTGTGGAGAAAGCAGCATGTGGGACAACATGCAAGAAATGTGACAAAGAAACGTAGGGATTCGTTGCCAGAATACATTTTTTTTTTAATTGATTCAAATTTTAAAAATCTGATTAAAATAAAAAGAATCTGATTTATATTTTTTTAAATCATGATTTTTTACAACCCTACACACCATAAATGTGCTATGAAGCATACTATGAAGTTCCTGAATACCTACACTATCAAGTAAACCACTTTACAGTGGATATTTTAAGCAAATAAAAAAAATGGTACACTTAAAATAAATGTTGGTTTTAAAAGTATTTTACAATTTTATCAGTATATTGGATTTTTGTTTCTTCGGTTACTTACCACGATGATGATGATGGCAATCAACACAACAAGAATAAAAATAGATGTCCCAATGATGGCCATGTTGTAGTGTACATCATAAGAAGATTCATCAGAGAAGAAGTCCTGTGGATCTGGAATTAACAATTTAAATAACTGTCACAGATGTGTTCTGAATAGAACAAACAAGTCTCTTAAGGCATATGATACATGAATATGTATTAAGATCATTACTGCTTCTTAAAGGAATAGTTTAAATTAGCTTAAACAATTGATTAAACTACATTTTTAGAAAAAAAGGCATTATTTCACTAAAATCTATATTAATTTTCTTTCATGTAATAACTTATTTTGAGCACAGTAAAGTAAATATATCAGCATGTAAACTTCATTAGAAGCCCAACTGTATTGCCTAAACACAAGTCACATAACAATAAAAAAAATATTTAGAAAGGCTTTGCAGACTAGCCTTCAAGATAGATGTAACACCAAGGTATACTAAATGATTAATTAGAAATTAAGGCTAATTAACTATTGGTAATCAAAGATAAAAATTATACAATAAATTTACACAAATTAAAAAACTGAAATAGATTAGTAATTGCATTATAAAGGAATTACTTGTAATGAGTCGAGTCTTAATTCTTAAAAATAATTACCATTTGAATCTTCATAGTGATGGTCAAAGTTTACCGTGTCTGGATCTGGGGTGAGTACATGGTGTTTGTATTTGACATCACAGTTCCCAGCATACATCTGCTTGTGTAGGTGGTGGGATGCAGATGAGAGATCTGTGGTGCCATCACTCAGTATTGTGCTCAAGACCACAAGTACACCTGGCTTGACGTATGCCACCTGGAGAACAAAAGAGAGCTCAGATATTTTGAATCAGTTTCCAAACCTGGCATTTAATTGATTCACAATGTGTAGGAAACTTCCTGTTTGACAAAATACTTCCCCAATTGTTGCTGGAATCCAGCTAAACATTTTCTAAATATCGTTTGTAGTTTACACATCATTGTCTTTCTGTTGTTCTAAAGATTGGGTAGTTAGGTTTTGTAACCAGTCGAAACAGCTAAAAAATGGTAGCTTTTGAGTGGAGGTATGTCTTTTAGATATAATAATAATGTATATTAAATAAAGCGCCCTTACTAGCAGGAGCCATTCAAAGGCACTGTACAAATAATATGTAATATAATAATACCCCAAATAATGTCTGTAAAAACCCTGTAATGATTTAAAGATAATAATTATTTATCTGAAAGCGACCTTAAATAGGTGTGTTTTTAGAAGACTTAAAATTTCCAAGAGACGACGCATTTCTAATATTTGCCGGCAACTTATTCCACAAAGTGGGGGCTGCAACACTAAACGCACAATCACCATATGACTTGAGCCGAGACACTGGCACCTGCAATAGTATCTTACTGGATGACCTGAGTTTTCGGGATGACTTTCTAATGGAAACCAGTTCACACAGGTATTCTGGCGACATATCATTAATAGATTTATAAGTTATTAACAGAATCTTAAAATGGATACGCTGTCTAACAGGTAGCCAATGTAGTTTTTGAAGAATTGGGGTGATATGATCATATTTTCTAGTATTTGTTACAATGCGAGCTGCACTATTCTGAATTCGCTGAAGGCGATTAATGTTATAATCAGATATGCCATATAACAGGGAGTTACAATAGTCTATACGAGATGTAACAAAGGCATGAACTACAGTTACAAGTGATTCTTGTGTCAAGAATGCTTTTAAACAGTGGATGTTCTTAAGATGGTAGTAGGCAGCTCGGCATACTGATGTGACATGTTCATGCATGTTAATACATTGGTCAAAAATATAAATATTTCTTACACTTTTTCCAATAAAACAAAATTCTAATATTATTAAATACATTTTCTCATTAGTGTATAACATACACTACAACAACAATCTAATATAACAGTAAATCAGTATAAAGATTGTTCATTACTTTATCTCACCTGAACAAATACCACGGAATCCTTCTTAACTGACATCCAATCACCAAGCATTGCTTTAACAAGCCTGAGTTAAAAATACAAAAGTAACCGAATTAATAAGGCATTAAAGCATGTGGAAAATTTCATGATCATAAATTTTTTCTTGACAATGGATAGGTTAAAAAAACACAACTTACTCTTCAATATCCCTTGTAGCTCCATCTAGGTCATTGTCATCAAGGTCATGCATCAATTCAAAGCTCAGGCGCATTTCCTTTGTCATGTTGACCGCTGTCATAAATAAATATTATGGTAGTAAATTAACACAATGAATTTGAATGTATGGTGATAAAAGGTGGGTATCTACCCTGTACAGCTTACTATGGAAGTTACATTTGGATTGGACTAAAAACTATATTATGTTAGTACCTGTTTCTCTCATTTATAAATTATATAGCACACTACCAATTTCATCAGCAATGGCATTACAACCCATATCCAGTGTACCCATACTACTGATCAATCATGAACATACCACAGATAGGATTGGCCACCTCAAGGCTCTTTGTCTGCATAACTCTCCTATCATCGATGCAAAAGCACTGTTCCCCAATGCACTGCCTCGGCTCAAACTTTCCATCTGGTCGGCAATTCACTGGACCTCTAAATAGCATTTTCTGCTCATCTGTCTTCAAATGAGGCATCATCATTCTACCCTCATCATCAGTCAGTGGGTGGCCTTGATGCAGCTCACAAAGGGATGGTGCTGAACATGAAAGAGCGGAACTTCTTAATAGGCAACAACTCCCAATTAAATTAGCCAGATTACGATGCCAACAAACTATCCACGGGTGAACCATCAAGAATGAAATACTTACGTTGGCAAACTGGCTCGGGTTTACAAAACTTCATCAAACAATCAGGTGGCACCATTGGTTTACAAGTCATGCCAGGTTTGCATTCAAATTTCTGAAAGGCATCAATGCAACACATAGTAACCTGCTTTAATTTATATATGCATACATAAAACAGAAACTGACCTAATTATCACTGACCTAATTATCACTAGCCGAGTTAGTCAAATTAATTTGCATCATTTCATTTATAAAATCCAAAGCTGTTTAAAGCTTTTAAAACAAACTGTTAACAGCCATCGTTATTGAGAATCTTTTTACTATGATACAGCCAAAGTAGTGGACCAATACGTTTAGGTGCTATAAAATAATCAACGTTTTTATGTCTTTCTAATAATGATATATAACCAATGAACATTTTTGAAACCATTATACCTTTGTTAACAAACCAAAGGTGTTTCTATTCCAACCAGGGCCAGAGAAATATTTTTCACTTCAGTTGCCCCATATTGGAAATGCACTTTCCTAACAAATGTTTTCACTTGCCTAACAAATTTTCACCTGATTCAAAATTATAATTTATTTTTAAATCTGCTATATTTCACCTGACTACATATAAACATGTATTTACAATAAAATTTACCTGTAGTCATTTTCACTCACTATATAACAAAGTTTTCAAATTACCAAGAACGCATAGCCAGTAAACTGCAATGAATACAGCTTTTAATACGTGACACCATTTAAATAGGTGGTGTGTTGTCTTAAGCCGAGATTCCATATACATGGTATGCGTTATGCGAATAAAAATGGAAAACATTAAACGTACGATTTCATATGCACTACTGCATTTTCCAAATGCAACAAAATGGCTTGCTCTAGGTAGCAATTGCTGCAAATGTGAATCAGACAATTGAATCCATATTTTTGATTCAACTGTCTGATTCGAGGGTCCAAGCAGACTTTCCCAAGAAAAATAGGTCAGAAGGTAAGATGGTTGTCCAAAACACAGGGATACTGCAATATTACATACGCATATATGTGTTTTACATTACATACGCATATAAACGGTTTTAAGCCAAGATTCCATATGTGATATGTGAATCCGACAGAAAAAGGAAACATGAAAATGTACGAATGTGATTCTATATGTGTGATGGTTGAATCCAGAATTTTACAACTGGGTCATAAATTTCTGGATTCAGCTGTCTGATTCAAGTGTCCAGGCAGGCTTTCCCAAGTAAAATAGGCAACAAGGTGAGAGGAGTGTCCAAAACACATGGCTACTTCAATATTGCTACGCATTCAGATACTGCATATAGGGAATCTCGGCTTTAGGCATAGCTAGAAATTACAGGCAGGTTTGCATCTCAGATTATAAGTATAGGTATGCAGCAGGAAAAAACTATTTTTTTAATTGGCTTGCTCATCAGGCATGCGCACAAACACATTTGACTAATTTTCGTATCAAAGTCTATAATATATTATATTCAACTCACCTCACAAACAATATCGTCAGCTTGCTTACAATGGCAAGTATTACAACCATGATGGTCTTTCAGGAATCCATTAGAACATGTCACAAGTACATGACACATTCGTTTCGGACAAGCTTGAGGCTGCTGGCGACACTTACAGACGTCACATCCTCGTTCATCCTTCTCAAAGCCATGCTCACAGAGCATCAAACACATCATGTTTGAGCAGTGTTCTGGTTGACTTCGACACTTACAAACTTGGCAGCCGTTCTCGTCCTTCATAAAGCCATACTCACAGAACATGCGGCACATCATTCTTGGACAATCGACCTCCTCCACGGAAACCTCACTGCTTTCCGAATCTTCCCCTTCATCGTATGCTCCTTCCTCCTCCATCCATCCTCCATCAACAGCAATGTCCGCTGGAGGTTTGGTATTACACTTGCAGGTCATACAACCCCGTTCATCATTTGCATAGCCGAATTCACATGGCTCAGAGCACATCGGCATTGGGCATATTGTCTCGCATTGACAGGTCTGACAACCACGCTCATCCTTCAGGTACTTGTTTCCAGGACAAGGCACGCATTTCACAATTGGACATACTGATAGAAGGGATAAAACAGTTATTTAAATTCTAAAACATTAAATGTTTCAACTACAATTAAAATACCACCTTTGAAATAAACAACGGTGCTATACAATGCACACCTGGAATGCACTCTGCTTTAACAGACGCACAGAGCTCTCCAAAACATGTAGGAACTTCACATCTTGTGCCTTCGGGACATGTACCAAGCTCCTGAAAATGTGTAAGAATGACCTCTTCAAAATTAGTGTACTGAATGAAATCACCTTCCTGCACACACATAAACTGAGATATTTTCCCAAAAATATTGAACAACAATCTTGTATTGGAAGGAAAATCTGCTTCTAAAAGTACTAACTTTGCATAAATCATCAGGAGTTCTGCATTCGCAAATTGGACAGCCATCTTCTCCTAATGCCAGACCATAGGCACATATCATATCACACATCTGTCTTCTACATCTGATTAATGGTGTGTCAGGTGCTGGTAAATCTGGCAAATCCGGCACAAAACCGCCATCAATTATAGGTTGCACTGGCTCATCTACAGGAAAGAGTGGCTCTAAATAAAAGACAAAATTAATAAATAATTAACTACTTATATTCTTTCTAATGAATTGGTTCTATTTCTAATAACATTTATTAAACTATACAGACAATACTGTTGTATATAAAAATATAAGCAACTATTAACCTTTGACAGTAAAATTTTATTACTGGTTTCTTAATAGTAAAATATTTTCTGGAAAAAAGTAAAACTGGAAACGCAATTTTGCTCAAGTACAGGTCACTACCACCCGTGCTGGAATCTCGGCATGGGCATATCTGAGGGTTGTTTCGTCTTTGACTTCGCTTCATAACCTTTGGAGGTCGCTCGGCCCATTTAGCCTACAGTGTGCCCAAAAGTGGCCATAAAACACCAATCATCGTATTTATTTGATGACAACTTACCTGGCTGTGCCCAACAGATGGTGCTGCAGAGCAGCAAAATCAGTCCAGACTGTCTCATGACCAGTTAGCTGAAATAAAAACAATAAAGATAAACTAAACACACTGTTACAGGAACACTTCATATTCCATCGGGTTGTTTTTTTGGCATAACTTTCACCATCTTCTCACTTAGCTATAATGAGGTATGTATTTTTAACAAACCAACATGAGAACTTCAACGCAAAAAGCTTCAGCGAGTGTCTTATAAAAGTTAACATTTTCATATCTGGATGAGGCTAACACCCACATTTAATCATAGTCAACTCTTCAATAACTGAACTGTCAGGTGGGTATTGTTATAAAGTAAATGATGGAGTGTTTAGATTATGCGATCAAATTGTTTTATTCATGTTTTTGTTCACTAATGTAAATAGTACACTCTGAATTTATTTATATACTTGCTCAATCAATAAATGTTATAATATTGTAATTGGCTAAATTATTTAAGAAATGAGTTATATATTATATTTTACTAGATTGTAAACATGTAAAACCATATAAATTCAAATTATAGGGAAAAATATATTAATGGCAAGTAGATACAAGTGTTATATGTTTTATGCTGTTAAGAATTAGCTAGTATGGTACCTCAAAGAGTTAAAAAAAAGGATTAATTTGAACGCCATTATGCAAAGTTTAGATCAAACTAGACAATATCAAAAGCCTATCACAGCAGGTCACTGTTAATCAAAGCCATATAGACTACAGCCATTGTTGCACGTGAATTAAATAAACCCACCATTTGATCAGAAGAACAGAATTATTGTTACCAAGTCTGACGGGATCTGCAATAGTCCAATTAATCAATATTAGGGAGTAGGAAATAGAGAGTAAAACAGAGTGAAGTTATTTAGTTTCGCCATCGGCACCAGTAACACCTATGGGATTTGGCCATGGGGTTATTGCCGAAAGAAACATATCCCATAAACACAGGTAGGAGTCGGATTCGAACCAACAACCTGGATGTTTGTGGTCCATTACTCTAACCTCTGCACTATAGGAAAGCCCAAAGTAAAGGATAGCAGATTTGTTGACATACATACATATATATATGTGTGTGTGTGCAGAGAAACTGAAGAGTCATAAACAATAATGTGTAAATTGTGGTGTCATGTGTGTGTGTGTGGTGGGGCATCTGAATAATGGAATAGTTAATGCTGAAACAGGATTCCTATTATCACTCAGAATAACTGAATGACACATTGATATTGCAGTAAACTCTACAATTATACAATAATTATTTCTGGCTTAGCACAAAACCTGCAGATGTCCCAGGTTTTACTAGAAATACGCTAGAATTAACTAAATTATATTTGTGCAAAATGTCCAAGTTTTCGGACGTCAGCAAGGTAATACAGAGAAATGTCTTTGTACTTCAGTCTGTTAAAATTATGGTTGAGAGAGAGTTGGCTATTCTTAGTCCAAGTATTCACTGTATTTTGTTATACTACATGTTAAATGTTGTACTTGGATTATTCACGAAGTCATTGCAAATGATCTAAGTATTCCGACACCTAATCTCTTAACTACAGTAGTATGCCAGAGATAATACAAGGTTGTGCTTTATATAATTATAGCCAAAATGATAACAATGCCGGTGTGTGTCCACCCAAGAGCTACCCAGTGCTAGTTTCTGATTTAGGAAAAATGCAGAACGATTTTAGCATCTTCTTGAATCACACACAGTCTTTCTTGGTATTCCAAGCTGGCTTAGAATGAATAAAATGTATCTGATTTTTTCAATAGCTGGCCAACCCACGCATGGGGTCAATACCATTTTGTTAATTCCACATCAAATTTGTCAATTCCTTTTTTACCTACTCCAATCACTGATATGAGTAGGTACTCTGAGTATATTCCAAGTAGGATTGTCATGGAAGAAATATTTCTGAATTAAAAAATTATATGGTAAATTAATTTGTAGATTTAATTTTTGTTGTTGGCCAACCAGCCAAAAGCCTTCACTAGAATAAGCAACACTGACATCCTTGTACAAAGAACTACAAATAGTCATTTATAGCTAGCTGAGTAGAAGTCAAAGACACCAGCCAATATGTAACATGAACTAGCATTCTTCAGGAAGGTGTCATATTCCCCCCCCCCAAAAAAACAAACCCAATCAAGTCTCACGATTTAGACATGAGAGTGGCCTTTGAAAAAAACCCAGGAAATAAAGCATGACTTTTGCAAGAGAATTCTTTTCAAACCATCAGTTTGAGCCCACACCCCATTTCCAAAACGTTATTTTCAGCTCTAGAAAAAAACTGAAATCCGGTAAAATCCCATCCTTGGTCATATAAATAAACCTTTCAAGCAAATTAACTTAGGTGAAGCGATGCATGATGGAGCAAGACAGACATATAATAGAAGTCTTGTTTTGAACACAGCAACACCATACTACTACCTGGTACCACTATCTGATATTCAGAAACAAAAACCAGGTTAACAAGTTGTTTTCTTTATTGGGGATAAATCATGGCACTATTTCTTTGTTGAACAACTTATGAGTCAACATTATCTTAAATACTAGCTATGCTTAAACCGGAACAGCTCACCTGTTAATTTATCTAACCAACAGACCATGAAGTGTGACACTCCTTATATATACCCATAATAGTGCAAGTTACTTGGACTAAAAATAGTATGGTAATCATATGTATAACATTGGATGAACTTTCATGTATTTGTTAGTTCAAATTGAAATGAAAATGTGAACGTACGTCTGCATTGAGTTTTCATTTTAGGAGATTTTTTCTCTCGCTTCAACATTGTGCTTTTGATTTCCAACATTCAACACACACACACATTCTCTGTACCGGTGCTTTCTTACCCACTGCCAAAATGCATTTCTAACATTTGCAAACTCCACAAAGAAAGCAAAAGATCCTAAGCTGAGGTCATGTTGCTGTCATTATATGTTTGGTGTAGTAACTTCTTTTACCACATGCAGAAGTAAATTGGAAAAATGCATAAAACACACACGCCAACCAAGAATATAACACAAAACTGCTCAAATATATGTAACACGTTATTCAGTGTCATCGAGTCTCTCAGTTGTTCAAATAATGAAAAACTGGCCCATCACTATGACGTTAAATAGAAGACATCCGGGTGACTCAGCTCATTTTTTATATTGAAAGGTCACCTCTGCAATGAGTCCAGTTGAGCTGTTCACCCTCAGTACTGGTCAGATGTAGGACATGTGGCCAAGAGACACCTGCCTTGGGAAATAAATGTCCTCATCCCTGGAATGAAACCATTCTTTTATTTGGGACTATGGGACTCGTTATTACCAAATCGTAAGAATATTGCCTCCATTGGATAGAGTGCCTTTGACTAGCTCCTGCTTGTAAGGGCACTTATTGGTTAAATTTATATTATTTTAATAACTAAAAGACAGAATTAACAAATCACTTCTATACCGTGAATCTCAAATCGCCGTAAGCATTGGATGGATGGATGAATGTTGTTTAACGACACATTGGCACAATCTAGGCCATTCAGTGTCCTAGAAACCATAAGCATTGGAAATTTATAAAATGGACATAGAGTGAATAAGAAAACAGACAGACTGCACAGGAAATGGTGGACATAGTAGTCAGACATATCATGTCCATGTATAAAACTGAATCAACTTCAGTGCAGACAATGATTTCATTTCATATAAATCTAAGTTGGTAAACACAGGGAATCGTACAAAAAAGAAAAAAACGCGTTCACTACATAAGGTCTGTACAATGTATATATTTATTTCACCATTTACACTAAAGACACCCTCTTTAGGAAAACATAGTCTGTATATTCACAGATGGATAACTATTTGCCACATATGGGACATAATTGTTGTTGCGTATATGACATGTGTGTGTGTGTGTGTGTGTGTGGATGGGTGTGTTTCAGTCCCACCTCACCGACCTCAGCCCGTCACACAGTTTGGCACATGTCCATTTTCTCTTTGTCTACTATGGATGTTTATAATGTGTGTTTGTTTGTGTCTCCCTCATCGTGTACATCACCATAAAGGTTTAGTAATATCAGAGGAGTCATAAGACAGTTATTAAACGTAGACTAATTTACAGTTACTTTGTTAGTGACATCGATTTTGATCTAAGTAATATTAACTACAAAAATACCTGACTAGTATTATCTCATAAAATATACTATGACTTGTGATTATCTAATCATTTTAGACATGGTAAATAATAATTAGCGTATTAATGATAATTGTAAACTGTCTACACAAGATCTATCAAAGACAATGACTAACTATAATACTCTAGTCTTCTAGGACTAGGTCTTTGTCATGATTATGTAATATAATGTCAAATTGTGAGTTGTATACTAAGTTAACACTCTCTCACGCACACTCCCTAGACTCTAATACAGTAATAGTAATATGGTCTAATTACGAGTTGTTCAGTCGCCCACTTCTCGGCCAAATAAACAAACCAACAACAACAACAACAGAACTCCCAATTTTACCTGCTAGGACAGTCCGGACTCCAGTACTAAACACCACAACAACAACACAGTATCATATAATAATTATCTACGCCTCACCTCGATCTATATCTTCCAATACCTGACTCGCCGACGTCGAAATTCTCTCATTCGACTACGAAACCTAGCAGCAAGTAGATCTAGATTGGCGAACTGTTTTCGCGAAAGCTTCCTATATACACAAACCACAAACGTACAGTAAGTAGCTCGTTGTGCAGAAAATGACTCAGAAACTCCGAGCTCTCGGCGATGCTGCGTAGCTCGATATTCGCTCAGCCGTCGCCACGTATACGCTCGGAAAGAATTCCGAGCACGTCCAAATGCTGTCAGTCAATGCGGTCGCTTACTTTTGCGGAGCGGCGTATATCAATCGACGAGCCCTGATTGGACGATCCGATGCGGATGTTTTGCTGACGTTATCTATTATTATTATTATTATAGAAGGACATTTTGTGCTGGCACGGAATGCCTCTAGTGTAATAGGGACTGTATATAGCCCGCATAAAGGATGTCCTCTAGACATTACACGGTCAACGTATATGTTTTATATGGCTGTTATTGTTATTATAGCTAGCTAGTACTAGTTTAAGCGAAATGGTGTGTGTGTGTGTGCGCGCGCGCACGCGCGCGCACGCGTGTGTGTCACATTGTACTTGAATAGAATACCACTACAACGTAATGTAAGATGGACTACTTCGTGCCATGGTCACGATTTCGTGATGTGGTTTTGATGACGTCAAGTACATTATATCTCTCATTCATTTTATTTACCAGAAAACTCTCTCTCTCTCTCTGTGTGTGTGTGTGCGCGCGCGCGCGTGCACGTGCGCAACAAGATAGTAGCTAAGGAATTACGTTGTTTATAAGTAGATCTGTTTATATTTTACCCCGTAGCCAATTATACCGATTCCACAACAATGGTACCAGTTGGTGACATGTAATATAACACATTTGTATGAGGCTTCTATTGTGTCACTAGCGTAATATCACATAAAAAGGACTGCATGTTGTCAATAGAGTATTCGGACAGAGAGACGCAAGTACACCCGTACACACAAATAGTCACAAGTTTGTATTTAACAAGTAAATCCATAGAATCTAAAACGGAAGGAAATTCCTAAAGTGATTATCCCGGTGACCTAGTTTATTTAATGAATTAATGAATTATCGATGACACTTTAAGAAATCAATGAAAGCTGTGACTTCAATAAAACTGGAAATAATTATATATATATATATATATATATATATATATATCGACCTATTTAATTATGTGGTTTCTTACATTCAAAACAGGTTAAATATGATCTTTCTTGTTCACTATAGCTTTCGTGTGATGAGTATTTGGTCTATTACCGTTATATGTGTGTGTGTGTGTGTGTGTGTGTAATTGTTTCCGAAGATGACAAAAACAGGAGAATATACTTTTCTCTAATTAAAACATACATATTATTGCTATAATCAGCTAAATGTAGATGAGATGCACCGCCCCCCCCCCCACCAACTCTCTCCACCAACTTAATGTATTACACAGAAGGCAATTCTATCAGCAGCTTGTTCATAGATAATTATTTTCAGTGAATGGGTTATGTTCGGAGTAACTATGATAAACACAGGTCGCACAGAATTACAAAAACAATGTTTATTGTACAATATACTGATATCTCTCTCTCTCTCTCTCTCTCTCTCTCTCTGTGTGTGTGTGTGTGTGTTACATTTAGCTTGTATTGATAAATGCCAATATTCATGCTAACTTATTGATTAACTAATACTAATAATAATGGATGAAATGGTAGTTATTTTACATGGCAGGCACCTCAAATGAAGGAGACGTATATGGTTTATAATTTACTGCTTCACCACGAGGGCCAGTTCTAAACAAATTTAGCATTTACAGTATGTGGCATATTTGTTGGAGAAAACCTTGCCAGTTGCCCGGATGGATGAAAAACTACTGCTGCTAGAGTGCCACAGAGAGGGTTTGAACCTCCGACTTCCCGCACAACATGACCATGAGTAAGGAATCTCGCGACTCTAACCCACGAAAGCCATAGAGGGGGATTTAATAGTTTACTAGTTTTCTGTGTGACTGACTGACTGACTGATTGATTGACTTTAATTATCTTTCTGAAAGACTGAATAATCTGACTGATTAGTTGTTGACAATCTGACTAATTGGCTATCACTATCCGAGTGTGCGTGCAAATGAGTGAGTGAGTGAGTGAGTGAGTAAGTATTCGCTTTCTCCTCCCACCCACGTACTCACTCAATAGTTCAGTCATAATGGTTAGAGTAAAATAGTTGAAAGTTCAACTTAGAAGATGATTTGATAAATGTAATGTCTTTGAACTAATCCGCCGACTGACTAGGTCACGATCGAGTACCTTTCCAACCATTTGCAACATTGATATCCCGATAACGAATGGTTATTTTTTAAATTAATTTTCTAAAAAATAGTAATTCATTTGAAAACTTTCGAAAACAAGCCACAGCTGGGGTAGTAGAAAAAATGTAATCGAAGAATACTATGAACATGCTATAACGTCCTAAAAACACCTTTTTTGATAATAAATTATGAAATATATTAATAAATATAGTTTTTAATGTATTATGATAAATATCATAGCCCCAAACAATGTCATATTGACCGCCATTTAAATCTTTTGTCAGACCTTTCGACCCCCCCATAAAGTGCTGCCACCTAGTGAATGTATGGTTTTGCGAACACCGATACTCATATATATATATATATATATATATATATACACACACACACACACACTTTGCTTATATATAAAAGTCGAATTCAGGATTGTCACGTATTTAATAAAGAAGAAATCAATGGTTTTTGCAGTATAGGAAAATCCAAATCTTTCTCGGTTTTCGTAGCAGCGCCGCTTTACCAGTCGTTTTGCCAAGGCACCCACTTGTACAATGACAGTAAGTTCACATCATTACAAATGATCTATATATCTACTACTATAGCAATCCATACTGTAACCATCTAAATAATTGTGTAAACATCAACACATGGTATGATAGTTTAATTTTGTGTAGATTTTACGGCTCAGTGATTACTGTTTACCACCAGGGTATTATGCCTTGTCTGTTGATTAATCTACTTGTACAAAACATATATCACTACGTTATGATAGGTATATATTTTCTATGATATAGTTCGTCTGTCTGTTTGTGTATGTGTGTGTGCGCGCGCGTGTGTGAAAATATTAATTCAAAATTATTAACATGGAATGATTAGCTATATGTTGTCTCAGTTGTTGTCATTTGTCAATTGGTTTTGACCGTGTAAAGTTCGTTGTTTAATTCCTTTTTCATCATCATTAAGTTCGTCTTCAAACATCAGTTGTAACAGTGCTTCTAGACGTTTACATCCTGAAATTAGATGTACAAGTGTTTAACACATGTGCTGAACCCCCCCCCCCCGTGGTGACTTCGGCTACCAGTTCTCAATATGTCTACTTGCTTACTCCTTTATTTATCTGCCTATCTATCGTTCTATCTATCTGCCTATCTATCGTTCTATCTATCTGCCTATCTATCGTTCTATCTATCTGCCTATCTATCGTTCTATCTATCTGCCTATCTATCGTTCTATCTATCTGCCTATCTATCGTTCTATCTATCTGCCTATCTATCGTTCTATCTATCTGTCTATCTATCGTTCATCATTCCATTCGTCTGCCAAACAATCACTGTAACGTGCTTCTAGACGTCTTTTCATCCTAAATTATGTACAATCTTTAACACATGTCTACCCTCACGTTCGACTTCGGCTACCAGTTCTCAATTTGTCTACTTGCTTACTCCTTTATTTATCTGCCTATCTATCGTTCTATCTATCTATCTATCTATCTATTTGTCTATCTATCTATTTATCTATCTATATCTATTTATCTATCTATCTATCGTTTCTGTCTGTCTGTCTGTCTGTCTGTCTGTCTGTCTGTCTGTCTATATCCATCCTTTATCTGTTATGATCTAAAATGACATATAAAGTCTAAAGATAATAAGCACTATTAACTTTATATATCAATGTCCCGTATATTCACAAATCAGAATTCGACGATGTCATGATTCACATTAAACACATCGGTTTTTAGATAATAAACAGAGATATCTAAGTCGAAATGATGTTTTAAGTATAATTGTATACACTTTTGAATTATTCCTTTTCAACATCGTGCTAGTTTAATTAGAATTAGTTAATTTTACGAAATATAATAATTCTATGATGTTCAGAACGGTGTGACTATATCCGAGGACATTAAACTGGATTTTTACTTTTGAAAATAATTCAAATGATTACTCAAGAGTAAATAATTTAAAAGTAGAACTATATTTAGTTGATATGCAGAGGAATCAGTTCTGAATTAATTACTCTGCCATCATGGTTGTACGGCCGTTCAGTCTATTTGTAATGAGAAATGAAATATAACGACAGATAAAAACATTTTGGGGGTAAAATTCCTGTTGTCAATGAGACTGGAATTTCATTTGTTCTAATATTTTTTCTCCACATCCTTCACGAACAAAATCAGGATCGATGTACGATGATGATTGATATTTTATGGCCGCTTTTGTGCATATGTTAGGCTAAATGGGCCGAGTGACCTCCCAATGTAATGAAGCGAAATCGAAGATGAAACACCCTTCAGATATGCCCATGCCAAGATTCGAACTCTTCCTACGTTGGTGATTCAAACATAAGCTACGTGTTTGTCATCAGTGATACATTAGACATCGTAACGCAGTCCGTATTCAGGCGTCTTATTTGTATGTTTCCACGTAAAATTAAACTTGAATTAAAACTGAAGTGGGTGATTATGGAACATACAATTAATACCACTTAATGCACGATATAATGCCACAGCAGAGTAGGAGAAGTGACACGTGGCACACGGGAGATCACTGGATGATAAACTGAGATATACTTCTAATGGGTAATCATTAGTTAATGATCTGTAATGAAGTATTGTAGACCGATCTGGCAGCGTGTTGGATCACAAATCACTACTACCTGAGTTCGAATCTCACCGTGGGCATCTCTGAAGGGTGTTTCATCTTTGACTTCGCTTCATTACCGTTGAAGGTCGCTCGGCCCATTTAACCTGCCACGTGCACCAAAGTGGCGATAAAACATCAATCATCATCATCATTAACGTAGAACAACATTATTTCTTCGGCCAACAATTAGTATTTAATTACTGCTATGTGTTGATTAACTTATTACTTACTATGTTGTATGACTGTTTAAACTGTGATGGTTGGATGGATATATATATATATATATATATATATATATATATATATATATATATATATATATATATATAATAATAATATACATACATACAATAAACCTATCACATTATTCACATGATAATATGTTGGATAAAAATGAATGTCGGTATGTCGAGTCATGCATGATCTGCTCATTGGAAAGATCATACATTTATGTTTGTAATTAGCCATGAATGATTATCATTGGCTATGAGATAGCAACAGGTGTGTATGGTCAAGGACGATATAGCAATTATCGCGTGTGGGCGGGTTAGTTAACCATTACTGACAACATCACGGTGTGTCTTGCATGATTGAACCAGTCATAACATTTGGCAACACGTTCGTGTTGTCGGCTTATTGAGGTAATTTTACATTGAAATGACGCATTCTGTTGGCGAATTGAAGTGTCGGAGTCGGAACGCAAGTTTGCTAGATTAAGGAGTCATTTATAATGGAACTAAATCCGGTACAGACAATAGTGTGTCGAAAGGTGCATTTGCTGGTTAAACGATGTCCGTATTAACGGATTTTCACTGTATGTATATGAATATGTGTGTGTGTGTGTGTGTGTGTGTGTGTTATATTCTTTTGAAGGAAAATAAATTAAATAAACTACTTCTTGGATTCTAACTGGAATATTTCAGAAATATTGCAGAGTATTTTAGAAATATTGTTTACTTGAATGTTTTAAACTCCAACTCCAAATATAGATACGAAATACGAGGACAGTAGGTCACTTGACCAACATTAAAAACGCCTCCCCCCTCCCATTGTATATTTACCATCCGTCTTCACACTGAATCTTAATCCTGTTCCTGTAGCGTCATCAGAGTTTTTCGCACATCCTGGTGTCGTCACCCTATCCGGAGACTCGTTGACATCATCACCGACAGATATATCCTGAATCTCGATGTTTTCCACCAATTCTTGTTTGTCCTGTTTTTGGTAAACCTGTCCGAGTTTTGATCTGAAATCAAAATCAAACAGATTATGGTAAAGTTTCATTCCATGATCGACAACCTTCGGGGATCACCTGTCTTAATGGACTACTAAACTGGTCCTTGCCGTTGTTCATCAGTTCTCTTCGATAATATAGAAGAAATCCCGGGCCAAGACATTTCTAAGAGTTTATCTTAAATCGTTATTCATTTTTCATGTCGTACGGTCAGGTAAATCCTGAAGACTGTATCAGGAATAAAACCGATTTTCGCTTATTAACTTCGCTCCCATCGTCGTTAAATGATTTCATTTAAACAAAAAATAACACCATCTACAAGGACCAAGAAAAAGGACATTTCGCATGCGTCGGCTCCTAATATACGAAATATGTTACCTGACCAAGCTAATTGACCTTACACTGAAGTCAGAAGGTATTTGACAAAGATCGAATTAGCGACTTTTATTTATATTATGGTTAGACTTCTCTGTACACTTACTGATACTGTGTTGTGCTACGGACAAGTGTACGGTGTGTACTTGGTAATGATTTTGACGTGAAGCATCTTGGGAGGTTACCAGGCATGGGGTCAATTCCATTTTGTCAATTCCAATTCCACTCAATTCCATTTGGTCAATTCCAATTCCACATCAAATTTATCAATTCCAATTCTAAATTGACCAATTCCAATTATTTTTTTGCCTAATACTTTTTACCATGAGTAGGTACTCCGAGTAACTGATCTACTTTGTCTATATTGTCATGAAATAAATATTTCTGAATTAAAAAATTAAATGGTAAATTAATTTGTGGATTAATTTTTTTGCCCGTTTTAAACATTGAACGGGTTAAATTCCTAAATAACAATATCTCTATATAGATTAGAGATATGCTATGTGGTGGTGTCACAGCGTTGTGGGCGGAGCCCACTATATTCAGACCATTATAATTGGTTAAATGCTTACGTGGGATGCCACAGTCAGTGTGCATATCTGATATATATATATATATATATATATATATATATATAATCGCTGCCGTCTCCACTGAATTATTAAAAATAAAGGGGGACGTTAAAGACCCCCTGAGGACGTAAAACACTCTGGCAGTGACCACCTTCAGGGTATTTCAGCTCCATCTTTCCGTACTACTCCCCTGTGAGTGCTCCCCGAAAACCAAATCAATCTGAATCATTTTGGTTCCAGTATATTAGTAATATAACAGGTAAGTGTTAACGTTGTAAAAATGGTAAATTAATTTGTGGATTTAATTTTTTTATAGGAAACTTCGTTTCCAATTCCAATAAAAAATATTCTCAATTCCAATTCAAAATTTCTCAATTCCATTTCATTTCCAATTCAATTTTTTTAAATAAACAATTCCAATTCCGGAATTGAAATTGACCCCATGTCTAGAGGTTACACAATGACACCTAGCAAGTCGTAGGTTATACTTTGTAATCATAACCATAACTTACTGGCCAACATCGAGTCCTAAATCTTTGATCCTTCTCTCCACAACACTCTCTAGTTGACCTTTCGATGACGTATATTGTAGAAGGAAAGCCTCTATAACGAATGCCGTGAAGATGCTGTTAGGAGATAAAACACACGATGGAAATATATCAAATAGATAACTCATCGTGTTCATCATCCCGTCGAATTGTTTCAGTAAATATTCGTAAATATCCGACCTCATTACTCAGTAAAATAACGGAAAAGAAGGTAGTATAAAGTATAATACCACTGAGTGGTAGAACTTACTTTAATAAGATAACGACGTTTGTGATATGAAAGCTGATAAAGTAAAGTCTGGCAGCTTTATGTGTAACAAGGACGTATCCCTCAGCTAGTACTGACCCTAGTTAAAGGGAACACAATCTAATAAATGTTTCTATTATATGATAAAATGACGGACTAGTTTTAGAAAAATCGAAAACCTAATATTATCTAGACGTACACAATTAAAATATAACGAATGCGCTCTTTTTAAAATTAACGCCACAACAGGATCATGCGCAATCAGTCCACGACCTCTGGAGGTTTAGCCTCTCCTGGATATGTTTTAAGAACATTCGTACACGTCGTCTTTGGCTGACAACGGTTAAAAAGGATACCATGCCATTGGTTGACGATGAGAAGGTCAAAGAGAAAGGCGAAGCTGTGTGGGAGATTATTAAAGTTGTTGCTACAGTATCTGTTCTCGGCAAATCTGGAGCCATTCAGCGCCGGATTGCCGCAGCACTTCTGTCTTGGATCCGTCTCGTTGTCATATCCGTAGTAACTGATTCTGGAATGGAACAGCTCCATGCCGATAATGGCGTAGACGTAGAATACCATCTGAAGAAATCAAGTTGATTATTGATGAGTGACGGATGAGATACGAGGAAATAATGTTTTTTTTTAGGATTCATTGATGAGTGAGGGAGGAGATACCAGGAAATAATATTTTTGAGGATTCATTGATGAGTGACGGATGAGATTGATTGATTGATCATTGATTGATTGAGGAGGATTTTTACTCACCAGAATAATACATCCGTAAGTAACAATGGACGGCCCTATGTTGATGATGGTGGTTAGCACAATTCTAAACCTGGAATAGATTTAGTGAAGTTAAAGAATTAATATTTGAAACATGCATGCACCGTCCCCCACATACACAAAAATACACACACACGCACGCACGCACACACACACACACACACACACACACACACACACACACACGCCACACACACACACACACACACATAGAGAGAGAGAGGGGGGGTATGCAGTCACCTGTGATTGATGGTAGCAATCCGGACAAGTCGCAAGATACGTAGAATCATGATTAGATCCAGAATATCAAGGTTGCTAGTATCTGAAGACAAATCAATATTGTGTTATTACTGTAAATAATAATAATAATAATAAAACACACATCATTAAGAAATAATCATAACAAATACGGATTATATTTAGATGTGGGAGGCACTCTCAGCGTAGCTTTATGAAATATTAAACATTGATTCGAAATGATTTGAAGCCAACATCCTTCACCAGAAGGTCATCTTTGTTATCATACAAGATAGTTAATTAACATACCTTTATTGATGACACTGTTCACCAAAGTAGCAATCAAAGCAGCCGAAATAACCAAAAAATCGAAACTGTAATATGACAAAATGGAAATATGACACAGAGAGTGATCCGTTTATAGAAGAACTTTTTAAATATATCACCAACCAAGTACAGACTCGCAATCACAACATAATATAACAATACGTTAAGAGAATGAAATAATCATTTGTGATTTGAGTCAAAATAAGATGTCTTTCCTTTTGTTCTACTGAAACAAACAAAACAATCATTTAATATTCAATGTTTAATATTGTCATCGTGTGGACTTTTGTTCCCAGATGGATAAAGGTGGAACGTAAACCGAACAAACAGCCAACACTTAATTGGGCCAGAAGAGCCTGTGTATAGTTGTTGTTGTTGTTTGGCCATTTTGTGTACATGATAGGCTTGGACCCAATTACTATTCGTGAAGAATTGGGTACAATTAAAGCTGATAACTGCTTTATAAAATATATATATACCGAGTCCCATACATTTTTATCATATGCCTCTCTAGGTGGCGTATCTATCTTGTATTAAATTTGGGTTGATAAAATAGTGATCGTACGTTTCTATTGAGTACCTGTATTAAAATACCCATCGTTTCATTTTCACAAACAGGAATAACTAAAGATTGTGTTTTTTCTTCTGTTTTTGCTCCACAGTCTACACATATTAAAAATATACTCTGATTCCGTATCGGGAAAAAGGCATATCAAACATGTGATCCATGCCGAGAGTGTCTGCAGATACAAACCGATTAACAAAGGGATGCTCAGATGTAACATTGCGGGAACTTTCTCACTATTTGTCACTGTACTGTACACTGATGTCGATATAATTCCCATTAATGATCAGCAACAGTTATTATTGCGTACCTGTTCCAGAGAACCTTGAAATATTTAACGGGGCCCTGTGCGTACAGCTGTACTACGATCTCAAAGGTGAAGGCTGGCAGGAAGTACCACTCGGCTGAGTCTATCTTCAAGCCAATACAGACAGCATTAACAAATATGAGGAAGTCGAAGAACCACCGGAAATACCTATCATAGAGCAAAGTATGTAAAAAATAACAGCACAGCTTATATATATATATATATATATATATATATTTATTATTATTATTATTAATATTAAAAGTGAGTACCTTTCTGTGTGTGGGCGAGCTTATTTCTCCTGTGTTTGTTTAAAAGATGGAGAACCGCCACTAATATAGGATTAAGAGATAAATATACCTAGTACTGATAGCCATTATGATAATTTGATTAGTCTTTGATTGATAGCAGCTGGGACATCTTCTCACACAGAAGGTACTATCTTCTTTCACGACGTCCAGACTAATTGCCAGTAGATCTGCCAGTTTGATAAAATCCTCTTTTTCTGAATGGAAACAACACCAACGATACTGTCAACAATACCACCGTGGACATGGTTAATGTCAACAACGATGTCAACAACATTATGAGTATTACCATGTCAACAACAAATGGTCGATCGAAAAGTAACTAAATGATATCTGGATCTTTAACGTAAACACAGTGATCCCATCAATAAAATTCGATAAATGTGTGTTAGTGGAATTAGCATGGAGATTATTTTATGTTGAGTTTCATATATGTGTATTTCAGTTTAAAATATAAAACAAGGTATATCGCCCCCCCCCCCCCATTTTATAATAGATCGAAAGCAAAAGTAGGGAAAAGAAGCAACCATAATCAGACGTGTTTACCTATACAATCATCTGATGTTCTGTTCAAAACTTTGAACAACAAATCGACTTGTGACGCAGTTTTCTTACTGTCCACCTTGGCCATGACGTCATGGAATGTCTCCTTCGTAATGACGTATCGATCCAGAATGGTGGTCTTCAGCAGGTCAAAGGCGTCTCCCAGAAGGTGATGCTTATGCCGAATCGTGGATTTAACTTCGTTCTAGCAATTTCAAATGGGCCAAAAATGTAAGTCATTAGAGTTGAACCTCAAAGCGTAAGCTTAAAAAGAGCCTTGATTATGATCCATATTTATCGTGATTCGTACAGTAATACCGAGTACAGAACTGGTACCACGGTAAGTCACAATTATCTTATACTCGGGTTTAAGTAGAACCCAGCTTATGTCTGATGGGTGTTTCATCTTTCATTTCACCATAGATCATTACCTACAGATATTTCTTGGGCCATTTAGCCCGAATAGTGGCTGTGAAACAGCAACATCCCTCGAACTGGGAGGTATTAGGCAGGTATCGTTTATAAATCAGAGAATATTCCGACTGCTAAATAATGTCTACAGGTACTTACTGTACAGTAAAATCCCAAACATTGACAGTTTGCCTTAAGAAGTAAATATTGAAAAGATGCAGTCTTTGACTATATATATATATATATATATATATATATGTTTAGAATAGTTCCATTTGATAAATTACACTGTAAATAACTATTTTAACATAATTCCCTTAAGGACTTTCTGTGTTCAACACCTGTATTTAGGCTTGTGCTGTTACCTTAAGGTGTCTCTTGTAGCTGTTGTATATGACAGCTAAGACAATATTCATGATCACATAGAGGTTGATGAGCATATAGATTATGAACACTGTCACATACCACCTACTGGCATCGTAAGCTGGCATCCTGAAACCACAAACATTCAAATGTTTACATTGAAAGGCGGGTAACACAAGATCATGTTTTCTAGGTCATGGGGATCCTCCAATTTCTCCTTTGTTTTAATAGCACATATATAATACAATATCATGTATTTGTATGTATTTGTAAATATTGAGATAGGAAACAATCAAACTAATTATTTATCCATCCATCCACCCATCCATCCATCTATCTATCTATATATCTATGATCCATCTTTCTATCTATCCAATCACCTATCCATCTATGTATCTGTCTTATCTAATATTTATACATATTTATGGCTCTAATAAAAGAAGATAAAACCTGAACTATATTAGATAATACAAATCGTCTATTTTATGACGTAATTATTTTCTAGCCAATAGATTTTCAGTCAACTATCATCCAGTTTAGTACATCTTACAGTCGTTGTCTTTCACTTACTTGACGTCAGGATTATTGGCTGTGGTGACCAAGACGTAGAGATCCCAGTAGCTATCCCAGTAATCCTGGAAATATGGCTTTCCATCTGGATACGAGAGTCCCCTGACAAATTCGGAAATCAATTTCGAATTAATGAATCAGTCAGGCAGTTGGCGATGTATACTTTATAATGGCACACCGATGATGCTTAATCGCAACTAGTTATACGTACGGCTCTGGCAAAGCTTACCTTTCTTCAAACAATTTCAGACAGAGAAGGGAAAACAAAGCTACGTTTGCCAGGAAAAGGATTAAGATGTGGAGAATGTCTGGCAACGTCCGCCGTATGTTACGTATAGCCTTCCTTAGCTTCGTGACGACAAAGAAATGTGATAACGTTTAGCGACTTTAACACCAACCATAACAACGTTATAAACGTGTAACACGTGGTATTCGTTTAAATATATCTTCAAACTTCAAGACATGGAAGCGATTAGTTTTGGATATGGACTGAAATATATTACACTTCTTACTACAAAAGGCGGCTAATTAGATATCGTACTCTGATGAATAGTGTATATTATTTAACAACGATATTTGAGCCTTCCTTTCACAGTACCCCCCCCCCCGCACACACACACACACCCACATACGTACTCCCACCGTATACGTCACCAACCTGTCTTCCTTCTGGAACATTCATTATAAAGAAAGGTCGTAAAGGACGAGACCATCTGATGGGTTCATGTCCGGTCAGAGAACTGCCGACATTAAGCCAGATGTAGTAACATATCATATCAGCCACAGTTAGCTGAAATATATCAGTAGTAATGATACTGATATAATACTGGGATTTATTTGGTCAAATATTGAGCTACTTAAATGATCTATATATATATATATATATATATATATAAATTATATATATATATATATATATAATTTATATCATATAAATTTATATATATATATATAAATATATGGCGCGCGCACCTAGTACGATTCAAACACCCCCACGCCCCCAGCCACACACGGTAAATAATAAAAATAGGAAATACATGGAATTATTTTACAAAATATATTATAACCTGTGAAATAAAACAATGTACACCGAACGAAACAATAATTGATGTTTTTTATAATAAAAAAGACTGTCGACATGCGAAATGATCATAGTGTTTCTATTTGAAATTCATCCAACCCGTTATGGTTAAACTGTTAACAGATTTACAGGAATAGATACAGTCTTCGTGTAAAGGTATTGCTCGAAACAACAAAGGATGTGCTGACTTTAAGTTATTAACATACAGGTAATCCTCTTACAATAATTGTCACTAGAATCGTGATATTCTTTCTGTCTCTCCAAAAGTAGCTCGATTCTTGGAAGTGACATCCATGTGCCAGTCTGAGGGCGAAGAACACCAAACATACAGCTTCTATAATCATCGTGGCCTGTTGATAATTAAATGATATGTATTTTAACATAAGTATTATTATTATTATTATTATTATAACTAATTATATTAGGTCGTTTTATTAAATATCGTACTTATTATACTCTTCGTAGATTAATCCTTCCCCCGTATTGGAGGGCGCCTCCGTGGTCTAGCGGTAGCGTGTTGGACTAAATGGGCCGAATGGGTAGGCTAAATGGGCCGAGCGACCTCCAAAGGTAATGAAGCGAAATCAAATATGAAGCACCCTTCAGATATGCCCACCCCGAGGTTCGAACTCAGGTGGTAGTGATTTGTGATCCAACGCGCTACCAATAGACCTTGCCAATTAAGCTAGTGACAACTGTCGGCAGGATTTATAACTACTACAATAAGCCTGAAGCACGATGACGTCAAAAACCAAAACAAACCAGCCGCGCTTTGGATTGTGGGATTTATAGGGGGTCAGGGGAGCGATAATACCGTGATAATCCCGCCATTGGCTGAAACTTCAAATCTGTTAAAGTTCCTCCATTTTTTCGCCACTTCAGATGTAAACTTGATCTATTACGTTAATCATATTGCTAAGGTGCAGTTCTGTAGGGTGACAGAAGTGTTCCAAATGACCCCTAACCTCGCTCCAAACACACTTAAGTGACGTCATACGGTGAAGCACGGAGATAAATAAGATGAGCAGGAAGCGGTAGAGCGCCAATTCTGCAGACATCTTATGAATCGGTGTCTTACGAACAACAAACCGGAGTCATTGCCGTGGAAGGTGAACACGATTTCGCGAGAAAGAGGCTACACTCGATGAATAAGGACAAAGAAAAGTAACCGCATAGGTCACATTTAGGGCGTATAATGAGCGATAATGGCGAATTGTTTATAAAACCGCAAAAAAGAGACAGGATGCCTTTAGGCAATCAGGGAATCAAGTTCAGATCAGATTTGAACGAGTGAGCCTCAAATTTTTGCTCAACGGTAGTAAAAAGGAAACTAGTGTTTGTTGTAAAATAAAATATGTCGATACTGAGTTAATATTATCATATTTTTGGGTATCCGAAAATAGGCATATTGATAATAAGATGATTATTAAAATGAAATTATAATTATAACTTACTACTACTACTACTAATTGTGTGAGTGTGGATTCCAGCCTCAATGTTTCCGTTAGACACTTATCCACACGTTTCAGGTTAATTAATATAATTAGTTATTAAACATATTTTAACCTCCACAAATATTATGACACTGAATTCTAGAGAATTATTTAATTTAAGCTGCGCACTCTTTAGGACTGTAGTAGTAGATGGGATAATATTATAACACCGACACACACACACACACAGAGAGAGAGAGAGAGAGAGAGAGAGAGAGAGAGAGAGAGAGAGAGGAGTCTATTGACATAATCATGCCAACACAAAATAATATGGCAGTGACAGCGGCTTCTGGTGATATTATTTATGATAATACGATAATATGATATCAAATAAGAACAAATTCTTAGAGTACACTAGTCTATGAATCTATAATTTTGTGTTCAGCTCTTTTCTCGTGGATGACATCTAAAATACTTAACAATAGATGTATTTCCAGTTATTAATTGCGGGTTTATAAAACAAATAAAATAAAAAAACAGAAAATGGATCGTTTCCCGGGATACACTTACACAGACGTGCTAAAACTCTTACCCAATAAGGCATCGCCAATACGTCAACGGCTGGCTGCTCACATAAAGCAAGGAGTAGATGGATCCAGATACATAGACGTAACACTATCTTAAACCCAATATGATTGTAGAAATTGTACGACCTGAAGAAAAAACAAATATCAACATGATATCGTACACTGCTTGATTAACAGTAACAACTCGTATTATATATTCATGCAATACTTATAAGTTTAGTACATCACACTAATTGGAATAAACAGTGCATTTTACACCGGAAGTGCACATGCGGTTTGTTTCCATGTAAAAGTGACTGATAGATTTTGGTGAACAACTTCTCTGTTTAGTGAGTAAATAAAAAAGTTCATGTCACTATATATATATATATATATATATATATGTGCGTGTGTGTGTGTTTGTGTACTAAATATTGTGGCGTACACACATTAACATGTTCATGCAGACAACAAGCGCATGTACGCACGCACGCACGTACTTAAAAACGAATACTTATTTATGAATCGTACCGTATTTTGCAGTGTTCACGCCTAAATTCAATATTCCTACATGCATCAGCATCTTTTATGAGCGTCGCTGCCACAAGAAGGTCGTCTTCAGATATGGGAATATTCTGTTAAAACACAACTCGGCGACATAAACAAAATATACCAATAATAATAATAATAATTCCTATCCATAACATGCCATTAAAGTGGGAAGAATGCCAAAACAAATATCCCATTCAATTATATTAAAATATATTTGTTTATTAAATGTATTTCAATTTTTTTTGTTCATGTATTCTTATAATTTACCAATCTAAATGTGTGGGTGTGTGCCAATATATATATATATATATATATATATATATATATATATATATATATATATGAGCACTGCTCAGGCGTATCTTCGACGATATCTGGTCACACACAGCTTTCGTTCATCCATCTTGTGGTGAATATGATAATGTGTGGAACCGTTTGAAGTGAATAATGCGGAAATATGCTGCATGTGATAACTTGCTGTTTCATTCAGTACGACAAGGAAAATATAAATCTACCAGTATTGCTTGCTATTGTTATAGTACGAATGCACAGAAAACAACCTATTTATTGAAATATTGTTTAACAGGGACGTTGTTGGGTAGCCGAGCAGCGGAACCGTTTTCGTTGACGCTAAAGGTCCGCAAGCCCAGCATCTGAACCATTGACTTTAAAAAAAACTAGACCGAGCAATCAGTGGTGTTTGATTGGGCCGCCATGACCAAACAGCGCCGACTTCCGGTAGGTGAAAAAGCAGCGTTGAAGCGGCTGCGCTTTGAGTTTTGAACCTACGAATACGAACATTTATTGTGATGTGCGCATTATAATTTTGCGTGTGCAGACAATCTGTATTATTCCTCTCATATTATATGCCATGAAATATGTAAATGTCGTTTTATGCAAGTCCGTAGATCTAATTTAATTGGGATCAAACGCCAGATACGGGTCGGGGGTTGTCGTACAGGCTAAATAGAATAACAGTTAAGCTTAATTTCCTGCCAAAAAACCCCCCGCTTTAATAGCTATTTTAAATGTGTACCTTATACTTACCGATGAAAAGATATCCCGTTTGTATTACTTCTACGCCCACGGCTTATGCAGCCATCGACACAACAATAATTCACCACGTTTATCAACTTGATTTTTCCAGTATGCGTGTCTATTTCCTCGACCGGAAGTTGGAACCTGTTTGCCATCTAATCGGCGGCCGTGTTCGGTCTAGTTTTCTTTTAGGTCAATGATCTGAACGGTGTGTGCTGGTGATAAAGAATCGAGCACTGAGTGCGCCTGCGTCTATTTTGGCTTGTTTCGGGTGCTCGAACGCAGATATAAAAAGATCCAAGCCAACGTGTTACAATCACGTCGATATAGTTGGACTGATGTGATCTCGTTTATTCTTGTTTGAACATCTTCAAAGGTGTCAAAAGCCTCAACCTAACTTTAGACCAAATAAAAGTGTATTATGCTCAGCCGCCATATTAAGAAAGATAGAGGTAACGGATTCGGGAGTCAGCGCATGCGCAAGACCTCCCCATTGTATAGAGAATCAGCGCATGCGCATTGAGTGTTTGGACCTTTAGCGCCAGGGAGCACGGTACGGATGCTCGGCTACGCAACCACTTCGTTTTAACAAATATTCCCTAGTCCGCAGAAAATCACATATGCGTGTTTGTGGTGGTTTAAACGGCATTCGATAGATAACGTCACCATGCATAATCGTACCCACAAGGAAGCCAATTCGTCCCATATACGCACACAGTGAAGAAACCGATATTTCAATGACCGAAAATGACTTGGTATTACTGAAGTTGAGAGAGTACGTCGAAGCAAAACACCAACCAAACAACAAATACAAGCAGAATTTAACCATGAAAAATTTGTTGAAATGTATTTTTCATTTCTTCACAATCCATACGGCGGTTTTTGGAGTCATACATACATACATACGGGTAACCAGCAACGATATTATTTTAAGACTGGCCTGATATACTTGAGCTGAGCCTTAGGACACACGACAAAGGAAAATGTGAATATATACAAAGTGTATTATAATAACTTCAATAATATACTATTAGGTTAGATTTAAATTTATAATTTCTGATCGGATTAGCAGACAGATTAATAAAAATCAATAAAGTAAAAATTGATATAAATCTATTAATTTGGTTTTGAATTCAGCAAACATCAAAGGTAAGGTTTACGACCTCGTCATTCGATGATTGATGATAATGATGATGATGATTGATGTTTTACGGGCACTTTTGTGCACAAGGTAGGCTAAATGGGCCGAACGACTTCCAAAGGTAATGAGGCGAAGTGAAAGACGAAACAACTTTCAGATGTGCCTACGCCGGGATTCGAACGCGGGTGGTAGTGATCTGTGGTCCAGCACGCTACCGCTAGACCACGGAGGCGCCCCGCCTCATCATTCGAAGGTTAATTGTGGTTTGACCGGTTTTACTGGTGTCCTCCCATTTGTCAGACGTCCCATTTGTCAGACGTCCAATTTGTCAGATGTCCCATTTGTCAGACGTCCCATTTGTCAGACGTCCCATTTGTCAGACGTCCCATTTGTCAGACAGTTTGGGGTAGGACAACAGCCCACCACCCTCCCTTTATAATTGGATAACCCCACACTTGCAGTAACACGTTGCTGTTTTTATATGTCAGTGTTGATATTGACTAGAAGGATTAACTAAGTTGGCTTCCTCAATTAAATACTGCGTGTTGACAATACACTATACACTTATCATTATAACAAACGAGGATTAATCAATTAAGGTGCCGTAAGTGAACATATTGAATATATTGGCTTCCTCAATACCGATAGTTTGTTTTGTAAGTGTTCACTATACACTATACGCCTATTATTACTTTGGCAGGAACATCTACAATTAAATGTTATTGTAAGTGTACATATATACTATATATAGTGACTTGGGCACAACTGCTGTAGCATCACTGTGGCTGGTTTACAACACGTAGGGTATGTGACTTCTTCAAGGGGAACTCCGGGTTATTTTCCAAGATTACACATTTAACAAGAAGGCCGCTCGACAGACACGCATTCACTGGCGATGCACTGTAAAGACATGCACTGGAAAGTGTACGACTGTTGGAGACTACATCAGGAACTACACGCCACACAACCACCCTCCAGAAGATGCCGTTCGGACTAGGTTCATCAGTACCATGAGAAAGCTATCCCGAGACGAACCCACAACGTCATTGCCATCCCTCTACAACGACGAAGTTCAGAGTCAGGACCCCGATGCTGCAGCATCCTTTCCAAGTCTTCACAGCGCCCTCTACCGACATAGGAGTCATACCATATCGAAAGTACCAGACACAAGAGCCGAGGTTGATGGGTAAGATGATAAAGATGGGTTAATGATAGACTTAACAAAGCAATTATTAATATACAGTACTAGTATATTGTTTGACAACATGATATGCAATGTACATGTAACGTAACATAAATAAACGTGTAATGAATATTCTTATTATTATGTTTTTGGATTGGTCCATTAATGAGGACTAGGTACAGCCTAAAGGGAAGGGGATTATGTGTGCTTTGGACCGTATAATGTGTGATTATAAGCTGTCTGACAAATGTGACGTCTGACAAATGTGACGTCTGACAAATGGGAGTAAACAGTTTTCTACTGGTATCCAGAACATTTTCAGTTTGACAGAGCTTCTCATGTATCTGAGTACAGACGGCATTTTGGTCTACATATGGCTCGATGTCACTGCATTACAGCTTCAGTGTACCATCTTAATCCGATGATGATTGATGTTTTACGGCCACTTTTGTGCACAATGGTAAGCTAAATGGGCCGAGCGACCTCCAAAGGTAATGAGGCGAAGTCAAAGACGAAACAACCTTCAGATATGCCCACGCCGAGATTCGAACGCTGGTGGTAGTGATCTGTGGTCCAACACGCTACCGCTAGAGCTTGCAAATTAAGCTAGTGACATCTGTCGGCAGGATTTAGAACTACTACAATCGGGTCGTAAACACGACACGTTAATCACAGAGTCTGGATCTCAGTGTAAAACAGCACGCACGTGTGTGTGTGTGCGTGTGTGCGTTACAACCTAACTATCAACTAACGCAAATTTTAAATATTTTAACTGGAACATTACTGTGATCGCATCATGTCAAATGTAGGTCAGTTGTACGATCCAGCCGCCCACCCAGTTAGTGCATACACGAATCAGTTCTCGTGTTTACGGATTCCGGATCAAGTGTCAGTAGACAGTTATACAGAACAGGCGGATGTATCCGGAATTAACGAGATAACCAGCCGCTTGGTAGGTCAACTTGTACCATATTTCAGTCAATAGCCTAATATGTTTGTTTTAATCGATCTCTGGAAAACTTCACCTTTTGTCTGTGATATATTTACCTTTTTGCTTGATTCATTAGCCATCCTATATTGCTTTTCACCTTTACTTTCAATTGTGATCCTATTGTCAAAGAAGGAATCTACGAGTAACAAAACATCCAACGTTCTAGTGACGCCCCCTCTCAGACGCTTTGAGTAGCCATTGCCAGTAAACCGTCATATGCTGCCACCTTGCGGTCGTTTTGAAATATCACTGAAATGTCGAACAGTTGAAGGAATCTTTGGCTTCTCTTCGAGGTTTATCTACAGCTTCAGTGTAATATTGAAATGAAGGTGTACCATTTTAGTTTCCTTGTCGTTTTGCTTTTGAACGAATGAACAACATAAACTTCTGCACTAGGAAATCAACTAGCAATATGTTTTACAGTATCAGCTCAACTCACGTCAACGGTCTCCTCGGTGAAAATTGAGCTTTCACGGTCTGAATGGACTCGTCTAATAAATTCTGAGCAACTTTATTTAAATAGAATTGAATCGAACAAACGGTGAATACAAAAAGTGTATGTCGTCAGTAGTTATATTCGAGTTTTTGAAAAGGATCTTGTTGGTTTTATATTTACAAAATCTACCACAAGTTTACAAACAGTAAGAACCACGATAATAAAGGTAGGCTATTGGAAATTTACTTCAAATCAATCAAACATATACATGTCATACCTGTATTTTACTGGTTAATGTAAATATGTTTTAAAACTATATACCATCGTAGAGCACCAAAGTAATAACACCAACATCAATAGAAGTAATAATAATAATTATGAATATTAATATACAGCACGTAAAAGAAGCTTGTGTGTACCGATGATTGGCCAAATATTGCTGTTTTACGGCCACTTTTGTACACAAGGTTGGCCAAATAGGCCGACCGACCTCTGAAGGATGAATCACCCTTCTGACATAGTCCGTCCTGGGTTTGAACCCAGGTGTTATAAATCTGTGCCCTCCGATGATTAGCCAAGAGAAGTTACAGATTAGTGGTAAATAATTATGATATATATATATATATATATATATATATATATATATATATATATATATATATATATATCAGAATCCGTTAATTCGACAAGGTTTGTCACATGAAAATATGTCGGATAAACGCGAATTTCGGAATACCCTGAGGGTGGTCAATGCCAGAGTGTTTATGGTTTTACGTCCTCAATGAGTCCTTTACTTCCCCCTTTATTTTTAATAACTCATTGGAGACGGCAGCGCCATTTAACGTTGTCAGCCTCCCACGATTTTGTGAGCCGAGAAATTAATCTCTGTAAAGTTTTCGACCTCTTGTATTAAAAATGTACATTATGAAAATTTAATAATATCATTGTAATACAAAAGATGTATTTTATCGTCCATTCCAGAGAAAATCCTGACAGAATCTGGGAACACAAGATAACTGAAATATTACGATGATTGGACTTGTTATTATACGGCATATAGCAATATGCAGAATAATAACACTTAAATAATAACACGGAAAATCTTAAAATAAACAACACGATGTAAGATAAACAGTTTTATTTTCTGAAGATAACGAGAGTCTTACAGTTTCTGGAATATTAGAACTTTAATCTACCTCGTTGTTTTTACTGCTGTTGTTGTTGTTGTTGTTCTCTGATGTGTTCGTCATTGTGAGACACTTAGCCCCTTTTAAACAATTCGCTATATTGACCTTGGTACTGTGTTCCAACCGACTGTAATTCACTTGTATAAACTATACAAACACCTGACATATTGGCCAATTAATCAGGCCTAGGATGTAAGTCCTAGGATCGAATCCCATCATTAATTGTGTAATTTGGGTTTTTTAAATTTTGTTAAGACATACACCAAGAATGTAACAACGTATAACGTATTGGGATTTATTGAGGGCGCTATAGAGCCAGGTATGTATGTTAATATTTCATTAAACCTGAGTAACTATCTATCACAGGTAAATAAATTATTACCTAAAATATTGAAAGGATCCGTCCCCTTTTGCTGAAATTATCCATTAAACAGAAATGGAATAATTTCAGGAGTTTGATGTAATAATATTAGTCGACCTAGTGAGGGTGCTGAACGTTTTGATCGTGGTCATGGTGTGAGTGAATTTATTGTCCATTCAGATACCTAGCATGGTTAGCATTGTTCATTAGCATTGTTCATTAGCATTGTTCATTAGCATAGTTTATTTGTATTGTTCATTAGAGTCGGTACAAAAATTGTTCCAATTCAAGATAAACAACCTATAGATAACCGTATACATTATTTACAACTTTTGTAATAAACATTTACTGACACTGATGTCAATTTCGTTCTATTGACAGTCTATAAAGATGGCTGGGTTCTTCTTTTATATCATTAATACTAATAATTCTAACAATATTGTTTCAAAATCTTTTGTTGACCAAGATCGTGTTGTGTTTTTGTTAGCAGACGTCTTCCCATTTTTCGTATTTATTTTCACTCAAATTAATTTATTAACTACAGCCAGAGCTGCGATGAGATCCTTTTTGGGTGACAAACGTTTACATTTTTACGATAATTATCATTGGTGTTGATAAACATAATTAAAGTAAACCATATCTTGGTTAATTGTTTTGTATAATAATATTAAGATGGAGAAAGAAACGATGACAAATACAACCGACAATAAATAAACTGTGATCGATCTCAATGGCACAGAGAAGTATAAGTAAGGTTTTTATTTTCCAATTTTCATTATATATATATAATGACAAGACTGGCCCTATGATGGATGGGGGATGATTGCGGTGTTCGAGAGTGTCACAGCACTGAGAGGAAGGAGACAATACTAGCGTTAATCATAATTTTAAGATGCAATATAAATAAGAGCACAAGAGGGATGAGGAGAAAAGAGAAGCATCAGGACAAGAATCTACAAATTGAAATAATAAAACGATTTTGTCGTACAGACCTATGTCATTTTGTCTATCACAGAAAACTAATAAAATGGGAGATAACTGGGTTGATAATAACCTGGGTTCAACGGTAACAAACGTTGCATCGTAGGTTGTAGTATATCACCCTTTCTGGGTATGCGTCAAATATGTGTGTTTTAAGTTGATATTTAAAGTGACCCCGTCTGGTTTGATATGTTAGCACATTCATCCATTTATTCCATATTTTGGGAATGCTAATCAACGGTAGTCTACTAGAAAATATATTATAGCTTTTTGCTACATACAGATGGTCAGACTGTCTTGTCACACGGGCGTTTGGCAGATCTCTATTGAACGTGAAAATGTCATTAAATGATATTGGTAATTTCCTAGTATTAAGATCAAACGCAAAACGTGCTACCTGGTAACTTTATATACGGGAACTACGAAAACGTGGGTCAGTATGGCTGTAGTACTTGGCATCGTTGATTAAACGGATAGCCGGTTTTTGTAGCAAAATGGTCTGACGTAAAGCTGATTGAGTCGCGTTTCCCCAAACTAGGTTTCCGTGTGAAAGATGAGAATGAATGAGTGAATAGTATAATGTTTCCATGCACAGCTTAGGAAGAACATATTTAACTTGTTTTAAGGAGAATAATGCTCGAGATACTTTCTGATTAATGTGGGATAGATGAGGTTTCCCCATGTTAAATTTTCATCAATCAGAATTCCTAATAATTTGGCCGCTTTTTCATCACAATCTGTGCCTATTCTACACAAGAGGGTGTTTTCAATCAATATATGTTTTTGGGAAAGATTACCTTTTAATGATGGAGGTCTTATAACGATAAATTTAGTTTTGGTGGGATTTAGCGAAAGTCGACTTGAGCAGAACCATATAAATAGAGAATTAATTCATATGTTTGCATTATTGAAAAGAATATCAATGTTCGAGTCAGATACATAAATTGTTGTATCATCAGCAAACGAAAGGATATTACCATTGCAAGAGAAACATATGTCATTTACGTAAATCAAATATAAAAGAGGTCCCAGAATTGAGCCTTGAGGAACTCCGCATTTTATTTCAGATCGTGATGATTTGTGTCCGTCAAAATATCATGACTGATTACGTCAAAGGCTTTGCTCAGATCACAAAATATAGCTAATGTAAATTCAGGTTCAGGATGATTTGTAGATAGAGCACATTGGTTTGATAGATGGAGAATTGGATGAACAGTTGAGTGATTTTCCCGGAACCCATACTGGTGCTTAAAGAATAAATTAGGGTTTTATCAGCAGATTTATAAATAGCGATGACTTTTGCTATTTTCATATCATTAGATACTCTTCCGGTTTCAAATGAAGTATTTATCACATGCATGAGAGGTTATAATATTTCATTAATAGTAGCCTTGAGAAGTTTAGTCGATATACCATCATAACCAGAGCTGGTTTTAGTTTTTAGTTTTAGCATTATGTTTAAGACGTCAGATTGCGCCACTAGAGCTAGAAATATACTATGGAGTGTGGGTTTAGGCATAAATGATTTAAAACCTCTATTAACTTTAGAAACGTTTAGCACAGTTTGGAGTCCTATTTTTGAGAAGAAAAAAAAACAATATATTGAAAGCCTCAGCGACTTCCTGTCTGTCACCGACCTGGGTGTTATTTATTACAAAGTTATTTGAGAGTCCAGATTTGTCATTATGTTTTCGTATTATTTTGTTAAGGGTGCTCCAAGTTTTCTTAATATTGAACTTATTTTCTTCCAATATATTTTCGAAATAGGTTGCTTTTAATCGACGTTGAAGTGTTTTATGCAATATATTAAATGCTTTATATTTTTGTATGTTAGGTTTAGAAGGTACTGATAATTTTTTTAAAGAACACTCGCCTTTGTTTTCGAAGACACTCTAAGACCAGGTGTGTACCATGGTTCATTTTTTGGCTGTTTGGTTTTAGATGATATTTCAACGATCGGAAATGATTCATTAAAAACTTTAAGATATAAATTTAAAAGTTCATTATAGGCATCATTGGGACATATTGTTAGACTTTTATTAGTAAAATCTATATCTTTTAGCTTACTTCTGAATATTTCAATATTATTGTCTGAAAATATTCTTTTTCTGGCCTTTTTACATGTGAATTGTTTGTATTATGTGATTTGATAAGATAAAATGTTCCAAAGTGATCAGCAAGATCGGTGATGATGATACCTGCTTGATCTGTTGCAGTAATGTTATTAGTTTACATATGAACGATAAGAGTGACGGATGAGGCGGTAATCCTAGTTGGTTTAACGATAATGGGTACGAACCCATTTGAGAATAACCCTTCCAGGTAATACTCAGTTTTAATAAGTTTATATTTATATCGCCCATTATGGTGCATTGTTTTTGTTGACTGGTAGCTATAGACATGATGTCGAACATACTTGATTGACAAATGTCAATATTGACATATGGTTCTGTATTTGATCGATACACAACCTCAATAATTACATTTTTGGTTCCGGTAATATCAGACGCATATCACCAGTGGTCCTGAAACTTTGGCTGATACCAATTATATCGAAGTTAAACTTCACCATGTAGGTCACATAGTAATGATTGAAATGCGTCCAAGTATATCAGAAGTGTCGTAAAAGTAACTGACAATGAGTTTTACACGTTTTACTACTCACGAGATCATGTATACTTCAAAAGCTAAAATAATACAAAATAAACTTTGTTTAAGGAAAATATGTTAGGAAAATGTACAAACCAATCAAAAGGATCTAATGGATGTCTAGAAAGGCTAAAAGCAAAAGAGCAAATCAATTAACTTCGAAAGGACAGTGTGTGATTTATTTGACGAAGTGGTTATATAAGTCTGGACCCGAAAGCGCAATTTTATAGTTATATTAGGCCGGCACACTTCCGGTTTCCGTGGTGTATATAATGCGTCTGCTGCCAGGAAATGTCACAATATTTAGCTTGAACTTATCAACTAAGACATAGAATAATAGTTGATAAAAATGGTTAATTCTTATTGTGTCGTTGGTTGTATAAGTCGTGGTCGTGGAAGTAATACAAAAGGAATATATTTTCATCGGTAAGTATAAGGCACACATTTAAAACAGATCATAAAGCGGGTTTTTGTGTTGAGGGAAGTTAAGCTTAACTATTATTATATTTAGCCTAATCGACAACCCCCGGCCTGTCTCTGGCGCTTGATTCCAACTAGACTAGACTTACGGACTTGTATGAAACGATATTTACATATTTGATGGCATATAATAGTGCAGGGGTAATAAAAATTCTCTGCATACACAAAATTATAATGCACACATCATAATAAACGTCCTCATTCATAGGTTCAAAACTCGAAGCGCAGTCGCTTCAACTTTGCTTTTGCCCCTACCGGAAGTCAGCGCTGTTTGGTCATGGCGGCCCAATCAACCACCACTGAGTGTTTGGTCTAGTTTTCTTTCAGGTCAATGGTCCGGACCAATAGCCACAGGCTATATTTTAGCACGTATTTAAAATTTACCCATGCAAAACATATATGTTAAAAAGATTATAATTTCTGACATTTATATTAACCCTACATTTAAAACTTACTAAAAGTAATCAAATAAAAACTTTACATTCACAAAGTATTTGGAACCTCATTGAAGTACAGGTGCGCCTCCGTGGTCTAACGGTAGCGTGTTGGATCACATATCACTACCACCCGTGTTCAAAACTTAGCGTTGTCACATCTAAAAATTTTGAAAGGATAATGAAATAAAGGATTAGAAAAAGTGTGATATATTTTATATTATTTTTCTTAATTAAAAGAAAACTAAACTTATATTGTAATGTGGATGGTTCAGTTAACGTAAACAAACCTGACGAACGATCATACAGTTTACTAATGAAGCTTGTGATATTCGAGGTGTCTGAACTGAGCCCATTTACCTCTATTTTAGATCGGTATGTTTTACTGGGTAACCATAGAGACGCTTGGGTATTCGGCGCCTTAGATCCGACAAGCGGAACTGCGGCCATGATGGAAATATCGCGAGCGTTCGGTGTCATGCTTAAAACAGGTCGGTGTTGTCTAGAAGAAATTGATAAATAAATCATAACGTTCTCATTTGTTTAACCTCCGCTTCATCTATTTAATAATATTATGTTTTTGCGTCTTTGATTATAACTCCATTATGATATACTTCTCAGGATGGCGACCAAGACGCACAATAATATTCTGTAGCTGGGGAGCGGAAGAACATGGAATTATTGGCTCTCGAGAATGGGTTGAGGTTCGTACTATATTATATATATATATATATATATATATATATATATATATATTGTGTGTGTGTGTGTGTGTGTGTTTTCGTGATGTTTATAATTCTTACAGAATTATGACTAAACGACCATTAACTAAATAGAAAACAAATTATATATATTAGTACACATATAACGCAGCTATACCTTGAAATAAAGCATATATATCAGTACATATAATATATATTATGATAATAATTATAATACCTCCGACAATAGCAGAAATAATAGTATTTTCACTCTCTCTCGCTCACTCTCTCTTTCTCTTTGTATATATATATATATATATATATTGTGTGTGTGTGTGTGTGTGTGTGTGTGCGTGCGAAATCCAGTTATACATATAACAATAATATTTCAGGTTTCCTCAAAGAAGCAGTTACAACGTTCAAAGAAGCCAGTCAACAGTTTATCAAAGATTTGTCAACTGTTGACACCTCTAAGTAAGTGACCAATCCTAGCTGTTTCTCTTTCGTTTACTTTCTTTAATATGTTTTTCCCCAACTCGGGACATGTGTCACTGTTTAGTTTTAACTGTTAACCCTTTATGTCATCCGTAACACCTCCTCTAGTCCAATCCTCGTCAGAATGTACAATGACGTCATGATCCAGATAGACCGGATGTTTATCGATCCAAACGGTTTACCTGGACGACCGTTTATGAGGTTAATATATGACTTGACTTGAGATAAACATCTGATCTTCTCCAAGTAACTGTTCTCCGATAAACATCGTAATTAGAATATTTAAATTTGATTTGGGACAAGATAATATACTACATAATTAATTATTTTGACCCAAATTATTACATTACTAATTTTGTTTCGTAAAATGTACTCCGTATATATATATATATATATATATATATATTATAAACCGATTTACAACTAATTACTAATATTAAGCTTTTTGTTTCCCACAGAAATGTGATATTTGCACCAAGTAAACATAACTCATACACTGGTTCAACGTTTCCTGGTTTGATAGATAGTCTATATGAGTTGGATAGGACAAAAACAATGATAGAGGAGGAGGAGAAGGGGGAGGTGGTAAAACAACAGATTGCTATATTAACATACTTCATAGAGGCTGCGGCGTCATCACTGAGAAATATTCTAATATAGAAATATGATTATGATATAGAATGGCTTATTGAGTCAAAGTCTTATATACAAGGGAGGGGGGGGTGCTATAGGGTATGATAATACGAAGCATTTCCCCCAGGGCAGTGGGAGAAGACAGATGGTAGTGGTCAATGGGAAAATGTCTACATGGGCCGATATCCTTAACGGCATCTGCCAGGGCAGTGTGTTTGGCCTAATCGTCTTCATTATATTTATAAACTATTTACCAGATGTAATGACAAGCGCTGTGAAGATCTTCGCAGATGACACTATTCTGAAAGATCTTGACAACGTAGTAGACTGGTTGCGTATGCGTTGCAGCTTGGGTTTAACGAGTCTAAATATAAAGCTATTCATCTTGGCAGCGCCAATATTCGTCACAGTTATCAGGTGAATGCCATCCCACAGAAGAAGGATTTGGGAGTGATGAAATTCTATTCGCATGTAATTGAGGCGGTTAAGAAAGCCACACGAATGCTGGGCCTAGTCCGGATGTCTGGATGAAACAACATTACCAAAAGACTTCACAATAATGGCTTTAAAAGTATAGTAATTTGATATGGTATTCTAGATTCAGACGCGACTAACTTGAGATAGAGAAGATCCAGCGTAAAGCAACCCGAATTATACCAAGCTTGAAAGGACTCGACTATGAAGAAAGATTGAGAATGCTGAGATTGTCATCTCTCGAACACTTCAGGAGGAGGTGCGATATCAGATATGCTCCAGGTGTATTGTTATCAACCGGGATACGGTTGCGAGTGGTGCTGATGTACGTAGAGGTTAAAGTCCAAAAAAGTCATCATACATTCTTCAACCGACCAGGATAGGGTAAATTTGATCTTGAATGCTTGCTATGTTTACATAATCAGTCCGTGTGCATTGAACTCCACACAATATATGAAAAACTGGATACCAAGTATTAAATATCCTGTCAATTAAATAAATACCGTCAAACGATGTTTTTCTCGGGGATATTCCAGCAGCAAGAGGGCGAATGATCACGTCCTGGCCACCTCACATACTTATTAGAAATAAAAAAATGATTTTTAAAATATTTATCACCTCATGTAAGTCTACATCAGTCAGTCGAAAAGGCTGGCCTTGAACAATCGTTTAGGGTGTTCTTTAATGTTTTTGATTAGCCTAAACACAGATAAACTACGCTCTGCTTCCGCAGCTGTGGCAAGCAGAGTGCATCCTAATACCACTAAAATTTTAATGTTCGGAAACGAAGCTGGATCTGCAGGTAAATCAGCCCTGTCAGACTGCCTGGACCACATACTGAACCATTTGGATACCTCATTATCAAATGACCTCAGATTTAGCAGGTAGTCATGCCACGATTCAAATTGCTCTGGGTGAGACATCCTTAGTTTGACAATTAAAGATATTAGACTCAGCAAACTCACTGGTCAACAGTTGTCTGCAGAGAAACGGTTCTGCAACTGTTACGGTAAGATATCGATAATAGGAATGTCAATTGATCTCTCGTAATAAAGAAGGTACATTCGACCTATTACACTGAACCCTTGGAATTTCCTCTTCAGTACCTATATATGATGCCAGCTGCTTTGCTTCATCGTACCATCTCTGGAATTCTACACCAATGTCATTCCTCAAATATTGCATCTCTGATTTGATATTGTCAATTACTGTGTATGCTTCAAATACGTCAATCTATCTTCTTTGTAGTTTTGTCTTGGTTTATTTGGAAGGTTTGTCAGCTATTCTTCAATACTGTGACATCAACAATAACTCCAAACCTCTGCAGACTACTTTTCAAACCATGAGCCGTAGTCTTGGTGTCACTTTCCCATTTCCAACGACTTTCATTAATTTCTGGACAAACATGTGGATCAACCACAGCATCAAGACAAGTGGCTACGTGTTCATAAAGTTCACCAAATGTTTTCAAACAAGAATGTCTTTCAACTCAGCGTGTCTTGCACAAAACTTTAAGTTTCTTGTGGCAAGTATTGGAGCAATATTGTTTGAGTGCAAGCTCCAGGAATGTTTGCCTCTTGGGAGAATTGTCAAAAATAATTTCTTACTAAGTTATTATTTAACAGACAAATTCCAATTATACTTCATTTTTTGCTAATTAACTTAGTATGAAATGAAGTATATTTGACCCCCTGAGAGGTAGGGGTCCTGTTCTACCATGACCAAGAGTAAATGACCTTCGTTACTTTAATTTATTTCATCATATTTCCCTCCTATTTCTGTCTGAGCTCACAACACTTAATAAAAGCAATTTTAATCACCAGGTGGCTAATATTATATAATCTTCTGGACACTTGGAATGTGTTGTGTTATGTTGCACGCGCATCATACTGTCACTCATACTCAGACATACGAGAAACGACTTTGACTGTAACTAGTAAAACTCTATTCTCGAAGATGAACTACAATTACGGCACATAGCGAATAAATATAGAATTATGATCATTATGTAGCCACATATTATATGTGGGTGTATCGGATAAAATATGTTACAGAATGTTTACAGTAATCATGACTAACGTGATTGCTAATGGATTAAAGAGTACCGAAGAAAAACAGCCGTGCCTTAAACTTACTTTAACAACACTAATCTCACCGAGGAAGATTAATTCTATAAAGTTATCGAATTTCTACGCACCTTGGTGTATACAATGAACTGTCGGCCCACCGCATACTGACACACCGATGAGCGTCTAAGAACATATTCATGTCATATAGAATTCACAACGATTATTAGTATTTTTAAGACCAATTCTTTCCGCTGTGTAACATCGAAACCTTAACTCTGGTTAATCTTTAGTTTTTAGACATATTGCTAATTTCATTTCATGTTCCTTTAATTACCTGATAGTTGTTTCAATTTGTAATCATGCATATTGTTGTTATCATGTACATTTTAGAAGCTAATTTTACATAATATATTTATTATTATTTTAAAACATAAATTGTAACTTATCACACCGACATCAACAATAACAGGAAAAGTGATATACGAGTCAAAACATTAAATCGGAAAACTTGACATATATTATAATTTTAAAGATGTTAATTATCTAGGTCATACACTCTTCTGTTTATTTCATCCTTTATTCTCTCTGAATATCGCTCCTTCGTCGGTGAATGCGAGCTGTACGCATCTTGATACATACATTCTTCAAATGTACAATGATTGTTGACATTTGTCAGCTGTTATGTGTTCATTTATATACCACAAAGGTTTTTGCGAAAAACACTTTCTTTGCTCTTAATTCTGGTATTTCTGTTGCAGATAGTTCCTTAATAAAAGTTATTGACTTATTAAAATTACAATATTATTATTATAATTATTATTTTTATTATTAGCGAAGTCACCTAACTACCAAAAATAACTGATGGAGACGTTTAATAAATGTATACAAGTACACCGTTCATTATCTGTATCTTTCTTTTCGTGATTTTAAAACTTAATTCCTTTGTACAAACGGAAATTATTTAAACATTCGACAGTAGAAGATTCATCATATTTAGTTCTGTTATAAAACTCTATGGACATAATTAATTACGCACACAAAATATTAGACACAAATAATGCCTCGTATTATCATACCATATATTAACACCCACCCCCCCCTCCCTTGTATATAAGACTTTGACTCAATAAGCCATTCTATATCATAATCATATTTCTATATTAGAATATTTCTCAGTGATGACGCCGCAGCCTCTATGAAGTATGTTAATATAGCAATCTGTTGTTTTACCACCTCCCCCTTCTCCTCCTCCTCTATCATTGTTTTTGTCCTATCCAACTCATATAGACTATCTATCAAACCAGGAAACGTTGAACCAGTGTATGAGTTATGTTTACTTGGTGCAAATATCACATTTCTGTGGGAAACAAAAAGCTTAATATTAGTAATTAGTTGTAAATAGGTTTATATATATATATATATATATATATATACGAAGGACATTTTACGAAACAAAATTAGTAACGTAATATTTTGGGTCAAAATAATTAATTATATAGTATATTATCTTGTCCCAAATCAAATTTAAATATTCTAATTACGATGTTTATCGGAGAACCGTTACTTGGAGAAGATCAGATGTTTATCTCAAGTCATGAACTAACCTCATAAACGGTCGTCCAGGTAAACCATTTGGATCGATAAACATCCGGTCTATCTGGATCATGACGTCATTGTACATTCTGACGAGGATTGGACTAGATGAGGTGTTACGGATGACATAAAGGGTTAATAGTTAAAACTAAACAGTGACACATATCCCGAGTTGGGGAAAAACATATTAAAGAAAGTAAACGAAGGAGAAACAGCTAGGATTGGTCACTTACTTAGAGGTGTCAACAGTTGACAAATCTTTGATAAACTGTTGACTGGCTTCTTTGAACGTTGTAACTGCTTCTTTGAGGAAACCTGAAATATTATTGTTATATGTATAAGTGGATTTGCACACACACACACACACACACACACACACAGAGAGAGAGAGAGAGAGAGAACGCTTGAACTATTAGCAGATTTACGCCTTTGCACTTTTAGATGCATTTACAAATTTAATTGTACGTGCATGTCGAACACTAGACATGTCCATACTAAGAGACGACATACCGAGTCCAGTATTTGTTCTTGTTGACTCCATAAGCTCGCCATAGTTATCTATTACTGATTGGACGTAACCATCTAAAGACACGCCATATTGTATGACGTCAAATGGTAGAATGTACTCATCCGCCAATCGTCTGCCTAACTCTCCCCAATACTGAGCTATAGCTTTGTGATACTGTGAGAGGGTGGGTGTATTATGGATAATTAGATTATTAGTAATATATAACGATAAATTGTAAAACAAAACGTAACAACTTCAATTGATGGCCAAATCCTGTATACTACCTAAATAATCAGTCGCCCACATATACACACAATATTGATAGTTAACAAAAGGCTATAATTTCTTTCTTTTTTAAATTTTAATATAAGTCCGCATAAAAATTAAATAATCAGTGTTTGATGGAACTATTTACACGGGTGATAATGCTCTTATGTTTAACCATTTCTATCCGTAGATTGGTTGGCGAATATAACCATCCTACATAAACCTGAAACATTACAATCGTATATCCCGCAAGTAAACAATTGTATATGTCTGTTGACGCAACGTGGAATGTAAAGGTACACACCCCCTCCCCCGTTGTTCTAGGACACTGAATGGCCCAAATTGTGCCGATGTGTCGTTGAGCAACATTCATCCATCCATCCATCCGTATTGTTCCGGGTGCTTAAAGTACGCATGCGCATACACAGAAGTGATTGATACATACCGCAAACGTAGGATCATAATAAGTCTCCACCAAACGGAATGTTTCATAAGCTGAATGATACATTGGATAAGAGCTTAAGCCGAGACTACGATCGTAATTATATGCTATATCTACAGCCGTTACACCAGCCTTAGTAACAAATGGAGCGAAGTCACTGCCTGAACCAAGATTTTGGATGCTGAATAATGATAAAATGTACACACACTTGTAACTGATTAGTATCATCTTCATGATAAACTAACAAATGAACAAAGGATATAATAACTCATATTTGTATGCATTTTATAAATAGTTTAGGTATATCGAAGTTTTTAAAAGAACCTACATTCACCTGAATTATCAAATGTGAAGATACTATTTTAAGACTTAAAGTAAATTGTATCTGAAAATCATGAAGACGATCTTGATAGTCAATAGTCACGTGTTTTTTTTGTTTTATTATCAATAAAAACAATTTTATTTGTATTCTTTATCGATGGCTATATTCAAATTATTGTCAAACTTTAGTATAAATTTCCACTTTAGGGTTGACGAAGTCATTATAGAAATGTTGTACAATGGCAAATTATTTTGTTTTCTTTTATAAAAATTGGGTAAAGGCGAAAAATGTATATATGGATTTAAAATAATTTGCTTGGCAGATTTGAGATTTTTCAAAGCCTGAATACTCTAGAAAGTGAAATTAATTATATATCTTATTACATGGGCACGCCTGTTTTGAGACCACGTTTATCCACAGCCGGTTGTCGATACAGCCAAGTGTCATACACAGTCTTTCTCCCGGCAGATACCTCGTCAGGATCAGGGTTCGGGATCTATGGAAATATGTCAATAGCGTTTAAAATTGGTCCAGGGAAAGTATCGCTTTGCTAGAGTGTGCCGACTAAGGGCCACCTTTCGGTAACCGAATTGATAATGAAATCGTCAGAAAGTGGTAACAGATTATAGATAAGCCTATCTCTACAATTCTTTGCTGCCATAAATCTACAAGGTCATGTTAGAGTTTTCTAAGCGGTTCTAGTTTGATTTATTCACATGTGATAAATACCTGTTTAGCGGTGTCAAACATCAGCTGATGCAACAAAGGCATCGTTCGTCCACGAAATGAAAAGTTTCCTAACAAAATATTGAAAAATTACCATGGTTATATGATGACTTTATGAAACACTGACACACATAGATCACTGGGCATCGAGTCCAGATCACGGAAGTCAGCAATACACTGCACTACCAACTGTACCAGAGACATATAATTATAATTGCCATGGATTCAATCTACCATCTACCTACCTTGAACAGCAATATCGACATTGATATAGGCCACGGCTCTCTCTGACAACATTTTACCATAATACTGAAATAGAAAAATCGATTGATCCAGGTTCCCCGAAAATTGCATTGTTCTAGCATTTTATACAAACCAGATGTCCTTGCTTCAGTTATAAACTACAACGCATTAATCGCGAGTGACACACACACACACACACACACACACACACACACACATATATATATATATATATATATATATACATATATACAGTAGAATATACGAACCTCAACCCATTCTCGAGAGCCAATAATTCCATGTTCTTCCGCTCCCCAGCTACAGAATATTATTGTGCGTCTTGGTCGCCATCCTGAGAAGTATATCATAATGGAGTTATAACCAAAGACGCAAAAACATAATATTATTAAATAGATGAAGCGGAGGTTAAACAAATGAGAACGTTATGATTTATTTATCAATTTCTTCTAGACAACACCGACCTGTTTTAAGCATGACACCGAACGCTCGCGATATTTCCATCATGGCCGCAGTTCCGCTTGTCGGATCTAAGGCGCCGAATACCCAAGCGTCTCTATGGTTACCCAGTAAAACATACCGATCTAAAATAGAGGTAAATGGGCTCAGTTCAGACACCTCGAATATCACAAGCTTCATTAGTAAACTGTATGATCGTTCGTCAGGTTTGTTTACGTTAACTGAACCATCCACATTACAATATAAGTTTAGTTTTCTTTTAATTAAGAAAAATAATATAAAATATATCACACTTTTCTAATCCTTTATTTCATTATCCTTTCAAACATTTTCAGATGTGACAACGCTAAGTTTTGAACACGGGTGGTAGTGATATGTGATCCAACACGCTACCATTAGACCACCGAGGCGCACCTGTACTTCAATGACGTTCCAAATACTTTGTGAATGTAAAGTTTTTATTTGATTACTTTTAGTAAGTTTTAACGTAGGGTTAACATAAATGTCAGAAATGATAATATTTTTAGCATATATGTTTTACATGGGTAAATTTTAAATACAAAGAGGATTGTTACACCGTTAAGAAGAATCCACGTGCTAAAATATAGCCTGTGGCTATTGGTCCGGACCATTGACCTGAAATAAAACTAGACCAAACACTCAGTGGTGGTTGATTGGGCCGCCATGACCAAACAGCGCTGACTTCCGGTAGGGGCAAAAACAACGTTGAAACGACTGCGCTTCGAGTTTTGAACCTATGAATGAGGACGTTTATTATGATGTGTGCATTATAATTTTGTGTATGCAGAGAATTTTTATTATCCCTGCCCTATTATATGCCATCAAATATGTAAATGTCGTTTCATACAAGTCCGTAAGTCTAGTCTAGTTGGAATCAAGCGCCAGAGACGGGCCGGGGGTTGTCGAATAGGCTAAATATAATAATAATAGTTAAGCTTAACTTCCCTCAACACAAAAACCCGCTTTATGATCTGTTTTAAATGTGTGCCTTATACCACAACCACGACTTATACAACCAACGACACAATAAGAATTAACCATTTTTATCAACTATTATTCTATGTCTTAGTTGATAAGTTCAAGCTAAATATTGCGACATTTCCTGGCAGCAGACGCATTATATACACCACGGAAACCGGAAGTGTGCCGGACTAATATAACTATAAAATTGCGCTTTCGGGTCCAGACTTATATAGCCACTTTGTCAAATAAATCACACACTGTCCTTTCGAAGTTAATTGATTTGCTCTTTTGCTTTTAGCCTTTCTAGACATCCATTAGATCCTTTTGATTGGTTTGTACATTTTCCTAACATATTTTCCTTAAACAAAGTTTATTTTGTATTATTTTAGCTTTTGAAGTATACATGATCTCGTGAGTAGTAAAACGTGTAAAACTCATTGTCAGTTACTTTTACGACACTTCTGATATACTTCTCTGTTGTGCCATTAAGATCGATCACAGTTTATCTTTTTGTCGGTTGTATTTGTCATCGTTTCTTTCTCCATCTTAATATTATTATACAAAACAATTAACCAAGATATGGTTTACTTTAATTATGTTTATCAACATCAATGATAATTATCGTTAAAATGTAAACGTTTGTCACCCAAAAAGGATCTCATCGCAGCTCTGGCTGTAGTTAATAAATTAATTTGAGTGAAAATAAATACGAAAAATGGGAAGACGTCTGCTAACAAAAACACAACACGATCTTGGTCAACAAAAGATTTTGAAACAATATTGTTAGAATTATTAGTATTAATGATATAAAAGAAGAACCCAGCCATCTTTATAGACTGTCAATAGAACGAAATTGACATCAGTGTCAGTAAATGTTTATTACAAAAGTTGTAAATAATGTATACGGTTATCTATAGGTTGTTTATTTTGAATTGGAACAATTTTTGTACCAAACTCTAATGAACAATACAAATAAACTGTGCCAATGAACAGACCTAATGAACAATGCTAACGAAAAGTGCTAATAAACAGCGCAGTAGTTTATCATAAGAACGTCAAGGCAATAATTAATAATATGATGTTTTTAATTATTTATATAATAATGTAATTATGATGATGGTTGATAATTAACAAGACTGTATATTTCACCGAGGAAGACCCAAATGATCTATCCTTTAGTTATAAATTAATTTATAATTTGAAACAGATATCATATTCGCAAGAGAAAACCATGCTAGGTATCTGAATGGACAATAAATTCACTCACACCATGACCATGACCAAAACGTTCAGCGTCCTCACTAGGTCGATTAAAATTATTACATCGAACAATATTTTAGCTAATAATTTATTTACCTGTGATAGATAATTACTCAGGTTTAATGAAATATTAACATACATACCTGGCTCTATAGCGCCCTCAATAAATCCCAATACGTTATACGTTGTTACATTCTTGGTGTGTGTCTTAATAAACATCTGAGTTTTCCTAAAAGAAATAAAATACAGATTACAGAGTTTAATGCTGGGATTCGATCCCGGGGCCTGCAATTCTGCATGAAAATGCTCCACTAACGGCATTAATGGATCGCTTTATGCACTGTTTCATGATCCTCAAATAATTTCAGTTGACCCCCCCCCCTCTCTGTGTGTGTGTGTGTGTGTGTCTGTGTGTGTGTGAGAGAAAGCAACTACGATAAACACATTTTCAATAATGGTCCAACCTCAGCAGGTACCATTTAAGCGACAGTATTCCTTTAGCTATTATTTTTTTATTCTTTTAAATATTACTCTTCTATTTTTAACCCTAAATAGGTATATGTATTGCCCCCCAAAAATAAAAAAATTAAAGAGTGATCAATGGTGTTCTTCGGGTAATTTTTAGACTTTTTGTAAGCATTCTTACCAGTCTCTGTTTTTAAAACCAGGACCGAGCCTGTAAGTTATCTTCAGTTTTCCTCGCCAATCGGGGTTCACTTCCGGTCCCGTCATGTTGCTTAGTAACACACGCGCATCATCGTATCCTATTGGTTGTACAGGTATTCGTGGCAAACTCGTTTTATTTTTCGGCCATCTGTAGGCAGATTCTAGATTTTAAGAAAAATGAGTCATCACAACATTATTGGCACATATTTAGGGATCTGTCAAAATTTAATAGAGAAATCCAATACATTAAAGAGTAAACTTTACTAGAAACATGCAATACACTCAAGACGAGTTTGATTTGAATGAGGTGATATATATATATATATATATATATATATATATATTATATATACATATATATTAATTATTATTATTATTATTATGAACAAATGGGCCCTTAATGTCTGTCCCGTCTTTTGGCATTGTTTCGATAAAACTCTCTACGCTGTACTTGTATATGTCCTGTCCTTACTTATGGCTGGATAATGCGGAGTTAAGACATCCCCCTCCATATTCAGGGTTCCTCTCTGGACCCCGGAATCTGGAAGGAACCACGAATCTGGATAGACAGCATCCTTATCGTCAATAGCATAATTTGCTGGATCACTGTACAGGATCAGTCCAATACAGCCGTATTTCTCAGCAAAAGTAGCCTGAAGCAAAGGTCCACAAACAAACAGAGTTTACTTCGTTATTAGACAAGGTAACTAGGTAATTAATTAAGTATTGTACTAGATGCTGGGACAGGATAATATATGCCTGTCTATTGTGCCGTAGGTGATAGTATGCTGGGACAGGATAATAAATGCCTGTCTATTGTGCCGTAGGTGATAATATGCAGGGACAGGATAATAAATGCCTGTCTATTGTGCCGTAGGTGATAATATGCTGGGACAGGATAATAAATGCCTGTATTTCGTGGTGTAGGTGATAGTACGCTGGGACAGGATAATAAATGCCTGTCTATTGTGCCGTAGGTGATAGTATGCTGGGACAGGATAATAAATGCCTGTCTTTCGTGGTGTAGGTGATAGTACGCTGGGACAGGATAATAAATGCCTGTCTATTGTGCCGTAGGTGATAGTACGCTGGGACAGGATAATAAATGCCTGTCTATCGTGGCGTAGGTGACAATATGCCGGGATAGGATAAATAGCGAGTTGTAGGTTAGATCTTGGCGAAACATGACAATGGAAAGGTCGGAGACTAAATGCTAGATATAAACACAGAAGATGATACGGAGTAAATGAACGAACTTTTGTTTTGTGATCGATTGTTGTCTGTTTGAGGTTGACCAGAAGCCGGGACAGCGACTTGGAGGCCAAAAGACAACGATATCACTCCGCCGTCATAAATGGGAATATTTTGTTAATCGCGGTTATCGCATAATTTGTCTTTCTTGGTGTTTTCGGTGTTTTTGTTTATTTATGCATCATAAACAGACAATGAGAAGAAGCCAACGATTTAAAACAGGCTCACAGACTTGCATAAACAACCACTTATACGGGGAGTCGGACAGTAACACCCCCCCCCCACACACACACAGACAAAAACTGTACACGTGGCTTGGTTTAATACAGACGTAACAGATAAGCCAGAGCTAGTTTTACAGTAACTTGACATTCCACTCCGTCATTGTAAAGTTTACGACTTTCAATCAAACACAAAATAGGACAATCACAATAACAACAACAACAATAACAACAACAACAACAACCCCCCCCCCACACACACACACAACAGCGCTCATATCTTCATCATTAAAGTGACATCAGTAAACAGATTAGACGTGATTCACTATTTACTAATGGCTGGGTATCCCGGAGTGAGCGGATCTCCAAGTCCGCCGCTAGACACCTTCACGTTGCCTCGCTGTACTCCAGAACCGGGCAGGAACCACGAATCTGGATACACGTCTTCAGCGTTTGTCAACAAGACATAGTCAGCTGGATCCGAGTAAAGAATCATTCCGAGACAGCCATACCTTTGGGCAATTAACACCTGAAATTGTTAACTGGATTCTAATAATTGATCCATGTCTAGGAGTGAGTGGCCTCAAAAACCTAAACAGCTATAATGTTTATACGGTCTAATGACTAATATCGATGGACAATAATCTGTCAGGTATTATTATCTTGATTGGAAGAAAGATGTCTTAAAACAGTGTTTGATTCAGGATCGTTCACAATAACTTCAAACATTATACATTATTATTTTTCAGGAATGTTAACCTGTTAATTAGAAAATGCTAAGAAGTGTATTTGCGAGATTTCGAAGTGGAAGTTACCCTTATTCATCGGAAACAAACACCCCCCCCCCGTACGCACGCGCGCGCGCACGCATACACACTGAATTGACAGTTTTGTGTTTTGTGTTACATAATATCATTCATTAAAGCGGTACAAACAAAATATGTTTCTTCGGGTGAAGGACGACTTAATTAAGGACTAATCTTAAAACAACAACTTGGTAGAAGATATGCAATTTAAATCTTTTTAAATAGACTTACAATAGGAAAGGCTAATATAGATAGAACTTCCTAAATTTGGTTATCAGTAAGTTATCATGCAATTTACATATTTAAACAAAATAACTCTCGGAAACTAAATACATACAATACTCATAGTTATGTTGAAAGGCAAGTTTACATATTTGCTGCATTTGGCAAAACGTATTCTGTTTTGAAAATTGCCTCGAGAAATAATTCATTTTTGTGGGCCTTTGTTTTAAACACCGCGATATAAATTCAACATTTGGTGCGGAAACACGAACGAAATATTAGCATATATTTTAAATATTCATTCTATAGGAAATGTAATCCGATTCGACGATCAGGCTTAATAAGGACCACGACTTACCTTATCTCCCCTGAACACCTTTCCGTATCTAGCTATACATATTTTGCCGTTAGGATCAATGTGTTCGCTTTCAGTCAACCAGATGAAGTCATCAACTCGAGCGTAATTCACATAAACCAGATCTCCCTGTAACAAAACTCACATCGTTATATAAATAATGTACAATGTACTAATTTAAGTTACTCGACGTCTATTTATCTCTGAGGACCCGACAGCTAATTACGGTATTTTGACGAAAACCTCCGGTTTAAGGTTCGAGTCATAATTGGATTTGTGGGATGTATCTTCAGAGAGTGTAAACAATTAAATTCATTCATCCAATCAAATCAGATTATTTCAGATATTTCTAGTTGACTGCCTCAAATTTGGCTCACGGCAATACATCTGTTGTCCTCCGGTTGTCTGTTACACGGCAATACATATGTTGTCCTCGGGTTGTCTGTTACACGGCAATACATATGTTGTCCTCGGGTTGTCTGTTACACGGCAATACATATGTTGTCCTCGGGTTGTCTGTTACACGGCAATACATATGTTGTCCTCGGATTGTCTGTTACACGGCAATACATCTGTTGTCCTCCGGTTGTCTGTTACACGGCAATACATATGTTGTCCTCGGGTTGTCTGTTACACGGCAATACATATGTTGTCCTCGGGTTGTCTGTTACACGACAATACATCTATTGTTCTCGGGTTGTCTGTTACACGGCAATACATATGTTGTCCTCGGGTTGTCTGTTACACGACAATACATCTGTTGTCCTCGGGTTGTCTGTATCACGACAATACATCTGTTGTTCTCGGGTTGTCTGTTACACGGCAATACATATGTTGTCCTCGGGTTGTCTGTTACACGACAATACATCTGTTGTTCTCGGATTGTCTGTTACACGGCAATACGTCTGTTGTCCTCGGGTTGTCTGTTACACAGTAATACATATGTTGGCCTCGGGTTGTCTGTTACACGGTAACACATCTGTTGTCCTCGGGTTGTCTGTTACACGGCAACACATCTGTTGTCCTCGGGTTGTCTGCTACTTGCCGTAATGCCAAGATAAATAGGACTATATCGATTCCTTAAATCCACACTTTATTGTATGTGCAAGTAATCATGGTGGTATCATATCTTTGTAGATTAAATCATATTCATCTAACATATTTACTTCACTGGCTACCTGCTTTAGAATATTTCAGATACATGGATTGTTGATCTATAAACCAAAAAGTATTGAATATTTGTAACTTTGGCATGTATCAGCTTGTTACTCATTGTGACTGCAAGTACCTTGTATTTAGTACCCATAATAATATGGTCAGTTGTTTTTTTACCCATACTAATATAGTTAGTTGTATTTGGCACCCATTCTAATATAGTGATTTGTATTTTTTACGTATACTAATTGGGTCAGTTGTATTTGGTTCCCATATCAATACGGGCAATTGTATTTCTATCCCATACTTAATATGATCAGTTGTAATTAGTACCCATACTAATAAGCTTAGTTGTATTTGTTACCCATACTAATATGATTATTTGAATGTTTTACTGATATTAATACGGTCAGTTTTATTTGTCAACTATACTAATATCATCAGGTGTATTTGTTACCTATTCTAATTTTGTTAGGTGTATTTGTTTCCGATACTAATGTCGGACTAATCAATACTACGGTTTAGCCGTATAGTCATTCCCCTTTTTAATAAAAATTACGAGCATAGTTGAAAAACCATACGGTGTTCTAACTGTTTGACAGCTATTTATTTTAATTTTAAATGTTTTAGTAATTGTGGCAAATGCGTCCCGATAAATGATTTGATAATAATAATAATAATAATAATAATAATAATAATAATAATAATAATAATGGCCGAAATGGCAGTTTTTAACGTGGCTGGCAACCTCAAATGAGGGAGACGCATTGGTCTGTAAGTTATAGCTTCCCCACGGAGACTAATTGTAAGTGTATTTAGAATTTAGAAATTATGGCATGTTCGGTGGAGAAAACCTCGCCAGTTGCCTGGCTGGATGAAAAACTCCTCCTATTATAGTGTCGCGGCCGAGGCACGAACCTGCGACCTCCCACACAGAATACCCATGTGGCCAAAGAGGCTGGAAGAAATTAACCGAATGAAATGAATTAATGCAGGCCCCAATTGTTCGTCAGGCTGAATGGTTTGGTCATCTTGTTGACCAAGAGGTCCTCAAAAACGAATTTGAGGACTACCAGTTTATGAAGATGGTGTACAGAAACCTGTTGACCGTTACTGGGATGAAACCATGAAGATAAAGATGGCAATGGGACAGATGCGGTTCCCCGCAGCACACGTACACGTAATGGTGGCTACTCTCATCTTGCCACACAACAATGCTGATTGTGAGAGAGCTTTTTCCGTTGTCCGGAGAGTGCATACAGAGTGTCGTCAGAGCCTTAACGCGGACACGCTCACATCACATTTACAGTGCAAGCTGAACAACGACAGATGATGCAATGAGTTCATTGTATCAGATGAGATGGTGGCTCTAGCAAAATGTCCCACACACGTATACAATATACAGCCCCAGTAAAATATCATGTTTGGATCTGTGTCTGCACAACAACTTGAACAAGGGCAGTCGCGATCAACGTGAATACCCGGTTCTTATAATAATTGATACCAATGATCGTGCTCCTGTTTTCGGTGAACTTATGGTTTTGTTGACACGTTTAAGGTTTTACTCATCCTAAACTGCTACATTTGTATTTAATTTCTCGGAGGTTGACAAGTATGTTATATGGTCAGTTGTATTTTTGCCCATACTAATATGGACAGTTGTAATTGTTTTCCATACTAATAGGGTCAGTTTTACTTTTTACCAATGCTAATAGGTTCAATAAGAAAACCCGAAAACTATCGGTTTATTGATATTAAATGCATAATAATTAGGTGCTAAAATTAAGTATTTTAAAGCACGATTACTCGGGGTTGAGTGGCATATTATGTTTCATTCATTTTGGGATCAACGGTTTTATTATGGTAAATTGTAAAACCCACCTTAGGTTCTCCTGACGCTGAAAAAGCATTAAACGGCGGCACAACATCAGACTGGTTCTGTTCTGGATCAAGGATACTCTCATATAATTGTGTCGTGAAGAGATCCCGGTCGTTGACGTCTTTTATCACGATCCGGTTTGGAGAATCCTGTTCCGGATACGACAGCAGAACATCGTATGGATAAATCTGGACCCGATCCAGAACTGCTTCCGTCTCCCAGAAACGTTTTATCTCGTCAGCTGTCTCCTTATCAGCTGGTGTACCGGCCATATGGGGCTTAGATGTCAAATGTCTGTTAAATATAGTAATAATAATAATAATAATAATTATTATTATTATTATTATTATTATTATTATTATTATTATTGTCATCATTATCATCATAATTTTTAAGGATATTTACTAGTAGATAATTGATAAATAAAAACATGGTATGATTGATATAGTAAACTATATAATAAAACAGACGGTGGTAATGTAGCATAATTAAAAACCTAATACAGAAATGAAAAATTGAATTGTTGTATTTGTAAATATAAACAAAATCCGTGAGAAACTAGTTTTTGTTAACAACTCCTAACAATAGATCAAATATATAAGTCTAATATTGGAACATGATCAATGTTTATTAAATTATCACAGAATATCTCGGATAGACACTGCCCGAAAACATTATGCCGTGTGTGTGTGTGAGTGTGGGGGGTGTTGATATTTTATTTCTACACTAACAATAACTAATACATTATTACCAAAAACAAAAAATGTACTAGAAAATAATACCCCAAAAAATTATGCTGATAAAATTGAATAATAAACTGTTCACGTTATTATTAATTTATATAGCACAGATATAAGTTACTCGTAAATTATTGAATGCATATATTTATTACTTTTCTGATAAATATATTAATTTATTTGTGAAGATGATAAATTATGTTTTGATTATCCTCAAGACCACGATGGAATTAATTGTTTTCACTTTCTTGTGCCATGCTGGTATGTTAGTTTATCTCTGTATTTTAGTGTTGTTATATGTATTTTAGTGTTGTTATATGTATTTTAGTGTTATTATATGTATTTGCAATAGTGTACAAAATAAATCAAATCAATTTAAATAAAATTATGTTACGGAAACTTAGTTACGAACTTTCACCGTTACGGAAAGTGAATATTTTTTCCCTGATATATATATATAAATAATGTTATAATTATGCAAATTTAGATTATTTTATCCCCGAAAAGAGACAAGAATATGTTAAAATAGGACATACCTCTGTAACGGTCACCATATAACGAATAATTCTAAAAATGTATTCGGTATATGATAATAAACTTCTAATATCGGCTACAACAAGAATCATGTGTCAGTAATGTCATGTTTTACGTGATGAATAAATTAAACAGACTCTTAGTCTTAATTAGAATTTAAATCTTGATTAGAAACATATTAATTTGTGTATATTCTTCTCTCTCTCTGTGTGTGTGTGTGTGTGTGTGTGTGTGTGTGGGAGAGAGAGAGAGAGAGAGAGAGAAGAGAGCGCTCCAGTGGCCTAGCGGTTAAGCACCCAGCACTTTGTGCCTAGGGTGACAGGTTCGATCCCATCAAGGGGTCGAAACTTTTCCAGAAATTTTTTCTCGACTCATAACATTGTGGATGGCTGACCACGTTAAATGTCGCTGCCATCTCCACTGAATTATTTAAAAAAAATAAAGGGGCACGTTAAAGACCCCTTGAGGACGTAAAACACTCTGGCAGTGACCACCCTCAGGGTATTTCGGCTCCATCTTTCCGTACTGTTACCCTGTGAGTGGTGGTGGAGTTATTTTCTCAATCACTCCAACATAGAGGCTGTGCTGATTAAGCGACAGCCTGGGGATTCTCTCAGAAAAAAACAAATAAATCAATCAATCAATATATATATATATATTCTTTCTGTTTAATACGTGTAATGTCCATTATCTGGTCCTGACACAAATTAGCCATATAAGATTTCTCTAGTCTACCATCCGTCATATAATATAATATCCGTACTATTTTTCCTCAGAACCAGTGGAAATAAATGTTTTCACTTGTTTGCGCTATCCTGGTATTTTAATGTATTTACGTATTATACTATTATATGTATTTAATTTTTTTTATGAAATTCACAACAACAAAACTATCTCAAATTTATTTTCCAGAGTGAGTAGTTTTTGTTTATTCTCGACGCTGACATATACGACTGAAAGGCTATGCTTCTTAGATAAATGAGACGAAACATCCACCAGACAAGACACTGAAATTCCTATTCTACAATGCAGCTCAACTTCGTTTGCGATATCGAGCGGGGGGTGTTGTTATAATTAAATTGATACTGCTTATACACTGTCCTTACTATATTTGGCAGTAAATCACTTAGTTATTGAATCCTCCTGATGGTATATTTACAATTTCATATGAACACACACACACACACACACACACACGAGAGAGAGAGAGAGAGAGAGAGAGATGTTTGTGTCAATGACTAAATAGTAAAATAACTGGCATACAGAGTTCAAATCAAGGTCACAGAGTCAGAAAATCAAGGTCATAGCTGTAGGCTGATATCGTGTAGTTAAAGAAGTACTTTGCTCAGGTTTGGCTATGGCCAATGTATACTGCCTGTTTTAAAGTCTATGGGTTTCTCTACCGATTACTACTGGCATTTCTGGCATTTAGCAACGAGAAAGCATATTTTATAGTAAAATTCCACCAGATTTATCAGTATTATTTGAAGCCATTAATCTCCAGCTCCAAGATTTGTCAGCCAATCAGCGAGCGATACGTCACCAGTGCTTAGCCACCGACTTTCGGTTATGGGTCCAACATGTAAACATACCGGATTCTTGTGTTGGATTACTTTGTATATTGTCATAATTACCCCGTTATGGCCTCAAATATTCCATTTTATGATTTTGAACCAGTACATTATAATTCTGAATGATCAATTACTGAAAGTACTAAGAGTGACATTACACACATGCAACACATTTTATTGAGACAGCTAATTAATATATACCCTTATCAATATAAGATACGGTTTAGACAAAAAAATAAACATCTACATATAATTTCATGGAGTTCACTTCACAAACTGAAGTCAATTTGACAAAACATTCATCTTCTATATTCATTATAGTTACAAGCTCAATATGTATATTTCAAGGCAATTCAAATAATTCCACTTCAATGTTCAGTCAGTATTAAAACTAATTTGGTCCATGAATAAAAAAATACAAAGACATGAATGTTGAAAACACAGCAATGAAGATGGGCTGAACTGCATCAATCTCATACATATGTAACTGTCTAGTTAAAACCATATATGACAATTAAAGGAGTAAAAAATGTGTTAATATGTATTTCATTCATGAATATTAGGGGGTTGATTATAGGTAATTAATACGTAAAAATAACTTACTACCGAGGCAAGTTGCACAAAACAAAGCAATATTTTCTTGTATATTTATACATTATCCATATAATCCACCCAATCTTCATGAATTAAATATGCATGCAATAACACATTGTTTGATTAATTTATTGGCTGTAATTAAACAATTTCTTATTTAAAATAGACATATTTCACTAGTTTGTGAAATGAACATGTACGTGTTACACGTTAATGCTTTTAAGCTAATTAAGATTCAAGAAGGAAGTATTTGTTGGCTGAAAGTTACTTTGTAGCTCAAAATAATCAACTTAATTCAGATGTATCTTGCTAAATTGGTTGGCAGATAATTAAATAGTCCATGATACATTTCACATTAGGCACCATGTGATTTTGTATCAATAAATATAACTAAAGTGCAAACATTATGTGGTACAAACATTAGGAATTATTTTTTCTTTGAGGGAAACATATTTTAAGGGAGTTAATATGGCAAGTACAAATGTGTCCATGTTACCTAAATGAGTCACCAACTACATGGACCTAGTCTTATTTGTTTAATCCTGTACAAAGATGACCATCTATGTAACCATAACAAAATGTGAAAAAATCAGGCTTGAAATGGCATTGACAGATCCGAACTTGTCTCGCAGGGGGATGAAATAATTTTTGTTTCTTCAACCAAATATCCAATTTAAATTTATTATCTCATGGCAGCGTGAAAAAGGAGTAACCAGGATTTGTTTTCTCCGTAAGCAGACAGTTTGGTGTGCAACAAATCAGCATTTTGATGGTTTTTCTGCTCCTTAAAACATACAAGGATATACGAGATGATTCACAGAGCTAAGCACTGGTGGCATCACAAGGCAAGGTCAAGGTCGAGAAAATAAATGGCGCCAATTTCGAAGCTCAGTTGCCGCAGAATATCAGACCGTCTTCCATGCATGAAAACTATATTAAAACGCAGCAGTTTTTATACATAAACATGTTGATAATAACTTTTATTTAATGATTGACAACATAGTGTAAAGAAAAACGTCATTTATTGATATGGAAATAGAGCAAAGTTCCCCTTTAAGTGTAATCAATCAAAAAGTTGTATTTGCGTATATTTTCTGCGACACAACTGCCGAGATAAAAACAAAATTATCATCAGATACGGCTCTTGGGTTTATTTATCCCATTTAATAAAATTAGTTATAAAAATATTAATAACAAGATGATTTTTTAGATTTACCAAAAGGCATTTGATCTACGAAACTATTAATAACTTCAATGACCTTAACAATTGGAAGAAACACAATCAACAGCTGATGGGCAGCTGACATACACCTGTTTAGACACGAAAACATTAAAATAAGGCTGGTATTAGCAAGCAGAATTTGTTTTAAACAATTACAATAATTAATGAACAAAGAGCTCTGTCGAGTGTAAAAATATTAAACCAATTAATGAAGCTAGGCTATTTTTGTTTTCTATTTGTTTCTTTATAAATGGCCTGGAAATTCTACTAATATTATCATCATTGCTTTAAACCGAAATTTTTATCTTGTATGTAAATAAACAATCATGAGAGAGAGGGGGGGTTTGTTAGAGGGTAGGACTCGTAGCCGAAGGGTCGCGGGTTCGAGGCTCCGAGATCTGCCAGCCCGTCATGTGGCGACTGGTTCACTCATCATCCATAAAAAACGAGAACCTGATAGGACGTGATGGCTATGTGTTTGAATAACGCTTAGTGCCTTTAATGGAAGCATGCTTTGTCTGCTGCCTCGTGAGTTGAGATGTGTGCTGGGTGGAAACAGGTCTGAGTCATGGATAATAATATTGTACAGCGCCTCAGAACAGGGTTACCTTGTTCTGGCGCTATATAAACATGCATTATTATATCATACAAACAAGTATATAATTGTTTTGGGTCTTTAATAGTTTTATAGAGTATTCGTTTATAAATCAAATCAAATACTAACTTATCTATAGAGAAAAATGGACAAAAATCGTTAAACATAAATACAACTTAAAGTTGAACTCTGTAACTTGTAGAGTAGTTTTTTGTGTGTGTTTTTTTTATAAATATTTTTATATTAATATCATTTCCATGTAATCATTTTTCTTGCTGATTGAAGGAGTTTTTAACGAAAACAGTTACAGTACTATCAGCCTATGAACGTCACACATGGATCTAATTTGTTGTGCAATGGCAGAGATTAGAGTTATTTCCATAGGAATGGCCCTTTATTTTCTAGAAAATAAATGGGGGGGGGGGTGGGGGGTGGGATTGTTAACCTGAAATAAGTTGGGATATATTTATCACCGAAACAAACATCTTCGGGAGAGGTAAATATGGAAAATTAGTGGCAGATCTAAAAAAATGTAAACATACAAAAACAAACAAACAAACAAACAAATAAATAAACAACACTAAATAATAACGTTTAAGAATTCTCACCCCTAAAGAAAATCTGTTAATTATTATTCAGGTTTTTTTCCATTTATTTTTATTAGACGTCTAAACGTCAGAAGCATGGAATAATTAAATCGTCTATGATCTGGTTGTCTAAACCTGAGAACTAAGTCACCTTAAAGTTAAAGGTGACTTGATTCTCCAGTTTAGACAACCGGATCACAGATGATTTAATTATTCCATGCTAGTAGTAAATCAAGCCTCGATGTATCACGGTGATATCAATCAACATTCACCCGAATTTGACTTTCAGTTGAAGTCAAATTCGGGTGAATGTTGATTGACGTCACCGTGATACATAGATTTACTGCTAGTTCACTCCTAACAACAAACGCATCAAATTGTTACCTACTTGAGATAATGTCTTATATTTTCCGGATTCACTTCGTCAATCAGCCGGCGTGAGATCGTCTCGTCGGCATCCTTGGTCAGAGACTGTAACCGATCAAGGTTGTTTCCGGTATCCGGAATATGGCTAAAGAAGCCTCCGAGAAATCCGAAGACAAATCCGATAACGAGAAGGACCAGACAGAGAACGGCGAGTGACAGCTTAGACAGGGTCATTATGGAAGATATCGGCCAGTTTAGACGTCTAGTGTTGTTCGCCGTCTATAAGATGTGTTCCAAATAACGGAGGAAGCTAGTGACAGGTTGTCCTTTTGTTCTTGAAGTGATCAGAACTCTTGATGGTTCTACTTACAAGTAACAGCTGTCGGCTGTAGTAACAGCTGTCGGCTGTTACCCGCTGATCTTCGTCCGACTAAGCTTTGGCTACGGTGTGTGTGTGTGTGTGCGCGCGCGTGCTCTGGATATTCCGGATTTGAATTATTATCGCAGCGGGTCGGCTCCTTAATTGGACCTTGAACTCTGACCCTATGGACGCCATCAGACAAGTTACGATAATCAGATATTGTTGAGAGATGACCGGCATCCTGGTGATCCAAAGATACGTCAGGATTTCAGTAAGATCGTTATCACCGCAACATCTCCCTTCTGGATATATACATCTCTCATCATCATACAATACCCGTTTGCTCTCTTCAGGGGGTTAATAAAACTCGGTATTAAAGATACCCCCCCCCCACAACCCAACACGGCATCGTGATATCTATAATCTTTCATCCACCTGATATCTCGGGTAATCCAGACACATATTCTAAGAAGTATCTATGTCACGACTCACATAAAATGGCCAGATGATATATTTAATATAGTAACCCCACAATGGGGACCAGATTACTAGAGGCACATTGGGTATCTCATGAACATGGTCTTAGAGTTTATGCCTTTAAAAGTTTTCTTTTATTCGAGTATTTACTGTACTGGGCTTTTTAATGTCTACATCTAAATCTACATTATTATCCGCAAGAATCGATTTTTTATAGTCACTGGATAATGTCAGCAATTATACAACAATAATACTAGTGTGTTTATAAATTGTCGGATAGAAATTGTGGCTAATTGTGATAGTAGTAGTAGTAGTGATGATGATGATTGGTATTTTACGGCCACTTTTGTGCACATGGTAGGCTAAATGGGTCGAGCGACCTCCAAAGGTAATGAAGCGAAGTCAAAGATGAAACAACCTTAGGATATGCCCACGCCGAGGTTCGAACTCAGATAGTAGTGATCTGTAATCTAACGCACTACCAGTTAGACCACGGAGGCGCTCTAGTAGTAGTAGTAGTAGTAGTAGTATCAGTGTTAGTAGTGGTAGTAGCAGCAGTAGTAGTAGTATTATAGTAGTAAAGGATAGTAGTAGTAGTAGTAGTAGTAGTTAGCACTAGTAGTAGTAGTAGTAGTATAGTAGTATCAGTAGTTGTAGTAGTAGTAGTATCAGTAGTAGTAGTAGTAGTAGTAGTAGCACTAGTAGTAGTAGTAGTAGTAGCACTAGTAGTAGTAGTAGTAGCACTAGTAGTAGTAGTAGTAGCACTAGTAGTAGTAGTAGTAGTAGTAGTATAGTAGTATCAGTAGTTGTAGTAGTAGTAGTATCAGTAGTAGTAGAGTAGTATCAGTAGTAGTACTAGTGCTAGTAGCATAGTAGTAGTAGTATAGTAGTATCAGTAGTTGTAGTAGCAGCAGCAGTAGTAGTAATGTTAATACTACCATAAATATTAACATCATTATGATCATTGTCCTACTATCATTATCTTCATCATTATCACTATCAACTTTATATCCATTTTCAAGTTTCATTTAAATTCACCATCACAACATTTGATAAATTAAATTACTGAAATGTTAACAACGAGAATGCCGAAATAAAATAAATAAATAAACTAAATCACACACACACACACACACACACACACACACACACACACACACACACACACACACAACCATTGTACTTGACACAAAATCACAACCAATACATTCTGTGATATGTTCCCGTCAATAATTTCTCTTCCCCCCCCCCCCAGCTCGGCCCGAGTATAGTTAGTTAGACATGGTTAGACCAATATCTAAGTTATTATCGGCGAGTAAAATTAGATTGATGGCTGTTGTAGTAATTAACCATCTCATTATATCAACACAAATATGGCGGTCTTTCATCAGTGGTCATATCAGTTTCTTATCGTCTTTGTTTGTGTTGGTTTATCTGTTAAATAGACTCCCACCAGTCTGAAATAACAGACACTACAGTTAAATCTGTTTATAGCGTCTTTATCTTGGACGAAACATACCAAGAGTTCTTTGGGCAGCTGCTAGGATACACCCCCCCCCCGTGGCAACTGAGGTTTGGGAAACGCTAGGTCGTAGGAACAGTTTACTTAATGGATAAGGCGAGACTGATACAAAGTAAAACTCTACTCTATTAATCTGGTTTGATATGTCATTCACGAAGAAACAGATTGTAAATAATTTATTGATTACTAACGCGCGGGAACTATTTCGAAATAAAATTAATATTTTTACGAGAAGCCTTGTTGTAACCAAGTGTAAACGACTTTCGTTACTTTAATTTATTTCATCATATTTCCGTCATCTTTATGTCTGAGCTCACATCACTTGGTGGCGCCATCGACCCACAACACTTAATAAAACCAATTTTAATCACCAGGTGGATCCTGTTTCCAAGTCAAACGTTATTAATATTATCTAATCTTCGGGCCACTTGGAATGTTTACAGTAATTATGATGGACGTAATTACTAATGGATTAAAGAGTACCGAAGAAAAACATCCGCGCCTTAAACTTACTTTAACAACACCATTCTCACCGAGGAAGATTAATTCACTTGGTGTATATAACAAACTGTCGGCAAACCAAATACTGAGACACCATCGAGAGTCTAAGAACATCCTCACACGTGCTCTGTCAGCGACAGCTTGGGATAAATCCCCAATCTACACAAACAAACACACACACAAAATAATGAGCTCCGGTGGCCTAATAGTTAAGCACCCGGCACTTGTTGCCTGGTCTTTTGCCCTTCAATCTTTAGCTCCATCAGTAATAATTTGTTGCGTATATTTTTAATTTGCTACAGTTCATAAAATTATTAAGATAAATAAATAGGTCTATGAATAATTAAAAATAATAATTATAATACATAAATTGGTAAATGTCTTTTACAAGATAATTTTCATGCACTGTATATATGTAATATAAATAATGTTTTCTTGTATATATATCAATTATAGTTAAGGAGACACTCACTGGAACTAAGAACATTCATATTTCTCGGATGACAGTTTTGAGTAATTAATAAATTGAATTACTACAAATAGTTCTGTGCATGTCATACATCTATTTTGACAATCATGAAGATAATAACAAAGGTGATGTGAAAGGGTATAATAAAGGGTATACTTATACTAAAAGGTGTTCAAACAAGTCAACAGTCAGGTGGGAATGTGTCCAGCGTAGAGGTCAAGCGTGTAAAGGGGCTCTAAAGGGCAAAATACCTAAAGGGCAAAAGATCGAGGGGCAAAGCAATTTTTACATAGTATTTTTTTTATAAAATTATTTTAAACATAAATTATAATTCACCACCTCGACATCAAAACGACAACAACAGAAAACGTGACATCCCGTCAAAAAATTAAACGGAAAACTTGACATATATTATAATTTGTTTTTAAAATATGTTAATTTTCTAGGTCATACAGTCTCTCTGGATATCGCTCTTTCGTCGGTGAATGCGAACTGTAAGCACTTTGACACGTACAATCTTCAACTGTACAATAATTGTTGATATTTGGCCAGTTTTTATGTGTACAATTATATTACATGAAACTTTTGACGAAAACAATTTCTTTTGGCACTTATTTTTGTAAATTACAACTAATATATATAGAGATATGTTTACTAAATTTGTATGAAGTACGTACACCACGTTCATTGTCTGTCTCTTTCTTTACGTGGTTTTAAATTTTAACTCCCTTTTTGTACAAATGGAAATTCTTTAAATATTTTCCCATCGCCAGTAGAACATTCGTTATATGTAGTTCAGCTAAAAATCGAACTATTATGGACATAAATGATAGCGCACCCATAATATTATACACAAATACAGCCTTATCTTTTTCTGAAGCAGAGACGGACATCTAACAGAGTCTATATAGAACTAGATATAGTTATCTATAGCTAGATTTTACGCTGTTAACTTAATTTATTGTATTTGCTTTAAGATCCAGTGTCATGACCCAGTTATCCGAAGTTTACTTTAATTCTAGTAGGCCTACAAATGTTTTAAATCAAGAGAGATTTTCGTTATATAACCTGCTGTTCTCCGTGATCCCAACCAAGGTCATTAATTATTCAATCTGACCAACGTACGTACGTACGTGTGTGTGTGTGTGTATATATATATCTGAATAAACACCCCCCCTCCTCTCTCTCTCTCTCTCTCTCTCTGTGTGTGTGTGCGTGTGTGTTCTTGTCTAGGTAAGCTTCTGTTTGTGTACTACATGATGGAGCACGTACCCAGCGTAGTTGATTTATTTACTGTGATCGTCCCACATCACTTGGATAAAAGCTGCAGCAGCATCGCACCGCAATAGCTGATATCCAGATGGCACCACAACGCTGTTTGTATTTTTCGTCCCGCATCACGTCGTCGTAAGCTACAGAATCGGTATAGCCTGTGATCGCTCTCCAATATTTGTGATCATTGTGATAGGCGTAGTTCGTTTGATTTCGCTAGCTTCCACTTCTGATGAGTTTTTCAAATGTTGTCGTGTTGTTGTTGTTTGCTTTTATCAGCTCTTACACACGTGATGCTCTTAATGTCTAAATTAACACGTATCAATTTTTTATTGTTAAGTGTCAACAATTGTAAGTTTGAGATTGTATATTATAGTGTTATGTACAGTGTAAGTTTTACAGGTTACTGTTCTCGAAGTAGACCAATACCATATCTCACATCTAAGGCTTAGGTAATATTAACGAGTACAGAGACAGTTGGACGTTTTCTTGACTAGTGAGTGATCACATCATTTCAGACACTCGTTATTAGTGATTAGTTCATTTTCAGCAATAAATGTTTTCATCTAGAGACTTATTTTAAGTTCTCCATATTTCATGAACTGAATCCCTTTCTACAAATCAGTCGCAGTTTCTTCGTCGTAATGTTGAATGTCTCTTGCTACAGTTACCGCTTATAATAAAAGTAATTTATTAGAAAGTGTTATGAGAGACACCATTGGTGTTCCTTATTAATTAATCGATCAAAACAATGGTGTACGGATTTTTTATGATATGTAATTATCAAATATTTTCATTCATTTTAATGTAATTTATAATATACATGAACATCCCTGGAAAGTTCCACGAATGTTCGGAAGATCGTAAACATAATAGCTCACCTGGACAATCAACATATTCAAGTCTGGATCTACTGGTCTCTCTGTAATATGTAGAGACAAATAGATTAAGTCTACTGATATATTGTATGATTCAGTACAACAATACAAAAATCTCCCGCTGATGATATATTAAAAAAATTCCTAGTTACAACTATCACTGGTATATGAAATCTGAAAATATGTATGTCTCATGCATTGACCTGTCAATGGCCTCATGGATCATATAAGCACGAACCTAGGTGCTCGAATTCTGCAGCCACCCACACTACCACTTTGGCAATGGCGTTCCCCTTTATTGGCCAAAGAACGTTGGATTTGACTTTAAATATCAATAAAATTACTACAATGCGATTTACTTTACAGCGATTATGTTTACGAATATGTTCCCGGCTATCGTCAGTGTCCCGGGGATACTCAAATTAACTTTGACCCCCGGGGGTACGTAACACAATACATTCGACCGAATTGATCCAGTTAACCAAATCTGACAGTAGTGGTGATCAGAAGAGATAATTCGAGTTGAAGAATCCGGAACTGCTAAAATGGTCTTCCGTATTATATTCTAGATAACAAGAGTCTGAGCAATATGGCAATTTTTATTTGTTACGAACAATACAGATGTGCTGTCAATATAGCATTCGCTTGCAAATTAATAACTGCGTTAATATTTTTCTAACTTTTATTACTATAACTATATTACTATTATAGCGTCATCACGTATATAGGATAACTAACATGTCAGAATATCAGATTAATTCATTAATGATTGACAATAATAAAAATGAATATGATTATAAACCCATCATACCAAATTATATTACATTAACACCGTATTGATACTTAGTAATAAAGCACACACACACACACACACACTACCAATCACAGCATAATAAATTGGAAAAACACACCAGTAATATCTAATTGTACAATAAATGCAGAATAAGAACTTATTCTAACCATTAATTGGACTATCCACGAATTAGACTGATTGAATACAATCAACTTTCAACAATCGATAAATCATTTTGTATGAATATTTTCCTTCTCTAAATGTTCTTGGTGAAGACGCTTTGTGTCAAGCATGAAACATTTACTTTACATGTTTACTTTACATGTGAAACACCTTATGTAAATTTATGCTGAGTAGGTCATCAAAAGTATAATCATAGTATTTACTCATTTTGATAATAATATTCACTGAAAGGACAGTACATTATGGAATTTCGACAACAGGAAAGACACCATATCTAATAATATCAAGTGACCGAGAAAAGCCAAAAGAACAACACATTATTATAAATAATTACAAGCACATATGGTCTGGGACTAATTAGATATCTCCTATAGAAGTAATTAAACATTTGCCCCACAATCAGAAATCGGGCAATAACTTTTAATAAGCAGACAATCTTAAACACAACGTCCTGTCAGATTATTATAATTAGAAATGTTATTTGAGAATTTAAAAATAAAACCAAATATGCAAAACACGATAGATATATCAGATATATTAATTATTACTAGCAGGCTTTTATATTTACATACCCATTGAAACTTGACTAGTACCAGTTAGGATTGGCCTATTTATGATGCATGACAGAGATACAAAGAAGCTACACTGGATGATTACTGAGTCAATATACTCAACAATAAAATACATCTGCTAAATATATCACATCTTCCTATCTTTAGTAAGCTGTAATTGAATATGTATTTTTCTTAACACTGCCATATTAAATCTTGTTGGTTTAAAAATGAATTGCTTTGTGCGTGCATGCATATATATATATATATATATATATATATAATCTTTGTTCCACAGTTGTTCTGCACAGGCTGATAAAAGCAGTGTGTGCCTTCATTTTGTGTATTACATGCTACAATAAGTTAAATAAAATGCAGTAGTAACTCTAAGCTAAAATATAAAATTAATATGAAACAAAGAAATATTCACACAAAAACATGTAAAATCAAATATATCATAAACAAAAATAGAATTTCAGATCTTTAAATCATAATGCACATTGCTTTAGATTCTGACAATAGCAAACAACATAAAGTTATATAATTTACAATTATCATTGTTACAACTATATTTATTCAGCAATTATAATTGAGTAAATAAATTTATTTAACCAAATAGATTACAATTAAAATATATCGGGCCCATTAAGAGGGATAAAAATAATAATTACAGTCCTGATAAAGAAAAAATACAGTCCTAGCTGATGTATAAATATACTTTCAAATGTTTTAAACACAATTATACTATATATATATATATATATATATATATATATATAATAATTCAAGGAGATTATTATAAGTAATTAATACATTTTATCAACTAGCCAAAACAAGAATCATTATTTGGATGAATATGATAACAAACAGCAATTATAACATGTTTATATTCTAATTTAAAAGAGATACCTACCTTTTCTGTCCTTTTTGGTGCCGATAGACCTTTATCTAGGTTTGAATACTTTTCTGAATGTTTACCTTCCAGAAAAGCAACTGACTGTGACAGGAATTTATTTTCTGTATAAAATCCAATATATTGGTTACCAATATGATAATGATATTATATCATTAATAACACCTGACATTGACAAGTAGATTAATGCTACTTAAGATCAAAATGAAAAAGTACAAAATATGGCACATCATACCCATAAGGTGAAGTTCAATGAATAAATGCAATTAAAAATGCTAACTATCCACACAACACCTGGAATATAATTCATCGATATCAAGGGAAATAATTAAGGGATAGTGATTCACCTAATATACAAACAACTCTTAAAATGCTTTCTTTGCATTAATAAACAAGTTTTGTACAACTGGCTTAAGGTAGGATGTGTGCACATGCATGGGCCTACACACACACACACACACACACACAAATTATCATTTTATCACAGTGATATGATCAGGAAAACATTTACAAACCTATATAGCATCTACTGGTACACATATACATTTATATCAATACACACTCACTGATTATGTTTGTTGTCAAGTGAACCAGCCTAGACGGTGAATAACAACGAAAAGGACCCACCATGAGATGGTTATTATTTTGAATTGATGAAACATTCAGGAAAGACTTGGGATGTAAACTCTACTGAAAAGTAACTTATGAAGAAGCTGACTGATTAGCCAATTAAAGCATGCACACACACACACACACACACACACACACACTATACAAGACGAATAGAAATAATCTGTGTTACTATAGATTCCTTGCTGTTTAAAATATAAAAATCTAGACTGTAACTACTATAATCAGCTTTTATTTCAAATCATCCATTAAATGTTAATTAACTCGTTTGGAACAAGACATTCTCCATCAGGCTTTATCCGGAGGTATGCTAATGCATTAATCACGACAAACGTATACCAAACGAAGAGAAACTAGTAAAACACCTGACACAAACAGCGTCTGAGTAACTAAAGCACATACACTAACAAATCTCCTTGCTAATTATAAACAGCTGATGATTTAGTCGGCTTAAACGAGATTCCAGAGCTCCATTCAAATCCTGGATTTCATCAACGTTTTGCACAATCCAGTTATCCTCAACTGATTTGGGGGCCAGTACAAAAACATGCTAATATTATTAATTTTTCTCACATTTGATATTCCCCCACAAAGTCTCTAGCTGATCCCCATACTGTACTGATTGGTAGCTATTAACTAACTTTATAATGGATAGCTTATTCTTGTGACTGAACGAGTTACCTTCTTTAACAGACCACCCTCCCCAGCATACCACCTCTCTTAAAAGTCCCATTTTTTCTTCTTCTTAAGCAATCATTGCAAAAATAAGAACCTGCCTTGATAACGCCTTGTTAATTGTCTATTCAAGTTTATCCAACAATCATCTCTTAAGACAAGGTTTCACATAACTACATTTCATCAGAACGAATATATATATGCCTACAAATGGACAGTTACAACCACTAACAGCTAGTGTCTCCCAGCTTTATATGGTTTTGTGTTAATCACACTCCAGTACAAATGTTATGAGGAATTTATATAAATATGATAAATACCAAGAATAAAACCACTGACAAGACAAAGACAAATTGTTATGGCAACCAAATATAAACATTAGTGCTTTAAATCTACTTAAAAGAGGGTTGGAGAGAATCGTACATGGAGTGTTAAATGACGTAATTGTGTGCTTGTGCATCCATGTGAGTGTGTATGCATGCACACAAGTGCATATCTGTGTGTAAACGACACGACAGCATAAACATCCATTACCCAAGAAGCAGCACCAACACACGATATGCAGTATTAGCGTATGCACACAAGCACGCACACACCACCACAACAGATATACACAGCTTACAACATCACTTCATTAAACTCAATTATCCAAAAGACTTCCCGTTACTCATCATTATCATCTAGGAAGACACCATTAGGTGTAGCATCAGCGGCCACAATCATCTTCTCCTTCATCATTTTCATCATCTTGGTGTGACCTCGTTTTTCTGCCTCATCCATTGGACTAGTACCAAACAGATCCTTCTGGTTAGGATCGGCTCCAACAGATATCAGATACTCGGCTACCTCCTCGTTATTGACGGCTATGGCCTAGATACATAAATCAAAATAACGACATTAGTCCCGACCTCATTTATACAGTATGAGACTGGGCTAAACTAAATAAACAACAACTTTAATAATAAATAGTGGGTTGAGGAAGTTCAGTCCTGACTGTGTCAGACCATAAACTAGGGGGTTCTTACGTTCAGAACCTCCAAGTTGTGAGTTGTGGAACAGTAGATCGCATTCCAACCAGGCACTCATTTGAGTCATCCAGTGAGCCCGATTACGGGGTTATTGGAATGCCCACTGAAGACCATAGTATTAGCCATGATGTAAAGATACTAGAAGTTCCGTACAATTGCTCTCAAACAGGCTTAAGAAATGAAAAAAGTACCTAGAGCTGACACCAATGAATGGTATACTTCCAGGAGGGTCACACCAGATTGTACAACCTGGTATATGAACCAGAGGCAAAATGCTAATTTCTGAATCATAATGAAACTGCAAGGTCCTTAGATTGGCAGCACTAAACTTGCATCACAGGACAAAGAAAAGACAATAGTGATCATACATAAGATTTAAAATAAAAGCATCAGTGTTTCAATGGTGATATTTTAACTGTGATTAGACACTGTTGTTAGCATTATGTGGCTCATTTTTGTGCTTTATCGTACAGAAATAAAACTAATATAACACACATGATTTTTCAAGTTTGTTTAGTATATGACAGTCATAATGCAACAACCATTTTATAACAGCAGCAACCATTAATAAACTTGTTTCTCACAAACATGCTCCCTTTCTCTCTTACTGTGTGTGTGTGTGTGTATGTATGATAAGCATAAATCAGTGACATATCTGTTTAAATATATATACCAGGGGATGACATCAGGTTTTAACATTAATTTGCCATGTTGGGTAAATAATATAAAATAAGGGTGCAAAAAAAGTTGCCCCGCTTACTAGGTGGTTAGGTTTTATCTAAGCTAGCTGCCTGATGACTTCTGGGAAGTATGCTTTGAATCGTTGCATCCCTCTTGGTATAACTGCCCTGAATTATGTCAACGAGCTACGTGTTTTGCCAGACTAGATGACCATTTCCTGCTTTACTGACCAATGTTTTGAATGCAAGAATTCATTGGAAAATCTCAAATAAATATTTGAATCATTAACATGGAACCTTGATGCCACTTCGCACAACCGACAGTAGCTTTTATATTGCTTGACATCATAATTAGGTTGCTAGTAGCAATTGGGCATAAGCTACTGTCGAACCATAAAGTAGTCATTTCTGCCATTCAATATTCAAGGACTTTCTTTTGTGTTTGTGTGTTGTGGTTCAGCTTTTCTTATTACTGTAAATACGTTTTGCTGCTCCATAACATCTAAACGTGTAGCACAAACTGACAGAAACATTTATGAGAAGTGTCCTGCAATAACATCTTGATGCCACAATGAAAGAAAGCGCAATCTTATTTGTGTAACAGCCGTAAAGAGAGTACCATTACCAAAAAATGCAGAAAATAAATTAAAGGAAGTTATGCCGCTGGAACAAGCCCAACATCACAAACAAGACAACACTCAAGTCCTTTGAAGATTAATGATTTCTTATACTACATCTGGCAACCAAAATTATCCATGAAAATGATGATCCTGATGATTTCCCTTAACTCCTGTCTTACCAATTTAGAAACCTCAAAATTACACTCCAACCAATAAACATTCTTAAATTTGTTTTAAGGTAGAACCAAGTTTAAAAAAAAATATAATTAGATATAAAATTGTTGGTATGTACTATCATTAGTCATTTCAGTGTCAGGTATTATATATTTTTTCAATACATTTAAAGTAATATTTTTTCCAGCCTGCCCCAGCTATACGTTTTTCATAATCCATATCATTTTTCTGTAAAGGAAAGTTGCATACAAGCACATTATTTGTATTATAACAGAAATGACCATAAGGACTATATGTGTATGTGTCACAAACTTAAATATTTCAGTACACACCAGATGAAGGGCTGTCCTTCCATCATAATCTCCTTGGTTAACACTAGCACCAGCCTGTATCCATGCCTTTAAATTGGTTAATGATTCTTGTAGTGCTGAGCTAAAAATATGTGAGAATATTTGTCAGTCTATCAGTCATATTATATATCAACATATTTAATCTTATACGTCTGATATATATATATATACTGACAAATACATTTGGCACATAAAATCAGATTTCAAGAATGTTATAAAAAATATTTTATGTGCATACTTGCAGAGATGCATGCCTAATGCAGTAGCTGGCACTCTCAGGTGAGCTCCAGCATCCATCAATAGTTTGATGACATCAAATCTAGCAAATCTCACAGCATCATCGAGTGGTGAATGACCAAATCTATCACGAACATGAACTGGTGCACCATATTCAAGAAGATACTTCACTGTGTTGTGATGACCTTCACATGCAGCAACATGAAGTGGTGTGCGCATATCGTAATCATTCATGTTAAATCCAGCTCCCTGGAATTAAACATTTGTTTAAATAAAGGCAACACAGACACTCTACCATACTAGCCATTGTTTTACTAACTTTTTAAGGTGTTGTTTTTTCTTAAAATAACCGTTTCGGACTAAAAGGTACTTGAAAAGTATATAAACAGGCCTAAACTTCAGCTATTGTAATCTATTAGCATAGCATACTTTGTTATACATAAACAAAGCAACTCGGAATAGATGCGAGATTCTGAATTTGGTGGTTCATTTTGTTATCAATCATCTCGGTAAAGTTATCACAGAATACAACATACGAAGCATTTCCTGTACAAGCATCATTCACACAAACCCTTTCCTTCAAGTCTAAACATCTACGGTGTGCCCAATACCCAAATGAAAGCCTACAGTTGTTAGAAAGCATTTCAATGTATTTATGTGCTAAACTAATAAAAGAAAACTGAAGTTAGTGATGACTCAGATATGTTTACCGTAAGTCAGAATACCATAGGGCATTAAGCTGATACTTTGTGTCAACACTTTTACCCTTATTTTTTTTAGGTCAGCTTAATGGCCGATGCTATTTCAGCATAAAAAAAATCCAATTTCAGGATTTTAGCAGCCATCTCGATAAGTCTATTCTCTTGAATATCGCCAATTTATCAAATATTATTTTAGAAACCAGTAAAATAACCAAAGGAATGTAGATTTGATCACAGTGTGTGCTAAAGATGTTCAAACTTGATATAGAATGACATTTATGCCAAGATTCTAACCAAGAAAAGAAACATAGTCCCAAAATCCTTTGCAAGATTTAGCTGCAAATGATCAGTCAGACAGAAAAGCAGACAGTTGGACAAGCAGATGGAAAAATATCACACCAAATGTTTATCTCACCAAAGGCTGACAATGCTAAAAATATCCATTCAAAATAAAATAACCATATATGAATACATATATTAATTCACTATAAGCAAATAATCATTTAAAGTTTTCAGTTATTTAACTCAAGAGATGTAAACATTTTGGAAATTAAAAACAAAATTATGTCTCTTAGATTAAAACAGCCATGACTTAAGATAATGCAAGTGAAATACTCTAATTTAAAAAACAGTCACCAATTTCATCTTTTAATAAAATGTACTACAAAAAAGAATCTAATACAGTATGTCTATAAAAATGTATTTACCTAATAAATAGTGTAAGCGATAGGCTGGAAGAAGCTATCCCTTTAGCTAGTCACTGAATATAATCACTAAAAGAAGATAAGCCATACTCGACCAAATCTTTGAACATAGTTAACTAACCACTGATCGGAGTTTTTCCAGTGCATCGTTGTTGCCTTCACGAGCAGCGGAACACAGCAGCGGTGGAAAGATGGCATTACGCAGAATCTGTATCTCCTAGTGATGATAAACAAAAACGCAATGAATCAACTCACCGTGGCCAACAATGGGTCACCTATCTTAAAAGACCAAATAAAAACAGTACTCTCTATAAGCAAGGTTGGTTTACCGAGACAGGTTTGTTCTGTGCAGAACACATGACAGACAAAAATACCATTATATGGAGTTTATGATGATGTAAATATCTATAACAAAAAATCTACCTCCGGTGAGCTAAGTCTCATTGTTTCCACCATTTTCCCAATAAGTGAGTATTCCAACAAGGAATGTTCTTCTTTGGAATGAATTACGGTCATTTCACCTCTCATATTAAGCATCATCATCTGTAATTGAACATGGATAAAAATAAGTTATATTTTCTCCCCTGTTTCCCGATCTGCATACGTTAGACACCACATGAACACTTTAACAAACAATCTCTTATTATATAAATAATTTTGATTTCTAGTAGATCAGATGGTAATTGAAATCTTGTTTAGAGCAGTAAATGACTTTGTTTCCCAACAAGCACGTTTCACGTAAATAAAGTAAAAGGTTGCCAGGATGAGTTTGCTAAAATGAGATAATGAATGAATTTTATGAAGAATTTAACTGGGGGGAGGCCGGAGTTTAGTTGAGCCTTGGTTTTGGTCACACATGGAACATAATATGGCTGAGAGGTGACTCCTTCAGAAAACGGATCCCACAAACAAGGGTATGAGCCGAATTAAAATTTTAATCCGACAACCTGGAGGTTTTCATCACATTGTGCTATCAAAAAATTGCACCATCACAGGGGAGGTTGAAAACAATTGTCTCATATCACCAACCACATTCCAGTTCAGCACGTACATGTTAGCAGTATATCACACAGAATACAGTGTCAGAAGCTAAGACTTTCCACACGGCTAATGGACTGTGAAATCTATTAGCCCACGTGAAGTTTCATTAGCCCAAAAGTTAGCGAGTGAGTGCAGTGAGGGGTCGGTAGGGGGTCCGAGTAGTAGTAGTGGGGCTTCATCATTGGCCGAAATATGTAAACAGGTTGCAAAGCAGCCAATCACAGTGCTTCATACATGCAGTCATGGGAGAATTTGTTTTGTGTGCCGGCATAACCCAGAAAATCAATTGCGACCATTAATGCCACCAGCTTCTTGTGAGTATACAGAAACCTCTTCAATTAATCACGATATTCTCTGAAGATATGCCCCCAAATATGTGTATTAGCCCAGCAGGCTAATAACATACATAGTCTACTAACCCACAAGTATTTCTATTAGCCCGGGGCTAATGGGCTAGTGCTTATTTCGAACCCAGGAATACAGAACCTAATCTGAGACCCTCTTTTGGCTAAATTACACCTAGATTAAACATACCTCTTTCTTTTTTTCCAAAGGCCAATCCTTGGATAACACATAACTTAACTTCATCAAAGCAGCTTCTACAGTCATATCAAATCCAGTGATTACTCCAGCATCCATCAGGATCTGTACAAAATGGGAACATCATTCCATTAGTATGATGGAATTACAGTAACATACAGCTCTCTTTTCCCAGAAAGCAGAAACAGACTTGTTAAACCCCCATTCACAGTGTATTCACTTAACTACATGAAATATTTGTTAAATAAAATGTGTGTGCATGTGTGTATATATCTGTACACACACATACACACAAGATATATAAGCAAAATAGGATTTACCTGTCATATATGATATAATGAATAAGCTAAAGTTGAATTTCAAACTGGTACACGAGTACATTTACACATTAGTCAATGTTGAGATGAGACAGTGTAAAAGCTTCTAGAGGTTCATTTACAGTGTAGCTAATTATATTTAAAACAAACTACATTATATATATGTACGTAATAATTGTCTAAACATTTACAACCAAATGCAATACAAGTACAACTGTCAAGAAGGTAGGTATACAACATGACAGCAATTGTAAATATATACATGGAATATGATTCCAGGGACTAATTGCTCTAAAGAGAAAATATTTTAGGGTGGTAACGTCCAGTGGTTCTTGTCGAGAGAAATATTTTGGGCTTGGTTCAGAACAAAATGAAAAGTTTCAAAAATTAATTTTGTTATTTGATTGATCAAAATATTTAAATAAATAATATATACCTTCTTTATCAATATATAATAAACTACACAGTGAGGTGAATAATGATCATTGTCAACATAATAAGCCACAGAAAAACATTCCAACATTCATTAAATATATATTTGCCTGTCATTTTTATTATAAAATTTAGTTAGTAGAACTGAAATATTATAACATGACAAAGTGTTTACAATACTGACTATGTGACTGGTTATGGTCAAATAGCCAGGAGAGGTAGTTATCCACACATGGTCAAATAATCTGGGGAACTATTAATCTGAATGCAGCATTGGATGATACTTAGGCTATCAATCCAAATGCCTATTTCATGGAATTCACAACCAGTCCCAACATAAACATACATAGGTCAAATGATACTTCAATTCTGAAGCATGGATCCTTGCTGAATGTATGATTAAGGCAAACACAGAAGACTCCATATTGGATATGTCCAATCTATGAGATACACTAACCATATTTACTGAAGGATGAACCCGTAAATAAATACATTTCTTGCTGATAATGTTCATATCTGGAGGTATTATCTGTGTAGAGTGAATTCTTGAACGTGCTTCATTTTATTGAGTTTTTTTATCTTTACAAATGGCACATATTGTTTTTATATCTAATATTAATAATAATTGGGTAGGAAAACAACTTCCTGCATATTATTTCTTGCTAGCTGACACAATTAGTAACTAAGATATATAATGGCAATATTATGTACGACCAAAAATTGATCAGCCTTTTGTTCTAACACTTTGTCAACAACAGAAATATTGACAAAAACAGTCACCCTATTTCTAGAAATATGAAATGGGTTCAAATCCAACTGATAGCTGTATTTAGAATGTTTCCCTTGTGGGTAACCTGTCATCCATATGTTCCAGGTCTGACCAGTGCCATTGCTAAATAAACAACTGACTGACTGACTGACTAAATCACTCTAGAAAATCTGACATACATACAGAAATAAACAACTTCTGAGATGGTAGTATGACTATTTAAAATCACCTTTCCCAATACCATGGTCTAAGAGTTAGCAAGTCCAATTATATTTTCCATAACCAATGGCAAAACACACACAGACCGAGAAAGAGAGAGGTCAAGGTCCCCCTAAATCAAATATTCTAGAAGCAGACCAAAATCTCAGGAATTACTCTGACTTCGAACCTGAGTTGGTGTGAGCCCTCTTTAATATGCCACCATGCCAGACCACTGTTACTGAGTAAAGTCAAGGTGCAGAAGTGGCTTTGTATCCAGCTGCATAATCTGAAATTGAGTTGAACTGCCAAGAATCCAGATATGATGTTCCTTCCAGTTCCGTTGATAAGAAAATACCATTAGCAAATTCAGGGTCTATTTATGACATTGGCTAAATTTTCTAGACCGTTTCAGACTATTTTAAAAATGACAGGCTTTTTAAAAAACACCCGTAATTGCAAATTCTTTAAAAGATGATGCTAATAACATCTGGATGATTGAAATTCTCATTTTGACTTGAAGCCTTCCATGCACAATAACAAATAAGATCATGACCATAAAAGGCACATTTCCTTATAAACCAACTGACCTTGCCTGCCTCATACACTGGTGAGACTGTACCTTTGGCGCACTGTGTAATGTTGACAATTATGATACCAGCATCACTAGCTTCCTTCAGTACGTCAATGAGATCTTCTCGGGCGGTTGGTCCATTTCCAGCTCCATAAGTCTGAAGGACCACACCTTCCATAGGGGGGTGGAGGAATGACTGTACCTGGATCCAAAAGTAGGAAGAAGTAAATAATATACAAACACACATTATGCCTGAAAAATATTAGCAGAAACACACACATTTTAATTGTTTCAAAAACAATACCATAAAGTAATCTATCTAAACTTTCATGAAAGCAAATCAAGCCACTGCAATAATTACTGGATATTAAATATAGCTGAAAAATGTGCTCTCTTACAGTCGCCTTGGTGATGCTGGGGAAGAAGCGCAAAACTGCAACATTTGGACACATGTTTCTGTGGACAGAGAACTTGTGTAGACCACGATGTCTGAACACTATATCCCACTTGACTGTTTGAAACAATTGCCAGTAAGAAAATTACTCAATAAAAGTGTTAATACAAATAAAGATTCCTTTTATATTTGTGCAAGTAAATAAAAATGAAGGCATGCATGTGAGTTCGTAGTACATAACCTACTTTGTATACTGGTCTCTAATTCAGCCAAAGGCATCATATTCGGAGTTCCAAATGCATCAAATCCTTCGGAATCTTTCTTTGTGCAACGGTTCCCTCTAAGCAGCTTGTTGTCAAACAAAATGGCCACCTGAGTAAAAACAAAAGAGCCAATATAACTAATATATATATATATATATATATATATACACACACACACACATATACACCCAATAACATTTTAGCACTACAAAATGTGACTGCAATGGTTCATATGGATGTGAAATTAATCTATACTGAAGCACACATCTACTTATCCATCTATCAGTACACACGTACTGTGTGTTCCATTATTTACATACATATCACATACCTCAGGAATGCTGTAGTTCCCAGCTATAACCAGAGCAGCCAGAAAGTTATCTCTTCCATCACTTCTCTGCTCAAATATTGGAATCTGTTTGTACAAAGATACAAACATGAACAACAACAAAAAGGATTATAATTCCCTCCCCTCCCCTTCCATCCCATATACATACATATTTGATACAGGTAAATTAATGATCGTGTTAGATATTAATAAATATAATATTTATTGTCAAAAGTTTGATGACGCTGATAGAAGGGTTAATGGAGTAGCCTGCCTTAGATTAATTCTGATTGGTCAAGTGTAATAATCAATTAAGGAGTCAATTTAAGAAACTCATCATCTCAAGTAAACTAATTCACTGACCTGAGAACCTGTTAAGATTACCGGCTTTCCAAGATTCTCTAACATAAAGGACAGTGCTGATGCTGTATATCCCATTGTATCAGTACCATGAAGGATGACAAATCCATCAAACTTGTGATAATTGTCCTGTAAGAAGAGGAAATTATTAAACATTATTTAAATATAAAACACGAAGCAAAAATATAATTCACAATAAGTTAAATGCTAGCATACTGCAGACATTCAATAATAAAAGGAGACATAGTTAACTCTTAAGATTGTAGTCACATATGGCAGGATTTCCAGGCTGATTTTTTCTTTTGTTACCAGTAAATTATTTCAATGCCTTGGTTTGTTTTTAAATCTGTACATATGCTTTCCTCCATTATGAATGTTACCGTATTAATCCCAACATATCAATTCACACAGATGTCATAAGAGGATAATTTTAGATGTTTCAATGAGAAGGTTTGATAAGACCAGTGCTAAGTATATACATAATTGTATTAATTGTACAAGCTTCATGTCATTCATTCATGATGAGTGGTTGGTGTTCTGAGCATTCTGATAAATGACATCTAATACCACAGAGACAGATCCACCCAGTAGTCTGCTAGTATACACACCAATTAAGACATCCATGAGCTATAACAGCCACAAACCAACTGGTTTGGGTATCTGTAAATCACACCAAATAGTTTACACCATCAGCTAGAAAGCAACTATGTACTGTGTTAAGACCAGCAATTTTATGCTGGACAACATTTGTGTACACAGCCTATATGAGGCATACAAGCGGCATGTTGAATTTTCCATGATGATAATTATTTACTGACTGGGGAGTCGATGTATTCACCTCATTTTGCACCATCCTTGAATAAATGTTCCCAATAATTGTTTCATAACTTTTTCTCACCTCAATGTTTATGTGAAAAAGAAAATCTTTCTGCAAATTATACCCAAACTAACAACAGTGTCTGGACCAATAAATGAACGTTCATAGATGCATGTGCACAAATAAACGTCCATGAAAATGTATTTGATTGTGTATCTGCTTTCGTAATGAAAATAGTTTTGTGATTTCTCATCTGGTTGGTGCACAGAAGTAGGATAAGACAGTCCTTGCTTTGTTTGAAACCATCTTGCTTATGCATGTCAGTCTTGAGAGCTAGTGTCTTGTAGCATCTCATAGTAAAATGGGATTCATCAGCATTGTACATGTGATGTCTTGTTAAAATTTGGGGTAGAGTTCCCTGACTGTCACCTATTGGGAACAGCCATTAAATATGATCAAAACAGAGGTCTTCTATACACACAAAATATGATTACTAATTGCAATAAATAAAAGATATGCAATACCGGTGAATTAACAATAAGCATCAAATATATTTAGTGGGTAGAGTCACACAATAAATAAGGGTTGTGATAGGGCTGTTTGTTTGTCTGATTGAACAAAGGTGGTGTGTAATTAAGGTTGTGATCAATAAATCTACTTGTGGGTAATTTGTGGTATTTGGCTATATTTTTACGTGTCTCAGCCCATTTTACAAGATTGACCTTGAACCCCTACCAAGATTAAAATCATCCAAGTCATGTGGTCTAGGACAACTGATGTGTGATACAATGTGCAGTTAAGACAGTGACAGAACTGCACTGCATGGAACTATTACAGGAAAAGGTAGATTGACTGTAGTTTTCAAAGTATGGGGGTAATGAAGAACAGAAAATCGTAATGATTCCGCATAAATCGTAATGGTTGGCATCTCTGCTATTATGACAAGTCTAGACAGGTTATCCTGTATACATTTATACTCTTAATGTACATCAACATACCATTATATCAGCAGCAAGTCTTCCATAATCATCATATGTCATGTTTGATGAGTCAAGTAGTGGTTCATACTCATAGATACAGTAGATAATTCTTTTTCCTTCCTTAGACAATCTGAAGAACGAATGGCTAATGTTGTTCAAGTGAGGCTAAATACTTAAAACACAATCAACACTTTAACACCAGGTAACTTAACTTATAACCTAATACATTATACAGCCTTTTAATGTGCGATATAGTTACTCTACAGCAGATACATTGGTAGCAGAATGCCAAGTAATTCATAGTTAATTTTTCAGTCAAATACTATTATTCATATAAGGCTTTAAAGTTCTGTAAAGGAAAGAACGGTTGTTAACTTTAACAGAAAATAACATGTATGTTATGTACTGGCATTAATAATCAGATTAAAAAATTTAGGCCTACTCGTTTTATTTCTTAGTTAAAATATTTCATAATTGCCTTCAAAAAATATTCAATAAATCCAAGCTAATTTACTTTTGTCATATGACAATGTCGAATAGAGCTCACTTAAATTAAGTCGTTTAGATTCGGCATGAATCAGATTCAAGCCCACAACCTGAAGGTTTGCAGCACACTGCTCTTACCACTGTACTACCAGACCACTCTCACCACATGACAACTCAGAGTCAACAATTAGTAGTTGATTTGGGAATATTAATGGCATTAGCCAATCATAGTTCAGCAAATATATAATATTTTTATTTTCATACCTTATATCTCCCATTCCTTTGACTGACAAATTCTGTAATCCATCTCTTTTGACTTATTCTGAATGCCCACAATAAAATATTACTGATTATATTATTATATTTTAGCCCTTTCTTGAGTTCCATCTGAAGATGGTCTCATAACACGTTTATGTCTGTATATATATATATATATATATATATATATATATATATATTTAACACATAGATTTTAAGTACACGGCACAAAGGTAGAATACTTTTTCACCCAGATATTAAACATCACCTGTCACACATTACCAATATCTACTTACGGAAGAACCAGGGGTTGTTCAAATTCATCTTTTGAATAAAGAAGAGCAAAGTTTGGGTCATGGAATAATGGCTGTTTTCTGAGCTCAGGAACCAGAAAATTTGGTTCAGGCTTGTAAACTGAAATTTGATGGGTATAACTATTACTTATTACCAAAGAACATGTTTTGAAAATAATGTTCAGAATAAACTGTGTCTAACATACACACACACACACTAAAACCAGCAGCTAAAATTTACCCATCTTCAAATATCACTAAAATTGTTCCAACCAGTTTACCTAAAGGCTCTTGTTATAAATATCATAAAAGATCACATCCACTTAAAAAAAGATGTGAAGACGTCCCAAAGGTGTTCTCTCAGTAATAAATTATAAATTTTTTTTAATAAAATATAATTTCCTAGTGTTTACTTTAAACAGCTTGACATCGTATACAAAAATTTGATATGTGTAACAGATTAATTCTTATATACTGGATAAAAACGTAATTTAATTATTAAGTGAACTTTTTATTCAGCGTATAAGAATTAAGAGACAAGAACAGTCATAACATTTTTCAATTTATTGGTTTGATAAAAATAACCTAACAAACCAAAAACTTAATATTATTTTCATTACCTAATTTACTGAATAAATTTCACACATGAATGGCCAATGCCAATCACATTTCTTAATTATGTGTGCATTTCTGGGTTGACATATGTTTTATATTTCTCAACTGAATATGAAACGACCTCCATTCATAACAACATGCACACAACTAATACATTAATAATACACTATGATTATAAAACAAGGTCCAATAAAACCTAATTATATTTATAATCGAGATTTACTAGTCAGGATTTAATCCCAGATTGCTACACATGTGACGTCTGATGTCATATGAATGAAATACAGCTATAATATCAATTTAATTATTAATGGAAAACGAGGATATCATAATTATAACATTATAGAATGTAAATTATCATACAAATATCTGCTCTATACGTCCTAGGCTAGTCTTATGTCTAGTCTAGAATGGGGAATCACCTCCGGCTCCATGCGGGTGAGCCATCATCCCAATAGTACCACCGGAATACAAGACCAAAACATTGGCCAAATTTTCCGACGGACTGATCTCATCTGACAGATCTATACTCGGCCCGCTCGGTTTGAGAATCTTTGGTGTATAAGATGGATCAATCTGACTCTCCGTCGATGAAGAACGCAAAGGTTCCGAACTATGCCGCCGTCGAGTTGCATCGCTGTCGTTGTCGGCATCCATGTTTCCCGTGTCAAGGTCACCCCGTGAACATTGCCCTCTCCTTAGGGACGATATCGAAAACGAGGCTCAATGATACGTACCAAACCAATCGCATGGCGTGCAATGGTAGGCGTGGTACAGGATGTAAGGCATGAGTCTATTTGTAAATAAAACCACGTGAATACTTCCGAAGGCTCGGACCTTTAGGAAATACTAAGCCCAGTTACTTGTTTACGTGCAACAGTAATTTTTAAAGAACCACGAAGTCCGTATTAACGATTAACAAATTATGTGCTTATTTTGAAAGTACGCACTAAATGCGCAAGCAGACAAAAAGTGCGCACACACGTACAAATAAGTTATAACGGGCTTGTTGCGTCAACAACAGGCTGAACAGCCCATGTACTGATGTAGTTAGTAGGCATAGTAACGTAATGTATATGGCTGTCACTTATAATTATTAAAAAAAACTTCAGGAATATGTTAGCTAGAATGGATAATTGGAACACGTACGATAGATGCAAGGTTAGTAGGATGAAGTCAAACCGAAAGCTGTTTACTTACATGTTATTAGTAAAAGAAACAAATCTCTAAATAATCAGTAAAACATATGAGTCAGGAATTATCGAATCGAAGCTTCTGCTGACTGAACGTTTGGTTCATACAGGAACAACACACAGAAGGTAACATCATTATAGTAGCTAGTGTTTAGAATCCAAGTTTATAAGACTTAGTTAAACGTGTTAGATATCTATATCGAACCTGCGACCGTTGTCACCAAGTGCCGAGTGCCTAACCGCTAGGCCACCGGAGCTCACTAAAAAAACCCAACTCTACTGACTGCTCGGTCTAGTTTTATATTTAGGTCAATGGTTGCGAGTATAACTGGTGAGCGATATTAGAGCGATCGTTGGCCAACGTTCGCGAGCACTCGGCGCTCAGTTAAGACTGTTCGTGATAATGAACAGCAAACTACAGCGAACGTAATTTTAGGTGGCCTTCCTAGTAAAATTATGTTCACGAACGTTTCCCTACAGCACACATCCCGGGTATTTGTGTAATTGAGGTGATTTGGTGAAATGATTCCCCAGATATGGGGTTACTATTTAAATGGTTTATAGTTGGACGCTCTCAACCTGGGTAATACGGAAACGTTATTGTGAAAAAGGGTTTCCACCAAATTACAATATATTCAGAAAAACTATAGTTGACTTATGTATTATATGCCACTTATACCATTTATTAATTAATTACCGTTGATTAATTAATTGAGGAATTTCGAAATTGTTTCGGGGATATAGATATTAAGTTGACTAAAAATCACAGGGTGGCAGTGCCACTCGGCGGATTAGTTCTGCGGGAAGATTCGTCGTACAGAACGAAACAATGATGATGATGATTGATGTTTTACGGCCACTTTTGTGCACAAGGTAGGCTAAATGGGCCGAGCGACCTCCAAAGGTAATGAGGCGAAGTCAAAGACGAAACAACCTTCAGATATGCCCAGGCCGAGATTTGAACACGGGTGGTAGTGATCTGTAGTCCTACACGCTACCGCTAGACCACGGAGGCGCCCTGACAGAACCAAACAAAGACAGTAGCCAGACCAATTTCAAACAGACTTTTTTTGTATATAGGTGTACTGAGTAAATGTTTGTGGGGTTGGTGGGCCTACTGTTTCTGGTTTACGACAAGCGATTTGTCACCAACTGACTATCGTCTTGGTGATTTGTCCTCGACCTAATAATTTTTTTCGTGTGTGTTTTTGTTTGTTTGTTTGTGTAGGTGTGTGTATGTGTATCACTTCCCCCCCTCTCTCTCTCTGTGTGTGTGTGTGTGTGAGTGAGTGACAAAAGTTTCAGCAATTCTATATCCAAACAACCATAAAATAAATGTTGAGACTTACAAATATTTAACGCGACAACACCATTATTAACACCATTAGTAACGCCATTATTAACACCATTACTAACACCATTAGTAACACCATTATTAAAACCATTAGTAACACCATTAGTAACACCATTAGTAACACTATTAGTAACACCATTATTGACAAAATGTTTGACGTCATTATTGACCCCATTACTGACACCATTACTGACCCCATTACTGACACCATTTTTTGGCTCATAACGGTGTTACTGTGTGTTGTGATAATGGCGAGGATATCCCCAATAAATGACAGAGAGATAAGTTTTAATAGTAACCTTACTAATGTTAGGAGGACAATAAGAGGACAATGAGAGATAAACGAAGTAAAATAAACGACAACGAATAAGGTCAAGTATAAGTGATTCGAGATATATAGATAGCATAGACAATATAGATAACATAGACAATATAACATAGATAACATAGACAATATAGATAACGTAGACAATATAACATAGACAATATAACATAGACAATATAGATAACATAGACAATATAACATAGACAATATAGATAACATAGACAATATAGGTTACTGTTTCATTTATTTAAATGTTTTCATTCTATTCACTATATAAGGTTATTGAGTGCTCGACCATATGGCGGCTAACTGAAGTGTTTATTATAGAATAGTTGTTTAATGTGTGGTCTGTCGAACTTCGTGAAGCGAATAAAACAAGGTGATATTAAATAATCTTTTGGTCTGAATGTGTCATTAAAGTCTCACTCATCCCTTCATACACCCACCAACGCACTCACTCACTAATTCCACTCAATCACTCACTTAATTACTCATTCACTTACTCACTAATTCACTCACTGACTCACTCAAAGATTTTCTGTTTTGGAGGATATCAACTTGTTTAAGTTAACTTTCCATCGTCAGAATTCAGCATCGCAATTCTAAGAACTTTCATTTTGTTTTTGTCTGGCAAACTAGTGCAAACTGACGCCGATGGCCGATATTGATAGGATACACGTCTATCAGTTGCAAATTTTAATTGTGTATAATACGATGTTATCTTAGCCGACTACAGGTCATGTCCTACGCCCCCCCCCCTCTAACCCCGAGTAGATGATCGAGCAATAAGGGGGTCGGTGGTCTCCAACCTAGATACTACCAGTTTGGAATACGTCACCCTATCACTGGGAAAACTATCATACGTTCAATAATATCCATCAGGTGATTATTTAATCTACGACTAGGGACAGCGTGGATTTATGATAAATAATAATGATGTGACCTGATTAGATAGAGATATAGCCTATTCTTATACTCGGGACGTCTAAGGATTTATTGACCGTACAACAAATAAGCTAGAAAAGAGGATGCCATCTCTAAATACTCCACCGTTTACTAATGTCACGGAGAGAGGAAAACAACTTACAAACTTGGACTTTTTCTAATATTGACGGATCCTTTGTAAAACCATGGATGGGCCATTTAATGTAGTAAGGGTCGTGAACCTGTGTGTACATGTACACCTGAACGGATCAGATGATGATGATGATGATTAGTGTTTAAGGCCACTTTTGTGCACATGGTAAGCTAAATGGGCCGAGCGACCTCCGAAGGTAATGAAGCGAAGTCAAAGATGAAACAACCTTCAGATATGCCCACGCCAAGATTCGAGCACGGTTGGTAGTGATCTGTGGTCCAACACGCTACCGCTAAACCACGGAGGCGCCCTACTTGAACGGAGAGTCTTTCAGGTCATCGACCTAACTCTATATCTTCGATACAGTTGGCTGTACGGCCATATGCCATTGGACGGATGACTGACAATCGACCCGCCCTCATCGTGTCCACCGAAACATGCCAAAACCTCGACACACTGACTAACTAGCTGACTCACCGTCTTTTAGATCCTTCATTCCGATCGTACCCCCGCTGTACAGGACCAATATCTCGGACACCTCTTTTCCCCGTTCCCGATCATAACAACTCAACTTCCTGGCGTTGTTCCCGTTTTCGCGTTCCATGTTCGCGTTTCGAAGTTGAGGAATCACTGTTCCGTCGTCAGATCCTCTTTTTGACATTTCTTCTACGCACCAGTGAATTGCCTTACTTACTTCTGCATAATGACTGACTGGCAATAATCACAGACCGCGGTCTGCCATCGATCCGTCCCCTACAGGTGGCGCCACGTTCCGGTGACCGGAATAGAGGCATGACCTGACTCACTATATTCAACGCGACTGTAGCCATTAATAAACCATATATTTTACTTATAGATTGGTTTGCCATTAAGGGTCGGGAACTAACTCATCATACCAAGTGTTGTAGTCAGTACAATATATGTTCAGTGTCTATAGGTGCTCAGTGAAACGTAACGTCCTATGTTTACCTTAATATCGGCCATTGAGTAGTAAGTAGCTAGTGCACGTGTATTGGAATAAATTAATACCATTTTAAATATAGATATAATATAATTGCATCAAATTAAAAATTAACTGTTGTTTTACGTTTATACACGAGTTCCAGTTTTGGCGTGAACCGATCATTATTTGTCTAGATGTCAGGATGAATGAGTGTCTTATTGGTCGCCAGGTGGCGATACTTATGCGACTAGCGTGGAAAACTGCACAATCATGGCAATTCTAGGCGAATGGGTAATTGATTGATTGATTGATTGATGGAGTGATTGATTGATTGAGTGATTGATTGATTGAGTGAGTGAGTGACGGGGAGGATGTGTGGGGTTAAGACAGACGATAAGAGCATATATCTGAGTGTCTTACTGCTAATAACCATTTATAAATTTGAGCTGGGTCCATCTTTCGTAAATACTTATATCTGGTCTAGTTTAGCTGGATATCAGAGTAGAACACCATGGTTCCCAATCAAAGACACCCCGACTCCCGGAAGGGGTTAAATGAGTTCTATGAATTGCTTAGACCATAAGCTGGGAGGCGGCCGTGTCTCTGCTTTGGACGCTGACTTAATGGTTAAGCACAATTGATTTTTTTTTAATTGTAGAAGAAGCTTGCTTGTGTAAAAATAATAGTTGTTACGACTGTTACCAAAAAGTTCCAGTGGAATAATATCCGTGTTTCCTCCTCAGGCCCCAAGGTCTACAACGTCATAACCGGACTGTTTTTTTTTCTTCTTGATCGTTTCAATATATGACTAGGATATTTGACCATTCTGTTTCTCTGGAGAAACCATGTGTGCCTCTCTTTTCCGAATAACTGGTTTCATTGGAGCAGACACTCTGACATTTATTATAGAAGGCGGATGTGTCATGTTGACGTTTGCTGGGTATACGGATGGAACGGCGTCGTTCGTCAAAATCAGTTTCTTCGTTACTCCTATATAATATTGGAATATGTTGTGCCGGTTTCCAGCAATAAATAAATCACAACATATGTATAATGTGCTGATCGGGCGCCATTCGCCTCGTGTTCGTTGGACAAGACACGCGTTCAGATTATTTTCGAAGGTGAGGGAAATTCTAGAACGGAGACCTCACTTTCCAATCTAACATTGCTGCATCCGTACACGACACAACGTCAAACCATAATTTGCAATGATTCTGTAAATTCATATACATCTATATATAACGGTCGTGACGCCCAAATCACTAGTGATCTGACCATTCTTCGCACCGGTATCACAGTAGTTCACGATGTAAACAAAACTGATCCCTGAACGAAATGACGAATGGTAGCGCTTACCACGTGGTTATATTTGGCTGTTGTGACGTCACAAGCTTAAAGCGAGTGATGTGGCTCACTATGATCGCCGTCAAGAAAAATATTCTCGGGTAATGTTTAACAAAATAAAATACTAAAATTAGAAGAGAATGAAACAATACGGAATAATTCCAATGCCATTTGGCCTTTGAGATTCAGTTGTTAATCCAGACATGTTTTAAATAAAGGAGACATGGAAAATGTTTTATATTGAAGAACTGATAAACATAATCCACACTTGTATCAACGCTGACCCCACACCCCCCGCACACTCCCAAATTAGAGGATGTCGCCTAACATGTATGCGTTTATCAATACACGATGTTCTATATTGGATGGCCGCAACATTGATCTTTCCTAACATCGGTACACTCGGCTGTCGGAACATTGTCTTTATCTCGGTGTTAAATTGTACTTGAAAGTGAATTAGTTTCAGACAAACCCAAAGGTCAGATTAAGAGCATCACAACAGCCGCCAAGCTCGTTAACGAGCTCGGGTAGACAGGTCTTATGTACGTTATGATGAAGAAACCAAGGACGCCGTAAGCGGACATTCATATCACTGCAACCATTCGGCGCCGATGCCACTATGATAAGACTATAATTTTACATAATAATATCCTTCTCGTTTTGTAAATGGAATTGTCCAGACGCCGAAGCCTAATCGTGACCCGGAAGCGAAGATCCAGTAAAGCGGAGTGTTAACATGCCGCAAAGTGCATAAGTCGTGAGAGATGTCGCCAGATGTGAGGTGTCTGTTAGCCATATCGGGCTAGTCTTTCTAAGTTGTGACAAACGTTCGAGCTCTCTGACCTAGTTAAAGCCGTTAGACGACCGAAGAGACTTTTCTCTTCGACTAAGTCAACTCTCACCAAGAAGCACCATAACGCCGCCGTGTCCCTGGATTACGCCGACATGGTGGTGGGTCTTTCGTCGAGACGAGCGGCTTGGGCCATTAAGGTAGGCGTTGGTTACGGTGGGGACGGGAAGCCTCTTCGACCAACTGAAACAACAGGAAATAAAGGGATCAGCAGCTGCCAGCCATTTAAGACAAGGCGAGGCTCGTCTCGGCGAGTTGAGCACAAAATTGAGCTTATTTGTATCACTTATGGGTTCCTTTATAGGTTAATTCCCAAAGAAAACTAAACCACGTCACAAAACGATATCCTTTGGATTATTAAATAACGGAATTTCCTGTTTTTCAACATATTACACACTGCTACACCTACTACACACAAGCACGCACACGCACACAAACACAAACACAAACACACACACTCGAGCACACACGCACAACAAAAAAGTGATAACATTTCTAAGAATAGTATCTTCATTTTTCATCACTATCATCATTATAATCATCTTTATTATCATCATCTTGGTCATCATCGCTGTTGGCGTTATTATAACAAATAGTTCGTATTTTGTACTTTGTACACGGAATAAAGTCATCATAACGCCCTAATACTCGAGTAAATCATAGTATTTAATCAGATTAGAGACGATATTTCTTTCTAGTCCAGTAATAATCCATTGTGCGGTACAACTACTTTGTTTTTTGAGCTAAATCACTTCGCTGCTTCCATATGTAGGTGGACAAAATCTTATTACGTGTTCAACAAACTATAATGTTTGTTAACACGCCGAGTGCCTATCTTTTCACTCGGGTTAGAGAACAACTTACGAAGCCAGAATAGTCGGACGTCTATCTGAGGTCACCATCTGTGATGTCGAAATGCTTTATATACAGGTTTCTTTTGGACCACAGAAAATTACTGTTGAATGTAAACTGTGGTGTCAAAATAGTTTATGATATGTATGTAGCAAGTCACCATTGAACCACACGCACATGTTGTTTGTTGCGAGCTGTGGTATCAAATGGTATGTTTTTTACGTGCTTCCGCTTTTTGTACGTAGCCTGCATGTAGCCGCTTTCCTGTGGGCGTGACATATTTGTCGCGTACGAAAAGCGAATTAGCTGGTCCCACAGGCTGATGAGTAGACCAGACACATGCTTAGGTATACGCACACATTTATCAATATGTGGAGGTATGGAACATTTTATTTTTAGATTAATGTATGTATAGTTGTATTTAGATTTATGGAGGTAGGTTTCGAAGGATGTTTAGATATGTTGATGCTCTGTGCCTGTTGCCTCTTTATATGTACCCTAAAACGCACATTGCCCGTGCCAGACATCTTATCTATTTCCATCCAGATTCCTTATTACACCAATGTAAGAAAGTTATGTCGTTATTACAACATGTTTAAGTCTATTATTAGCTTTGTTATCTATAATGTAGAATCTATATTGTTGTCCTCTTATGTGGTCTGGCGAAACGACCTATTAATTCATACAATGCTGCTTGATGGATTTATACTCCTGGAGTGGTTTGTTACTCCGGCAGGCATCTCCATGGGTATTAAGCTGCGGACAGAGTTTTTCCCATATTATGAGTAATTAGATTACACTGATATAGGAAATTTGTTAAATGTATAGCTATTATAATCCCGACGTGTCATTCGCAGTATCGGAGATCTGCCTGAAATCCGCTGTTCTCGACCATGGGTCAAATAGATCAAGTGGATAGGCGCTTTAATTTAGATCCCACCACACCTAACTGCATATACTTAGGGACGTTAAATTAAGCGTGAATGAACGTTCCCTTAGTGATGAACGGAAACGTATGAGGGTTAGCTGTTAGGTTCGAGTAAATCGTAGTATTTACTCAGGTTTGAGACGATATTTCGTTCTAGTCCAGTAATAATCCATTGTGCGGTATTGCTACTTTGTTTTTATTTTAGTTTAATCGCTTTAGTGAGTCCATACTGTGTTAGTGTACATTCTCTTTGTTATGGACAAACTGTAATGTTTGTTAACACGCTGAGGCTATATATAGGGCTTGAATTTTCACTTAGGTTAGAGAAGAACTTCGACGCCAGACCAGTCGGACGTGTATTGATACACGGTTCATATAGGTAGGATTTATTCAGCTATTCGAACCCAGAATAAAGCTGAGGTCAGCATCTGAGGTGTCGAAATGCTTTATATACAGGTTTCTTTTGGACCACAGAAAATTACTGTTGAATGTAAACTGTGGTGTCAAAATAGTTTATGATATGTATGTAGCAAGTCACCATTGAACCACACGCACGTGTTTGTTGCGAGCTGTGGTATCAAATGGTATGTTTTTACGTCCTTCCGCTTTTTGTACGTAGCCTGCATGTAGCCGCTTTCCTGTGGGCGTGACATATTTGTCGTATAAAAAATTGTGGAAAGGTATATGGAACATCTTATATAAAATTTAAACAATATAGGTATAAAATTGTTTTTTTATGAAAATTTATGGAGGTAGGTTTCGAAGGAGGTTTAGATATGTTGATGCTCTGTGCCTGTTGCCTCTTACTATGTACCCTAAAACACACACACACACACACACACACACACACACACACACACACACACACACACACACACACACACACACACACACACTGGTGAGACATTACACATGTCTCAGCAAGAAAAGTCCAACATAGACCAACATAGATTCAATCAATCGATCTATGGGTCATTGTGAATGGGCTACGGTCATACCTAAGCTGGGTACTCAGAAATTCAAAATTGATTCTAATAGTGTAATGGGAATTCTATGGAAAGAAGACACGGCAAATTCAATGGTTCACCACTGGTTAGATTTTTTAAACTAAGGTCTTCAGAGGGTCAAACTTACCCCTTTTAAAAAAAATAATTAATAACTTTTTAAATCTTTCAAGTCACGTTTTGACACATTGAAACAAACTTACTAAGTAAGGGACTAACATTCGTTCAAACCCCTAAGATTTCTAAAGCACCCTTTTGGAAGCAACTAAGGTTTGGGGAAAACTGAAAATAAAAATTTCTTTCGCTAGAACGTAACAATTTTAATAAACCACAGAAAAGTTTTATATCTAAGTCTAACTGGGTTCCCCCTGAAAGGGGAAACTGATCCCGATTTAATAGAATGCATAAATAACTTTACAAAAGAAATAGATGAACAAAATTTCCCCGGGGAAAAAACCAAATTTAACAATTGAAGAAAATTAACACAAACAATTACGTAAAAATAAAGATTAGTAATTAAAAAGCTGATAAAGGTTCGGTAGTAGTAATAATGGACAAAAAGAATTTATTATTGAAGGCTACCGTCAATTAAATAATTATAATCATTACGAAAAAATTAATGAGCCTATATACCCCAAAACGGCGATTAAAATAACTGGTATTTTAAATAAACTTAAATCTGCGGGTGCAATTTCTGAAAAAAAATTTTAAATTTTCCCTTTCCCTCCCCAGGAGCCAAGACCTCGATATTTTTATATGCTCCCTAAAATTCACAAAGAGGACAGTTGTTGGAAATACCAAACGTAATCCCCCAGGAAGGCCAATAGTGTCTGATTGTAATATAATAAAAAATGTATCATCTTTCATAGATAGCCACTTAAAACGATTTGATATGGATCACCCTTCTTATATAAAAAAAAATACGATTTTGTAAAAAAAATTAAAAGCATTAAGTTTGCCTGATAATTGTTTTTATAATTTAGATGTTGAAAGTATGTATACTAATATAGATCACCCCAAAAGGGGTTGCAAGCGGTAAGGGACGTAATGAGAAATTACCCCATATATGATGATCCAATTATAGAACTTTTAGAATTATCTTTGAAGAGTAATGACTTTTTGTTTAATGTGAATGGTTCATCCCAAAAAATAGGCACTTCTATGGGTAAAGTTGGGACCACACTACGCCGATATTTAATGGCAAAATTTGAGAAAGAGGCACTACTTAAATGCCATTAAAACCTCATACCTACTTCCGGGACTTGGATGATATTTTCATAATATGGCCACATGGCAAGGATGCGTTCTCTGCGTTTCTAAATATTTTTAATACACATGAACCACCCATTAAATTTAAATCTTCTATCTGTATTGATTCGGTCAATTTTTAGATAATTTTTCAAAACCCTAAAAACAATAATACCTTATTGACCAAGGTATTTTTTAAAAAACCGATATTATCAGATGTTGCACAACATTCTTTTCATCCCAAACATACCTTTAAAGGTTTATTAAGATCCAAATTATACGTTTTTTTGAATATGTTCTAACGAAAAAACTTTGATAAGGCTGGGGGATTCTTTTTCAACCTTGTGTAAAAAAATTATTTTAAAAGGGGGTCGGGGATTAAAGGCAAAACTTTAGGGAATTCAAATAAAACAACTCGGGCAAATACCGGCATTCCAACTACCAGCCTTGGGGGTTTAAAACCATGAATATTTGAATGCATGACGTGTCATCTAATAAGTGATTGCTCAAATATTACGGCACTGTCACCCAAAAAAAATTTGGAAAAATGGGAATATAGATTGCTCTTCTTCAAACGTTATTTATGCTTATCAATCTACTTCTGTAATAAACAATATGTTGGCGAAACTAGTACATCTCTTCGCATAAGAGCTAATGGCCACAGATTTACAATTGAAAAAAACATCACTTTCTTCTTTATATCCATTTAAAAGTGCACGCAGATAACTCTTCTCTGCCGATTACAACCGTCCATCTTCGGTGATTATATTTTAATACCGATTGAACAAATACACAACTCAGGTTCTGATTGGCAGGACCGAATTAATAGACTAAAACGAGAAACTTTTTTGGGTTGATACCCTGGGGTCATTAGAACCAACAGGGTTAAATAAAAAACGTTCGGAAGATATATTAGAATCGGCCGAAAAAAAGGGGACACTGTATCTAATAATGCCGTTTTCTAGAACAGGCAATATGGCTTCAAGAATAATACATAAACATTTTAAGATACTTCAACCGAAGAGTTATTTAGAACACTATCAATATAGTATCATCACAGCTTACACTAAACATAAAAGCCTCTCGGGTTATTTAGTGTCAAGTAAGTTGAAATAAATACCTTAAAATAAATAGAATGCCTCCTGAAGCTCTGGAAAAGTTAATCACAAACACAACTTCAGTAAAGCGTCAATCGCCCGAAACACAAAAATCTCAACCCACCGTTACTATGTTTGTAAAGCAATGAGATATCTATATATCAATTGTCAAATGGGCAGCTACGACTAATTCATTTGAAGTACATTTAGGTTTATTTTCTTATTATGTTGGGTACTTTCACACCTGTACAAACATATAAATTCTATTCAATTATCGTTGGGATGTTTTCAAAACACCGGGTTACGTAAGTTCACAAATATAACAAAGATATTAAAATAGCACCCATCCTTTGTTAAAAAGAACTAAAGGATTAAGTGCGTGGCTTCCTATTGAAAATTGTGTATATAAACCTCGAGCAATATGGTAACGTTAGACATTCTATGCAACCTGATGAAGACTTGAATAGGTCGAAACCGGTCGTTGCTACACACACACACACACACACACACACACACGTAGGTATCACGCGAGTGTGAAGGATATCCGGAACAGGCTCCCAAAACGGAGGAATGGTAAATATATTGTAATGTATCACGTGTACTTTTATAACGCTGAGACGAAAAACGCCACATGTCCGTTAATTTGGTGATAAATAGTAATGACACATCAACTATTATCGTACCCTGTCCGTGTTCGGTCTAGTCATGGTACGCGTTGTACTGATAATATAATGGTACAACTAACGGTAACCCCCCCCAAAAAAAAAAAAACCCAACAAAACAACAACAGATGGATGGATCATCTTAAGAGGGAGCTGATTATGTTTATGATTAATAGCGATATCATCGTTTAGTTGTCATTACTTGATTCTTCCCAATGGCAGATAATAGCCCAGAGTGACAATATGGCGTCAAGTGAAAATGTTCTACGACTCAGATCTTCTTCGGCACATTCATTATCTTATCTATTTTTATGTTTTACCGTCCATGTAAATCTACATACATATTATCCTGATCTTTTAATCTCTCACTAAGAGTATTCACCTGTCTGTTTGATATATATATATATATATATATATATATATATATTATGGATAAAATTGCTTAGTTTATTTGATTGCACAGTACTGTTGTGTTCAAATGTCCTTTCCTTGAATCTCATCATTTTGAAAAGGTGTATTTTACTTGTCAATAAAGCTCTCAGAACATGCTTGTAATTGATTGTGCTGTTTAGATAATGATCATTGATGTTTTACGGCCACTTTTGTGCACAAGATAGGCTAAATGGGCCGAGCGACTTCCAAAGGTAATGAGACGAAGTGAAAGACGAAACAACCTTTAGATATGCCCACGCCGGGATTCGAACACGGGTGGTAGTGATCTGTGGTCCAGCACGCTACCGCTAGACTACGGAGGCGCCCTCTGTCCTGTTTAGAACATTGTAGGTTGTAACTTGGAGAGTCGAAATAAATATACTTAAGTACACTGTCACTGTACATAATCCATCACTGATCTGCATACGGACGTAACAGGATGTGTACAGGAGTATTTTCTACACTTCTGGATTTATTCGTGGTCTAATTGGTAGCGCGTTGGACTACAGATCACTACGACCTGAGTTCGAATCTCGGCGTGGGCATATCTGAAGGGTGTTTCATCTTTGGAGGTCGCTCGGCCAATTTAGCCTACCATGTGCACAAACGTTGCCGTAAAACACTCATCATCATCATCTTCCCCTGTCGACGCCTCCCGCCACGACAGCGACATCATGTGACCTAAGAAACCCGACATCGTAACTTAACCTGAGAGCCAAAGAGTGGACAGGCTCAGCAGCAAGGAGGCCGATTTTGAGAACACACAATCGTATAATAATGATGATCGGTAGATTAGGTGAGCTTCTATTTAAAGAACTACCACTGATGTTCCGTGTCAGTCACTAAACAGACACACGAGAAGATGTCTCGGCAGACGTCACGCAAATCACCCACTATATGTCTGTCATTAACTCATTAATTACCGACCACCTCGTTCAAATTGTATTATGTTCGTTTTCAGGGTTCGGTACTCGGTACTCGAATAAGTTGTGAAAGTTTGGTTAGTCCTCATTATTAAATATATCAAAGTAAATTCCTTTAAACTAGATTATACAAAACTTGTCGATTTACTTTAGGACAAATGGCAAAAGGTATAAGTGTACTGTGATGAATAATGAGGTTATTAGCTAAAGGTGCCGTTTCCTTCTTTTGTGTACTTATGTACTTATGTAACTGATGCTGTGTTTGTCTGTCTTCGGGATCTGGGGATGTTTCATCCTCTAAATGTGCAATGTTAGATCGAGAACGCCGACTACGATATAGGGGTAGTGGGCTGTCGGTCTATAAAGTCGATATTTATTTATTTTGTAATCAACAAAACTGGCAGGAATTACGAACATAAACAATAATTATATCTCGAATTAGATAGGGGAAAAGGGAAGAAGAAAAATAAACAAAAATTAATTGACGGTGCCTTGAAAAGTTATCTAGAAAATTTCCATTACGAAAACTGTTGAAATTTCGTACGTGCGCTCTAAAGACTAACTCTACTCGTGTAAATAGTGTTTTCAGCAAATCAATGGCGGTCAGCACAATGTTTAGCTGATTATAATATCAATCATTTATATCTTACAAGTTATACATAAATTGTTTTTGCGGGTAGAAGACGTCGCAATAAGATTTGTTTACACGAATCGGTGTGAGCCGACTACCAAAAGGTTGGCTCAATATACAGCAGAATACGCACCCAGAGTCGGTGTTGGCACACATAGTAAAATTTCGGCCAATATAAATAGGGTCGTGGATGACTACCAAAGCACTCACGCACGCACGCACGCACGCACAGACATGCACACACACGTCTTACTGACGTCAGTACCAAATGCTGCCAAATCATAAGACGAACAGGACATAATAGAATATGGCTGTTTGTTGCTCTCAAGAGTGATTAAAATATCTACATATTATAATGTCATTATTGTTTAATAATATCAGAGTTCGGATAAACCGAAAATATCAAATGGCCCTAGGTCTTATTTACACTTTAAATAAATAATTTTACATATCAGAGTGGGATGAAAATATGTGAGGATAACGTTAGAAACGTGTTGGCAATAGAGTGACAGAGTCTTACAGTGACCTTGAAAGTATCACAAGAGCTAGCTTCTGTGGGATGGCCACTAAAATGACACATAATAAACCATAAAATATATCACAGTTTGTATCACATCATAAACATGATAAATGACCTGTAAAAACAATATGTATCTTAAGACAACAAAGACTAGATGAAGCAAGATGGACTACAATATAAAATGGCATTAGCAACTTATTAATCATCATAGGGTCATACAAATATAACGTCTGCCATACGCTATCAACCAGTCCATCATCATAAACATTTTCTGTCATCAACTATCAACCAGTCCATCATCAATATTTTCTCTCAAACACTATCGACCAGTCCATCATCGACATTTTCTCTCATACACTATCAACCAGTCCATCATCGGCCTGTTCTGTCATACACTATCAACCAGTCCATCATCGACCTGTTCTGTCATACACTATCAACCAATCCATCATCGACAGTTTCTGTTACACACTATCAACCAGTCCATCATCAATATTTTCTCTCATACACTATCAACCAGTCCATCAATATTTTCTCTCATGCACTATCAACCAGTCCATACATCACTATCAACCAGTCCATCAATATTTTCTCTCATACACTATCAACCAGTCCATCAATATTTTCTCTCATACACTATCAACCAGTCCATATCAATATTTTCTCTCATACACTATCAACCAGTCCATCAATATTTTCTCTCATACACTATCAACCAGTCCATCAATATTTTCTCTCATACACTATCAACCAGTCCATCATCAATATTTTCTCTCTTTTGAACATCTATTAAAACCAGTCCATCATACCAACACTATTTTCTCTCATACACTATCAACCAGTCCATCTTTTCCATATATTTTCTCTCATACACTATCAACCAGTCCATCAATATTTTCTCTCATACACTATCAACCAGTCCATCAATATTTTCTCTCATACACTATCAATAGTCCATCACTGCTGAAACTGTTTTTCATCAATTGTATGGTGTATGTCTTATCTATTATATATTTTATTTTTAGTTGATAACTTAATTATATCTTTAAAACTTGACTTCTATCAACATAAATCTCTGTTTAAGTTTATATATATATATATATATATATATATATATATATATATCACACACAGACGCACACAATATTTATATATAATGTGATGGTTGGTACCAATTATGAGATATTACTACTATTATCACTATTACTACTACTACTGGTATTACTATTACATTTACTACTACTAATACTAATCTTATTACTGTACTACTACTACTACTACCACTTTTACTACCATCATCACTACTACCACTACCAAAACTATGACTGATACCATCTCTCCACTACCTGGGATATTGAAGGTGTTATGATATATCGATACTCATAACCTAATGTACGACGTTTAAACAAGATTCTCGTACACGTGCATGGGCATGCGCGCTCCCGTGCACATAATCTGGCACCGATTGATAGAAGGACAGATACGCCCGTACACATTAACAACCAAAGGCACGCTAATAAAACATTCGCCAAATTTCCTTCCACTGGCCATTGAAGAGCGGCCGTCAGCCCGCTCATTAATAACAACACAAAGACTCGTCAAACTGTGACACTACTTCCTTCTTTCACGTAAGCAACATCAAATGTCGACGTTAGTGTGGGCGGCACCTTCTGCAAAGGCATAACCTTAGCCATAAAGGTTACTTCGGCGGATATCCCTGCCGCGACTCTTCCAGAAACCGCCATTGACCCTCTGTACGGTTTTATTACCCACCCGAACACTTCTAAGCGAGCCTCGTCTCCAACACGAGGACACGCATTCCGGGCGGCCCTTTAATCTTGGTCCAGCTTCCATTCGACGATGGCGTCGAATAAAAGTATATTTAGAATCACGTCGTCGAGAGTATATTTTGACTGTTGCGAGGCTCTCTCTGCTTCCTCGCCTTACTCTTTTACCTGACAGGTCGATGCATTCATCAGCTCCGGAGACTGGCGTTGAGTTGATGATTCATGATCGCCGGCTCTCATTCCGGTCGTATTTCACTCGACAGATAGTCCTGGCGGATTATGTCGTTACCACTACTGAGAACACGTGATCTGTTTGATACAAGCAAAATATTCTCAAACCGTAATTAAACATAATTTTCTCTTTGATTTCATCATGTACATCATATATATATATATATATATATATATATATATATATATATATATATATATATATAAAAAACACTCTTTGGTATCACATCGAAACATCGACACATGTGTTATTTGAACTAGCGTTCAAAATTATTTCTCCTCATTGATTGTATTATGAACTTGTTTTGTTCTGCCGAGTTATTAGTTTATAATCATAATTCCCATGTATATGTTTATTATATTGTATTAAACAACACTAACTCGTTGGAAAATGGGGTATGTCTCAATTCTTTCTAGGGTGGGAAGGGGTGGAGCGGTAGATATGTAATGTATAGAACGACATTTGCCGGACTACATAATGTCAAACATCGATATTCGCCGTTCAGCAATTGAAATAGAGTTTTCAGATGTCGAACAATAGATGCTGACAGTGACAACCTGCTGGATATTTTTAGATGAGAGCATATACTTGTGTGTGCGTGCGTGTGTGCGTGCGTGTGTGTGTGCGTTTTAAACCGAAGAGAATCTCTTATGTATGATGCCAACTTTGTAAATAACGGACGGTAATGTCACACGGTATGCCAAAAATATACACGTAAAAACTCCAGAAATTGCATCATCGACAAAACCAAAACCTCACATCTCACTGATGTAACCCCAAAAATTGAGAAATATTTACAACGAGGCTTTGGGGGAAAACCAAGAAAATATACAGAAACGAAATTATTTTGGGCAAAGTTCGTCGATGACCTACAAATCTGTATCAATGGTTTGGTGGAAAATGTGACGTCTAAAAATGTGTATTATTGCAAATAAAATTGCATACATTATATAGAACCGTCACTCAAATAATAACAGTAAGTGACAAGACTGTGTATAAGCCACTTCAGCTCTTATCTTAATATATCTTTATTGACCTTCTTTAGATTAGATTTATGTTTTATGTAAAAATTCACATGGCCACTACTGTCTGTTATTTATTACTGAATGTTTGATCTACAGATGTCAACCATCAACATGTCAACAACCCAATATCGCCCAAAATATTTTTCCGCACCATTCTAGCATACACGATTTATGAATTATAACTTTATAAATACATTGTACGTCACTTAAATATTTATCCAATACAGGCGAGTGCCCTGTATCGATTAAATGTGCGCATACAGAATCATGTGACTTACCTAAGTCAGAAATTGTCTTTAGTCATATTTAACAAAGTTATATTTGTAAAACTGCGTAGTCATGAGTCAAGACGATCTCTGAAGACGTTTTCCTGATATGAGGTCACTTATGAAAAACTCTCATCTAAGCCTATTTTAATTTACGCGTCCGGAAGTAACGGATCGTTCGTAAAACTTACAGGAAGTCCTCGGGTTACGGCGGCTCCGACTTACGACAATTCCCCGTTACGAATGAACCCCCGCCCCACAAGACTCTAAAAGTCGTTGTTTCGAGTTACTGACAGCAGTTCGTAGTTACGGATGGGCGAACTAGACTCTGACGCGGCGTGCGTGGAAGAATATGTCGCTAAGCGTCACGTAGCCGAGGAGGAAGACTCTCCAAGTTCTCGCTATACGCCATCTTGGATTACCCGCCTTTTAGGATTGCTTGGTTTTTGTATTTTTGCGTATTCTTTTCCCCCTCATTCTGTCTCCTAAGCGCACAGCCGATACTAGTGACAACGATGTACTTTATTGTTAGTAGCTTTCTTCCATAAATACCAAATACAATAATTTGTTAGCATAGGCGAGTGACCCAGGTTCTTATTGCACGATGATTTAAGTCAGGGGCCGACGGTTCGTGCATTTAGAGAGTGCGATTCCACTTACATACAACTTCTCCTTACGAGATATTAGCTTTTATTTGAGCCGCATTAGGTACATCAGTGCTAAGGAAAACGTTCGAAACTATCTAACATTATGTCCCATGCTAATGTTGTTAACGTAGGACAAAATGCAGAAACGCAGGACAAATGTAGAGTTAGGGAAGGTACCGAGGCGAGCACAAATTACCTAAACAAATTCTGCGCATCAATACGAGAACATCAAAAAGCACACTCGATATATATTACTTCGGTCCTTGCAAATCCGTGCAAAACACACAAAAAATATTATGAAGATGACTCGGTGCCATTAATTACAGGGTACGTTCGGTTCGGTACAGTCGGGTATGCGCTAAAATACGGAAAAATAAGGATCGGTGATTGTTGAATGGACATTTAGACTGACGTTATAGTGACAATCGTGGGACTAGCAATGTCACACGTCGGTCAAACTGACGTGGCCGACGTTTTTCCGTAACACTAGGTACATGTAAAGTTTGTGTGCTGTCCTTGATGAAATGTGGCCTCTAGACACATAACTTTTGTGTACAGAAATTTCAAGCTTGACATCATATGCGAGAGGTTTCCCCTAAAAGCTATTTGCATATAAACTTGAAGAACTGCAAGACGCTAACAACCCGTCAGTATAAGTAACCACTCATTAACAAGGGGAATGTTTGGTTCTGTGGTTAATTTGACGTATAAAAACATGAATTCTAACACATCATAAATAATCGGTACAAAAATTTTACAAATTATATATATGTCCCTCCAATACTATGATTAAGCGAGTCGAGTTTGGTGTATTAGGTACGATCTTTATGCTATATGTATTTGTACACTGTATACATGGTTTCCACCACCAAGGAAATATTATTTCCAAGTAAAAATTACCATTTTACAAGATTTAAAGATAATAAATCAAACTATGTGCGAAAAAGCATATCATATTTATTCAATATATGATCGATTATTGATACTGTTATGGTACAGCTTCCTCCTCATCCCTTCCAGCTGTCTGATCCACCCACTTTAATTTTAACTAACATGGGATATTAAGACTATGTACCGATAATTTTCTTCTGCAATCGAAGTATTCTTCTACAGGCATATTATTTATTCAGGTTTTGTTTGTTTGTTATAAATGGATTTTTTCACGGGCAATATTTTTCCAGGACATTTCCAAGACATTTCTGATTTTGTAAATTTCAAGGACATTTCCAATTCCTGGAAGATGAATTTGTTATTTTCTAGATTTTCCAATAAGTGTGGGAACCCTGGATATATGACATAAGCTGCAGTAAACGCAAACAGTTACTTTCTTTGTTGTCTTTATATACTATCATAACGAATATGTTGTGGCGGGAAGTATGACCGACTCTCGATGTAATGGCACCGGAATATTTCTCGGATAGTTCAGCTATTAGATAAGTTACACCAGTGAAATCAGTGTATTTTGCATATTATGTAATATGGATTTAATTTATATTAGTATATGTAAATATATTTAGTTATTTTGTATTTCTTGTATTTTCTTTTAACTGATTATTTGAAGCCCTATATTATCGCCCACTCCAGTGTTTACCTTAAGAACACGGTTTTTGCTTTTGTAGGTTTTAATAAATCTGATGAAATATCTGATGTTAAGAATATGGATCTTGAAGCTCTTGTCATTACAGAGACTTGGCTGACTGGTAATGTTTCAGACCATAAAATAATGTTGGTGATGTGACTCCAGCAGGATATTCATTCCACCATGTAGCTATTATCTACTGATTACGCCCCACTAAGAAAAATGGCCTGAAAGCAGTAGAATTCTTCAAGGAATTTTCGGTATTGTTTGACTCTCTTGCTACAAACCGTGGCCATCTATTGATCTTATGTGATTTCAATATACATTGAGACTGTCAGAGGAATGCAGATACCAAACAACTGGCTGACAATCTTAGATCTGCCAATCTCAGGCAGCATGTCCAAGAAAGAATACACAGACATAGTCACATGATTGATCATTACCTTATTAACATTAATTTATTTTTTACAGAAACAATCTGGTGGATCTCTATAATAGTACATTGAGAGACATTTTAGATGAGCATGCACCTTTAAGAACAAAGGAAATACCAAGAAGACCAATGCTTCCATGGTACAATAAGAACATACAAGCTGCAAAGAGACACCGAAGGTATTGTGAGCGGCTGTGGATCAGGACCAGTTTGTGTGTTCATTATGAAATGTTCAAGGTCAGTAAAATTTTAGTTAAAAATATACTTGCCTCTGCTATATCTGAATATTATGATAAAAAGATCAATGCATCCAAGGGAAATCAAAGGACTGTTTTTAGTGTTGTGAATAAAGTATTATTATATAAAAGTCAAACTGTCCTTCCAAATATTATCAACTCAGATAAAGATATGGCCCATATACTGTCAAAAATATTAAATATTCATAGTGGGTTCCCTTCCAGCACCTTATCACTGGGTAAGCAGTTGGTAGAAGAGTCCTGCATGTCCATGATGTATACATTTGAGCCTTTTACAGAGATTGATATCAGATAGTTGCTGAAAAGGTCATCTAATGCTTTCTGTTCAGTTGATCCTATGCCTACATGGCTTGTGAAAGATTGTCTGGATGTTCTGACAAGCCTTATTACAAACGTAGTTAATAAATCATTATCTCTGGGTGTTTTTCCAAGATCCATGAAAGCTACCCTAGAAAAACCATTAGCAAAAATTCACAGTTTGGACTAATATTCTAAACAATTACAGACCTGTTTCAGATCTTACAATTTTATCTAAAGTTATAGAAGGGGCAGTTGCTTTCCATCTAACCAAATATTTAATCAATAATAACCTTAATGAATCACTACAGTCTGCCTATAAAAGTGGTCACAGCACTGAAACAGCCTTGGTTCAGGTGAAAAATATTATGATGTCAATTTATCAAGGTAAGCCAGTAATATTTATTCTCTGGATTTGTCTGCTGCATTTGATACAGTTGACCATAATGTACTTTTCTCTAGGTTAAAAGACATGGCTGGTCTGTCAGGTAAAGTACTTGAATACTGGAATAACGTTCCCTGAGAGTGTCTGTTCATGGTATTTTATCTGAGGTTCAGTTTTTGTTATCTGGTGTACCACATGGTTCAGTTCTTGGTCCACTGGTTTTCACAATATATACCCGTTCTCTTGGGATCATTGTGCAGTGATATAGGGTTAAATATCACTTGTATGCTGATGACACACAACTGTATATATCACTGGATCTTGACAATAAATAAAATTTCTCCTCTTCCTTGAAGAATTTAGAATATTGTATTGCTGATATTCGGTTACAGATGACCCAAAACATTCTATGACTAATGTTAATAAAACAAATATTATACATTGGGCATCACCACATTGTGTTAAATCCTTAAAGTCATCAGCATTATAGATGGGTGGATCTTCGATTGCCCTAATGGGTCAGTAAAAATTCTAGGGGTTATGTTTGACCAATGTATGAACATGTCACATCAGTATGCCGAGCTACCTACTACCATCTTAAGAACATCTGTTATAAATACACACCTGTTCAAGGTTGCTTTCTCGGTTAAATAATTATTATCTTTCAAATCACCTGCAGGGTTTTGACAGACATATTATTTTTGGTATTATTATATTACATATTATTTATTTAGCGCCTTTAAATGGCTCCTGCTAGTAAGGGCGCTTGATTAAATATACAATATTATTATTATTATTATTATTATTATTATTATTATCAGGTTCTGAAGCTGGCTAGGTTTCGAGTGAAATCAATATTTTCACCCTTATGCCAGTGAATACAGAAAACTTCAATCGCATCGGGGATGCTATTAAACGCCATTCAACCTTTAAGCAAATGATGCCAAATTTACTCAGTTTGTGTTAATGATGCCTCATACAATAGATAATTAGTGTTTTTATTGTCTCCATTAACATATGTAGAGTTACATGCTTTATTGACTGCCACAGGTCAACGATATGATGAGAAATTGATACTATAATCGGCTTGCATGTACGATAATCAAGACTCCGGCAAAAATCGAAATATATCCAAGGCAATGACTAGATGACCTGGCTGTTGACCTATTTTTGTTTGGTTCCGACTACTCTTAGTAAGTCACTTATAAACATATTTGTGCATATAGATTTAGGAACTGATTATATGCTTTTTAGCAGATGTAGGTTAATACGATGTTTCTCCTACATTCAAGTATTGAGTAATTTGAGAAGCATTTGTCCTTGGTTTCAGGTGTAGCTAACATCTGCTAGCATCTAATTGAATACGAAAATGTGAAACATTTCACGGTGAACAATCCAATTCATATATTGGAAATATGACAGACAGTGAAACGTCTAACACTTTAGCAAATAACCTTCAAACCAGCATTAAAATGCATTTTATTTTATATAAGGAACATGTATAGCATTGCGCATGATTTTATGTATTATCATATTCCTTATATTCTTGTATTTTATTTACATTGCCACAATCAAGTACTGTCACCATTGTAGGATATTTTACTGTAGTCATTAAATAATGGGATGTTTAAATGTAGATCTATCAGAACATCTACAATTTAAATCCAGTGTTGACCTTCAATTGATTTTCTTGCAAGTATACATCGTATACATCGTTAATAGAGAAAGAGAAAAAGCATTTTGCTGTCTGCATTTTTTCCTTTGCCGTGATTAACGAAAAATAAAAAGTTTTTAATGATAAAATTGTGCTAAAAATATAATATAATCTATTTTATTTAAACCGATAAAAGTACCAGCAAACTGTTAGATGTATGTCTTCCATATTATCTACAATATTGATAAAAGCTAACTTAGCACACAAGAAAATCATTATTTCTGTTTTACCCACATCCGAATGAAATCATGTGATGGTTTCACTCGGATCTGGATACATTTCCATGCAAAATTTGGTCCACCATTTTGACGATAATTTATGCATTTTAGTTAGATCTACATAAAAATTCATAATTACAAATTATAAATAACAAATATTATATACCTAATTACACAAAAACAAAACAATCGTAATCAGGTAAAAACCGGAGATACAAAATGGTTTAGTTTATCGCAATACTCTTATGTCATGGTAGTCAAAAAACAAATGGTTCTTGCTAAACTTCACACATTCTTACTATATTTACAAGCAGAAAAGGGAGGACCACGAATTAAGAAATCAGCCAACCAGATGTCAGCATTTTAAGCACATTATGCATGCAAATGAGCAAAAAGTGAAAATCACCAACAAAAAGATGGTCTGCACAAAACAATCACTCGAATCCGAGTGCATTATGTCACATATGTGCTAAACTTCACACATTCTTACTATATTTACAAGCAGAAAGGGGAGAAGGACCACGAATTAAGAAATCAGCCAATCGAATGTCAACATTTTAAGGACATTATGCATGCAAATGAGCAAAAAGTGAATGCCACCAACAAAAAGGTGGTCTGCGCAAAACAATCACTCGAATCCGAGTGCATTATGTCTTATGTACTTGGACGTTGGTGAAATCCAGAACGTACAGACATGCCAGTCCATTACACCGCAACTACGTGCATGTGAGTGAAAAGCTGATTATTAGTTTACAGGAACAAAACTGAATAGGAGGGGTAAATAATAGTTTTTATATCAGGTATAGACGACATCATTTAAATTTGTTTTATCATAATATAGACTCAGAGACAACAGAAGAAGAAAACTAAGGTAAAAAATTAAACTTATTTTCCCCTCGAAGATAACAAGAATCTTACACTTACTCAAGGTTATTAATCTTCGTTTGAATATCGTTGACCTATCAACAAACAGCTGACCAGACTTTCCATCATAATCATTCCCGGTTAATGCATCTCCTCGTCTTGGTCACGTTGGTAAATCCTAAAAGGTATCAGTGTATCGTAACCTCGGCCAATCTATCCTCGTGCTGTAAGACACAGTTCTTGTACATCCCGAGTACTCGTCAGTAATCGGGCGAGAGTGGAAATCTTGTGCTGTTTGAGTTAGACGTCGACGTCCAGAAGATCGAATTAATTGCTCGTTCCCGATGTCAGAAGATCAATTACCGTCATTAACCAGATCCAGACTAACGTCGGCTATTAATGGTGATATAATCTCGGACCTATTTTTACACAAAGATGGGATTTATCTGATCTCTTTGACTCATTATGTGACCGGATTCTTCTTATCTTCGCCGTCGATGTTCGTTTTCGAATGGTGTTCTCACGAAGACCGACTTCTAACGATGTTTTAATTTGTGCCTAGGCTATTCATCAGGGACCCTCTTCAGTAGCTTGACAAATGAGTAATGATATGGGGTTTGGCAATTTAAACTAGCACAAGTGGAAATAGACACACACACACACACGTGTTGCTGACTTCAATACTTAATGCTGCCAAATCACAAGAGGACCAGAACACAATATTGCTGTTTGTTGCTTTCGAGAGTGATTAAAATATCTACATGTTATAATGTCATTATTATTTTTTATTTAATAATATCACAGTTCGGATAAACTGAAAATATCATATGGCCCTAGGTCTCTGCGATTTAAACTAGCACGCGTGGGAATGGACACACACACAAACACACACACACACACGGAGGCGAGTACAGCTTATGCAAAGACTGAACCAAAGTACCTACAGGTCACTTCGCCCCTCTGACCAGATCCCAGACGCTCTCCTACGGCCCAGCGGTCTTTGGTCCCCGTAGTTATTTAATACAAAACGTTATTTGTTATACGGTCGGGATTGATCAACGAATCGATCCAGATAAGTCGCCGAACCGGATAGTATTGGTCAGCTGCCTGATTGACGATGACGTGGAAATGCGGTCGAGATCTCGCGAGACCTTGGTACTACTAATCTGTCTCGTTACGTCTTCCCGTGCTCGGCATAAAACAACGACGATCAGATAGGGGAGTAGTAGAGATGACACCGCGATGTTGACCAGTGTGTGCGTCGTGTTTTGTCGCTTCTTCAGACGGGCTAAATGGTGACATTAGGGAAGAACGGATAGCTTTCGAAAGGGAACCGGCCGTGGGCGTCTCCTCAGCTACAGTCATTCTTGGCGTTGTACTTCTGTAGCCAGCGACGTATTTCTTAATTATCACCTATTCCCGTCCCACAAACGTTTATGCAGTCTTCCTGTTGGTCCAACAAACCCCTCAAGGCGTGCTGTCATGGCCAGAAAATAGATTCGGCATCCCGCGCCAACAGCAAAGTAGACGCAACACCTGGGGAACGATTTGAAATTGCGGAAACAAACTGTTGTCTACTTGGCCTAGGTATGCCCAACGACCGAGCCACTTGTGTGAGAGATCTTTTATGAGAAACTTTTATTGCCGAAATTGTGTTTTAACGAAGTCGGAATGGCGACATTTGGATGCCGACTTAGCGCCTGTTTTGTAATAAACCTGTTACTACGCCGAAGCTTTCTATCGGAACACTCGACGGCTCTGGAGATGTTTTTGAATGAAATTATTCGCGCGATTATTGCCGAAATATAAAAACATCAACGTAAGAAAAGGTTGACGTTCTGTCTAATGATAGAAGTGGGGGATTTAACAAGTTACTGATATATCGCTGCTTTTATTCGCAGCTGGATGTCTCTCTCTCTCTCATTGTGTGTGTGTGTGTGTGTCTATACGGCTTTAGGACGCGTTCTGAAGCATATCAAAATCTATAATTACCAAAGATCGGATTCTAGTTGGTCTTTGGTATTACTAGAAATGTTTATATTTACTACATACCGGCAATAGTTATTGACTAATTTTTGTTTTGTTTATCTTTGGCAGCTTGTTACGCCGAGAACATATGGCGAAGGGGCGATTCCTTTAACCCCCCCCCCCCCCCAATAAAAAGTATTTCAAACTCTAACCTCGAAGTTGGCACCGTATTGACTGGAATTCTATTTTATTAATGCGTTCATTGAATGACTTGTTAGTGATTAATTTATTGGACGTCTTTAAATTGTCATAGCGAAGATCTGTAATCGTTGGGTAGTAAGATATATCAATATGGCGTTTGATAATAATTGTTCACTTGCCCATGGTCTGATGTCTATCCAGAATCTCTTCCAGAATCATCCACGTACCCTTCTACCCAATCGGCATATTCGGCGCGCATCCGAATCTCTCCGGCCGCTTTAATTGGCGCCGGAAATGCCAGTGACCGGATGTGATTCCGATTTGGTCCGTAGAGATTCGCGTCGGCGCTTCCCGAAATTCGGCACCGTTTGGGTGTGAGCGCAAAACTGCGGCGTTATTCCACTTCTCCTCGTTTCCCGCTCGAATTGGAATACTCCCGGGGACCCGAAACCCGACCTCGCTCGGCATTATCTGCGGCATAAAATTAGGGTCTCATTAAGGTAAATGAAGGGCAAAACAATGTCTAGAACGGGCCATCCCCCAGCCGCCGAATAATCAACATTATCTCTACTACACCACAACCTTCACACGCCCAATTATCACCGATGATTGGGCACTCTTTTTTTGGGGGAAGGAAATGTTTCGTCGCTGTACTTCGGTTCGCTCTTTCAGTGGCGTTAAACAAACACCAGGACTAATGTAAGGTGTAATTTTGGCATTCATAAACACGTCGGCCACTCAGATAAATACTCCACTTTTGGCGGCACATGTCCATTTTTATTCCAAAGGGTTCACAACCCTCCATTGTGAAGTAATGGCGGCGTCAGGTCGGGTTTATACACAACTTCGCTAATCCAAATTTGATCAATTACCGCCTTTCGTAATTGTATGGTTTCACAGACCACGTTTGGTCTAAGTTAATTATCTGTCTAATTATTGTTAAACGTATATATATATATATATATATATATATATATATATATATGGGTCAATTTCAAACATTTAAGTCTCTCTCAATTAGATTATTGTTATAAATACGTATTTATAAATACGTATTTATTCATAAATGAATTAGTAATTTAAAGATGGAGTTGATACTTTATTTTCGGTAGATATTATATATTGGTATTAGTTGTTTATAAACAGCTAATAATGATATTAATATAACTCTTAGAGGATTTCAGTATATTCTACATAATACAAGAGGATTTTATAGTAACAAAATTTATACTACTCGTACTACTACTACTACTACTACCAATACTACTATTTATGCTACTCCTACTATCAGTTTGATTCGGAAGTAACCTTAGAAGAGGAAAATTATTCAAAATGGCTGAGATACTAATGTTTAAGAGAAACTATAAGCCGGTTCAGTCTAGAGAGAGCTCATTTGACGTCAGAGCATTTGAGTTTTCTCCTTCCCATCTTCGAATCTGGCTTCCGGTGCAGCCGTAATGGCGGCCCTCCAGTAATTTTGATTATTTTCCTATATCTATGATATCAGATATAATCCGTGATTATCATTGCGGAATATTTGGTTACTGTTCTAAGCATCACATATTTAATAAATATTTTCTGAGTGTGAACTGTCCCTTTAAGTGGTTGTCCTACCTTCTTTTCTCTTTCTCTCTCACTCTTTATCCAGCATTCTTAACTACATCTTTCATATCCCAGATATATTCCCTTTTCTCCACAAACAAGTCGTTCCCGAAAAACTACATTTGATTAAAACCGTTAGAACAGATGTTCGAATACAGACAAATAATATAAGACCAGAGCTACATCAAGCGACCACTTGCATTGTTTACTGTGAGAGAAGAACATTTATCACACAAATAACGGACAGTTCCCATCCTGTCAATAAAAATTGAATATCGGTGGACATTAAGTCTGTTAATGAAATCATTGAGAAGATACACATTATGGAGATCAGCTAATTCTGAATCCTTTGACGTTTAGAGTTCGTAATGAACTTGAGTCCCGATGGCAACAATCCTTGACTTAAATATAAATATTCCCAATTCTATCGATATATATATATATATATATATATATATATATATATATATAAGAGAGAGAGAGAGAGAGAGAAGACGGCCATGCTTAAATGGTAGTGTGGTTGACCACAGACCGCTAGTACCTTGGTTCAAACCTAGTCCGGGTTATATCTAAATGGTGTTTCATCATTCGTTTGGTGTTATTACATTTAAAGGTACTCATCTATTTAGTCAACACAGTGGCTATAAAACAGCAACGTTATATATATTATATATATATATATATATATATATATATATATATATATCGACATCTGGACTCGCTATTATATATCCGAAGTAAGTGGTAATGGAATAGGAAATGCTTGATAGAAAGCAATTTTATGATAGAAAAATGTCCGAACAATAATAACAGACCTAGAAAGTTCAGCTTTACTTAATTAATTATCTGGATTTCTAGGTTAGTAAGTTTCAATGGACTAAAGGTACAGTCCTCGTTTGTAGGTTAAGGACTTCGGATTAAATTCACGTTTGAGTCTCGAAATCCTTCAGACCAATTTAGAGATAGATTTCTCCACACAAAGCATCCTTGGATAGTGAGAAATTGAATACCGTCTAAATGTGTAAAATACTTTCGAGTAACACTCCCCTGAAGATACTTGAGCTCCATAGTTGCGGCTTTCGCTTCCCTATGTCTCTGGTGAGGCAGGATCCTGAAGATGTAGTGTCAACGACTGATCGTACAAAGATCACACCGGAAATAAGTCTTTACACTTCCGTATATTATCCATGTTTCGTTATTATAGGCCACGGAACGAAACAAAGCAAATTGAAGGTGAATTATGCTTGCCAACAGCAATTGGCTGTAAGAAAGAAACGGGAAATCTGGCATTTCCTTTTCGTACCTATGTTCTAATTGTCTTTCAGAATTTCGCCACTCAGCGTTGTTGTCTCAGGGCCTCATAATAAACATAAACATTAACGGCGGCATCTCTCGTAACATGCTATCACCAAATGTCAAGTTTAGCTCGACTGTCTGTTTGTGGATGAAGAAATTGGCGGAGGGCAAACACTGGACAATTTGCCTCCATTAATGCCGACACTTAGCAGAAAGGAAATGGCCAGTGCCGGGCATCGTGGGATCTCTGAATGAATCTAATCCATTCTTCCGAACTAATTAGGCGTCGGACGAGGAGTGAACGCCGACGACTAGCGGCCCTAATCAGGGAGCACACCCCTGGGAGTTTCCCATCCGACGCCCACCCCGGTGACGTGACCGTCTCCGCGGCCGCTGATTGGACGAGACGAACTGGGGTGGCGAATAGAGGCGCCCTTTAAGTGACGGCGGCTGTGTCCCGGCATGGACTACTCGTCATTGCCGAGCCACGCGGTATTGTCATCTTCGCGAGCTACTTAAAGCCTCGTTTCGGTGCTCGCCATCACAAAACTCATGTCTCTAAGTTCATGAAAGAAACATTCATCCGGATAAAACCGCTCAACTCTTGGTCTCCAACCGGAAACGTTGTTAGCTGTCGACCTTAGCGTACAAGAGGGCATCACAACTGTGGAACAGTCAATACTTATAATCACAGGTAAGTACCTGCACGATTTATCAGAAATATATTGCTGTTATTTGGAAATGTTATTGACGGCTACACATTGAGACTAACTCGAGCCGCCAAAACGTTAATAAATAGTTAATATACAATTACTAAATAGTTATTCGATTTACGTCCATGTGAAGATGATGGCACCTCTCCTGATATATATGGTAGCGCTGTTGGTTATAAGCTTCTAATACCCGGGAATAAAACCAGGCTGGCCTATGTATGAAGGGTATTTCCTGGTTTATTTCACTTGATTGTATCCGGAAACTGTTTGCCCCATTCATCCTAGATTGTGCACGATACGACAGTTGAACATTTCACGTGTGCGACTAATGTGGTCTTACACATTATTGGTATCAAAAATACTATCATTTTAATATATTTTCTTAAATAACGAATGATCTAATGATGTGTTTTACTGGATATCACTATCTTTGTACAGGTGTTATAATGACAGAAATTATACGATATTACTTTTTTCAGTATCATTAACTAACCAGGTAGAAGCTACCTCGTACCGTAATCCATTCACTAACGAGCGGGCACGAAATGACAGGAGTTTTATCCGTATATATATATATATATATATATATATATATATACGTACACATATTATTATTAAATTAAAATTTACGTATTATGTAGAGAAATGGCTTTTCCTTGTGGTAAATCTTCTATTTCCGAACTCTCTTGGTTGCTCACTGGTCATCGACGTAAATGAGAAACTGACGTATCATAATGGTGACTACGGTACCGTTTGGTATAAGATTTATTGACGGTTATGAAAATATGTTGCTAGAACATAGCTTTCGTTAATCCCAAATGGCTGTGTATCATATCCAGAAACCAAAAAAACATACACACAAACACACAAACACACAAACACATACACACACACAAACACACGAACACATAAACACATACAGGCACACATTATAATCATACAGGATAGCTTCTCATTTTCAAGGATATCATCTCACCTATTTTTTACATTTAACTTATAAATCATATAATTTAATAGACTCTCTGTTGCTGGGAGGGTTTTGAATCGTGCAAACTTATCTAAATTTATACGCGATTTCTTCCCGATCCCGATGTTGGTTTATTAAAAAAGACGTCGTTAACGAAAACGTTTGATTATCATGAAATTCTGTTATAAAATTAATCTGACATCAAGAACAACGATCTTTACAGACCTGACTCCTCCCCTCCCTCCCTCCCTCTGGCAACCTGATCAACTTCATTCTCCTTTCAGATATGATTTATTGTAGCGTAGGTGGGCGATATTAACACGTAGGTGATGTTCTAGTCCGGGATATGTAGTTCTGGCTGGTTTCCTTTGCTTCGGCAAATACATCATCGTCTTCTCCGGACCTACATAAGCGAGCGCCCAGTAATTTAAAGATGACGACCTGGACCTACTTTCTTTGCTCAAGAAGACTAGGATGGATCGTATATCGCGATGGCCGGCGTTATCTACTAAACGAGATTTGACGCCTTCAAGCGAACGATTGCTATAAAGAACCATACATCTCTGTTTTCGACGTGCATAAATCTGCATTTAAGCTATCAACCCTTTTGACCATCGGCTCAGTGTCTGGCCTCTTCACGTCTGCGCCTTATGGAGGTACTGTTACGCAGTTGAAATGCTTCAGCATTTACCTAAGCCATGTTGCGTTTCGCTCATCTCAGTCAAACCGATATATCCGCCACCTGGCAAGTACGACAAACCAATCTGTCAGTTTCAATTTAGCGACATAGCGTATGTGTCTCCGAGTTGAGGAGTAGATTCTGGTCTAAGACCGACTCTCATTATTAACTTGCAGCATTTAGAAAGCTGAGAATGATAAAATTAGGCTAATTGTACCAAATACGGCACTTTTATTAACAGAAATCTACCTTTGAGCAACGAATTTGCATAATAAGTGCGTTTTAGCGCGTGATAAGGGAACGATTACAGAGTGTTGTTAAGAAAAAAGTTCTAAAATACCTTTGATCTGAAACCAAAGTTTGGTAACTTAGTCAGGATCAAGATGATGATCGTAAGTTGAGGACACTCATCCGACGGTACTTGACTCTTACAAGGTTTACTACTGACAAATCAGATGACAAACAGATGAAGTGATCCGACCCTCGATAGGGGGGGGAAGGGCGACTGACGATACAAAGGAATGAAACTCCCATTATAAGTTATCAGCCTGATAATTAATAATACAAGAACGGATTAAGTGGCTTTTTATTAAAGGCATATCGCAAAATTGCATCCTCTTATCCTATCTATTGGTTCACGTTTAAAAATATGCATGGACAGATTCGAAGAATTGGGGGGGGGGGGAGGGTTAGTCAATCGGGGCAGGAAAGGTTATTTATAATTCCAATTATTTCGTGGTATGAAACAAAAAAGATGCCCTGATGAGACTACGAGTGTTGTTCACTTCTTGTCGTCTGTTTGATGAAGCTTCCTCAAACATCATCACAGATTGAGTGTGTGTGTGTGTGTGTGTATGTGCGTGTTCGTGCGTGTGTATTTGGCGCGGGAATGTAGAACGAACTCATTTGTCCTTGAGATATGTGATGACACTTCTAGTGGATAAAGGTCACCTTATTGTCGCCTGCAACTTTAAGCGATTCTTGTCCCTGCTTCTGAATGTCATGATCGTGGGTGTGTGTGTGTGTGTCTGTCTGTTTGTGTGTGTGTGTGTGTCTACGTGTGTGCTAGCGTGCATGCGTGTGTATGCACGCGTTCGTGCGTTACTAATTTATTAAAAACTAAAACGAACTGAGTAGATAGATAGATAAATAGAATAAGTGACTGACCGAATGAGCCAGTGAGTGAATAAATGAGTGAATGAGTGAATGAGTGAGTGAGTGAGCGGGGCATAGACTACTGGCTGCACACATTTACTTAATCAAAACGTTCGCAATGAGTTCATTCTTCTACAAATTGTTGTTGTTAGCCAGTAAACCATCTCAGTACATAGTTCAACAACACAGTGAAGTAGAGTGACCTAGAGATTAACGGCTTATTTTTTTCAAGGCGAGCTAAAGGTGTGAGAGACCACCTCTTTACATGACAGTAATCAACGTTAACAAACTCGGACGATTACCCTCCAATAACCGTCCAATCAACCGACATCAAAAAGCCGACTTACCGACGCCCGAGATGCTCGAGAGGAAGTAATATGACGTCATGTTTACCTGACAGCCCAATTATCGTTCAAGTCGTACGGACGTTTTTAGCTCCAGTGAGCCGATATCGGCGAGTCTGACCTATATGATGGCGGTCACGTGATATTTGGTGAACAGATTTGTTTAGTCCCGAACATCAAGTTGCTATTATGAATGATATGAATGACGCCATGCCCCCCCCCATTCGCCGAACCTAATTCACCCCTATCACCCCCCCCCCGTCGTCGGGTACCTAATGTAGTAATGATACTTTTAGTAAAGATGTCCCGAGGCCACTTAGATCAAGCAAATAAGAAGAAACCTTTTACGATATCGCATTATTATACGAAATGCCCTTCTCCGAAGACAAAATGGTGGCTGGCCACCTAATAAAGACCCGCGCCAATTCGGGGTCATTTTCTTCCGTCTTAGGACATGGACCGGTTCGCAGTTCGTGAAACGAAATACGACACGTGACATTCACGGGGATCCTCTGACATTTAGTGTTACCCCTAGGACCACCAATAGCACCACCCCACGCCATACGGCTACGATCTAGTAATGCGGACGTATCTCTGTGGCTGTAACATAATATTCCGCTTTTATGGTGGAGACATCAGAAATAACACCGAGCTCGTAAAACCGGCTGTCACTAGGTAGAGATGAGACAACCTTCACTCACTCTTCTGGTTATCTTCAGTCTATTTTAATCCGACCAATGAACAGTTTTTAAACACTCCAGAGTCGCCATCTTCACAACAAACGTTTAAATGTCTCTCTCTCTCTCTCTCTCTCTCTCTCTCTCTCTCTCGTGTTTATGGTCTCGTAACATTTTATCTCGTTCCTAGTCGCTAAGAGTGGCTAGGGATGTGGACATGAGTGTCCGAAGTTATATAATCCTGAAGTGTTAAAACAGAATCAAAGGTTCGAGTCCAGTCGGTCCAGTCAAAGGCAAATGTCTAACTCAAATCTTACCTCCATAGACTAGTACGAGAGTGATTGACAGTAGCTGGAAGGACACGTTTAACACCAGAATGGCTCGCAGACGATATATTCCTAACTGGAACCTGGATTCGAAATGACTGCTTCATATGGCAAATAAGTACACTATAACCATGGATAACAGCTGTAATATGGCTGTTAGTTCGCCTGCTATAGTCTAACAAACATAGAACCAACTGTCACATCAAAGATAACTTCTTTTCACCTCGATTCTTTTACACCATGACTCTTGCTCAACGGATATACCTGTCTTATGGCTGTAAGTGAAATCGGATGACCTTAACAATTCGTGTGCAGAAGTACAAAAATAAAACGTGGATGACGATGTTTAGTGTAGATGATGTTTAGTATACCGAAATTTTCTATCCCTAAGTACGTAGCTCACCAAGTCTAGGACTAGCCGAGTATGTTCAATCCAGCTCAACGTTATCCTTCCGACAAGTTCGCGAGTCAGACATTTATGACAACAACTTGCATTGGACGTTCACGGCTAGATGAGGAAAGGGTGTCCCAGTCTAAAAATAGCCACCAATCAGATGACAAAACCGTTAGCGTTCACTGGCGTCTATTAACTACGAGAGTGGCGCTATGCAGCGAATAACCAAGGAACTAGCGAAACTGCAAATCGCAGTTCCTCAACATCAGCGTCCAACAGCGTGATCCTGTCGCGTCGGCTCAAAACAACCCTTAACACGTAATATGAAACGCTTGGTAGTTGAACGTCATAATTGGTGTTGGTTGTTGTTTATGAAGACGATACGAAGCGACAGATATCGAATTCATTGTCAAAATAGGCTGACATTGTATTGAGGAATGACGTGCGCACGACGACAGAATCCTTGATAATTTCATTAATAATTCTTCTATTTGCCGATTTGGTACACTGTTACAACTCAAATATAGATCTAGTAGCGTTTGTTATAGATCGTGGTCGATTCATTGTCGATGCTCATTTCGGTCTCATCTCATTAACTAAAGCCATCAATCTTAATTATTTTCGCGTTGCGCACAACGTATTTTTTAACGGGCTCCGACGTACACTGTTAGAATCGAGTATCCCTTCTTTAAAACAATCCTCAGTTAAAACAATCCTCTATTAGTTGAGATGGGGTGAAATGAATAGTAATATGCAGCTGCTAAAGCTCTAGTCAATTACCATCAACTGAAGGAAAACTGCAACAGGAGTAGATTACGTTACTTAGTCAGTAATGGGATCAAAGGGGCAATTCTGTGGACGCCCACGTTTCGTGGTCCCAATTGTTTATAATCCAGAAAATAAATTGCTTTAACGGATATAAGATGTTTTTAGTCCATTGGGCGGAGGACTGGTCTATAATGTTGACTATTACCCTCAAAGTGCGTTGGTCCTATTGATTAATTAATTGTGTGCACACTGCAAATTGCACAATCATCCAATCTTAGGAATATACACCGTATTGTTAGATAATGGATGCCAACAACTTTACACCGATTGGGCGTGGCCTCGCCAGTGGCTCAGTCATTCTAATAGGGTTGTTATGTCACATCGTGGGATGGCTCAATTCATGAATTTTTACTATTTCTGAAAAGATCTCGTACTTTAAAAATTCAAGATCTGAACCTCTTTTGTAAATGTTAACACTTAATATCCATTTAAGCGTATATGATTTTTGCATATTTCAGAATGATTCTCGGTACTACCGGCAAGTCCATCCATATATGTTCTCATTACTAATTTACCTTAGCACTAATTCACAGATTGGTGCTGCGATGCAGCTATGTTATTAGTACGAAGTCTATCATTTATTAACACTGATATTCTGAAAAATATTTTGATATTTTGCCACATTTACAAATCCCAATTTCTGAAAAGATGAAGAAATATCAAGACTTTACCAAGAACTAACCAGCTAAACAGTAGAAAACGCATAAAGCGAAGACCTCGGGCTTGAAAATGTATTCATCCCAGGACACGAGTTTAATTGCCTTAATTTCTGAGTAGCACGAACTTTACGAGTTTTGCGAGATTAAAATAAGAAAACTTTTTATATTCGATGTCAAATAACGACAACAGTCCGTGAAATTTTTTTTTTTAAATCTAGATATTTAATAAATGGAAATAACCAAAATTCTCGATCAAATTATCTTTATTGTGCTTACTGGTGAAGACTCTCTCTCGCTCTCTCTCTCTCTCTCTCTCTGACCATCACTCTGTCTCTCAAACTTTCATTCGTATAATTATATCAGTATTATGCTTTTTACCTTAAATGCTTAGAATATATTAATTAAAATATAGGGCATGGGCATATCTGAAGGATGCTTCATCTTTGACTTCGATTCATTACATTTGGAGGTCGCTCGGCCCATTTAGCCTGCCATATGCACAAAAGTGGTCGTAAAACATCGATCGTCATCTCAATTTGGGAATCGCTAACTACGATCAAGTTGCATAGCAGCGCCATCTAGTCGTCAAAGTGTCTCATTATCCTCAGCCATTCGCTCGAGGTTATACAAGCGTCATATACTGAAACGGATTCCGGATACTTTCCGTGGTCAGATCCCGATCAGTGTAACCGTAGCTAGTAAACGATATAGGATTCGATAATCCAATAGGTGTTTCCACTATTGTGGTATCGTATTCTGATATGCCTAATCAACGTTTAGTATTAAACCAAAAACTTATCCAATTTTATTTTGTTGACATTTATCGGGGTATTTATGAAGCATTCCTTCAAAACGGAATCGTTCAGTAATCACTACATCAGCCAATCACCGCATCGAACACGATTCATTTACATTTCAAGCTATTTTTTCTCGTAACTATTACGAATATCCCCTAAAACCCAACTCAGTGTTATCTAATATTAATGGCAACTCGCAATATTGGATCCCGATAAATCGATCTATTACACGGCCATTGACCGAGCATATTTGTAGACTGAGAACACATCCATTTGATGTAATTCACACGCATTTAAAACGCAATTGGAATAATCTGAAAAATTATATCAACAAATCTAGTTTCTAATAGTATCAGTAAGCAGATCAAAAAATAATTATAATAATATGATTCTTGGGGGACCAAGATAAGAAATTTGAAGTTAATTTTGACTCATGTTTTTGTTTACCAAAAATTATACCATCCCATACAGCTGTAATATTTTACTTACATTTATCTTTGTACTGATTGTCATATTCTATTCCTAACTAGATATTTAGAAAAGTGTTCCAAAATCCCCAATTTTCACATCTAAATACCACACACCATACATTCAATTTTATACCCGACTAATAACGTCGATTTCGTTGTTTGAAAGTAGATCTCGCCAGAAAAACGGCACATTCGCGCAAAATTCAGATCAACCGGACAAAATACAAAATTCACTTCGATCTTTTAATAGTAAAGAAGGCCAGAAACATATAAGTTTAATCTGGTGTCAGCACAAATATTAGATCACATAAATATTTATAAAATTCTTGACCTTTCCTCATCTCCTTTAAAGGTGTTCAGCTAAAGAAATAAATAAAGAAATAGTGTTTCCGTAAACGATGCAGCGTCTCAACTAACCAGAACTAATATTTAAATACGTGTTATATATGGGCATTCTAAATTCATTAAGTTTGTATTATTGACAGATGTGTATTATATAACACCGATTGTGGACGATTCATGTAATTTTGAAATGTTCAGTTTTGCTTATAATAAGACGACATTGATTCATTTTCTATGAAGATGACGTGAAAAATACCAGAAGAAAAATAGTCAGTCTCTTTCGAAAGCATCTTTAAATTTATCTTGTAATTTGACAACAACCCTCCTCTCTCTCTCTCTCTCTCTCTCTCTCTCTCTATATATATATATATATATATATATATATATATATATATATATATATAAGATTTATGTATATGAAGCCAGAGAGACACCTTTCAAACATTTTATCCGATGTAGTTCTTAGTGATTAAGATCATCACTGTCGTTATCACTGTAATCATCATCATCATCATCACCATCATCATCATCATCATTATCATCATCAAGTTTAGTACTCATTGATGATGATTATAGAAATAATTGTAATAATAATAATAAATACATGGTATAATAATAATATTATTACTACCACTACTACTACTACTACTACCAATAATTCGTCGCATTTTCTGTCTTCAAGTGTTTCATCTTTTGTCAATCGTATCTGTTCGGGATCACTTATATACCCCCCCCCCACCCACTTACCAAGTATGACTTGTGACGTAAAACCCGGAGGATAGGTTGGTCCCGTTAAAAGGCTTTTAACACAGGCACGCACCTTTTATGTGAACATCTGAGAATTTTACTTTCGTCACCTTGAAAGCGAATCTGGTCGTTCATAAAATGTCATGTCGTCATTAATTTATGCAATCCTACTTGCTTTTATTTCATCAAAACAATTCCTTCCTTTGCCAGCCAATCGCAGTACATCATCCTAAGATTACACAAGATAATAATAACGAATTTACTTTCACTTCGTTTCCATGGTAATGTATACTTCAGGTTTGGCTTAATTGCAGCACATGTTACCCAATTAATGTTGTTAGAGAGAGAGAGAGAGATGCAGACACACAAATAGACGGGCCAAAAAGACTGATATATATATATATATATATATATATATATATATATATATATATATATATATATTATATATATATATATATACGTGTGGTAACCTCCCACGCACAGATGTTTAGAAGAGACGACACACATCTCGTATCGACCACTTGGTGCTAATATTCGCCGGAACGCTAACAGATAATAACCTCGTTAACGGACAATTAAACCTTTACAGTAAGGTGTTAGTCTATCTATAACAACCCAACAAACACCGATCTATCCCTCTCCCTTATCCCTCGGCTACATCAGCGCTAAGACTGGACTTTGTCCAAATAATTCACTCGGAGATCGGAATCGGAAATGATCGGAAATGTCCGCAAATACCAAATGACTGAACTAATGGTCACAACGTCTAACGAAAGAGACGACAACGACCGGATTGAAGCCGATGTCCTTATTTAAGGCGGATGTTTTTGTCGTGTCAATAAATTAGATTTAGTAATTAAGTTATCATTTGACGGGGAGATATGCACGTTCGGTTGACCGACTCCGTACACATGGCGTTGCCTCCGAAAAGGTCAACGAGGCGATGATTGCGGGGGGAGGGGGGGGGGGTATTTTGATGTAAAAGCGCCGTGACGTCACTAGTGCCGTGATGTAATGATGTTGTTACGTGGCGGTGCGGCGACCTAATGGCGGATATGCACTCCGATATGGCGATATCTCTTTATTTTTCAGTAAGTGCATCTTGTCTAAGTGCGGGGACTACCGTGGGAGCTGGGGAGTGCTATATTCGCCAACAAGCATAAATCTTGATCACCTTACAGCCTATCTGGACCACTTAGCCTCCTCTATCGTTCCGGGTGACAGTTCGTAATATGAACGCGTGTACGGGTGAATGTCTCTATCGCTTCGCGAACACCATCAGATCACATAACTTGATTATCGCGTCCCATTGCCTGTCTCCATCAGGGTGATCCTAAACGGTAAAACCTAGATAATCAGGTCAGCCCGGTGACTTCCGTCCATTGCAGCACACTTACGCACTTCTCCGACAATATTCTATAATCCCAAAGTAATGCAGACCCGACGTATGATGGTCGGAATAGAAGGGTGTCGGCTAACATGGGTTTTACTGTAATCGCTACCAATCGTTGTACTGCGCATTTAATATCACGCTGCTTTGTTTTTAATCCACGCAGAATGAAGACATCACAAGTACTCGCAGTTCTCGTGCTGGTCAGTGTGTGCGGCGTTGCCATAGCAGTGATCAAGCCAGCCGTGCCATTTAGAGACCTCCATCCCGTAGATGCGTGCTTGTTTGGCTGCAACATGTGCTTCGAAGATGTAAGTTGTAAGGATTAACGTAGAAATAAATTGATATTTAGAGCTCGTTAAATCGAATCTGACGAGGTCCGCCCATTACATCGAAAAATCGATGGTTTTAATCCGATAACGTAAAACTCGGGATTTGGGCATAAACTACTTTAAATCAATAGACGTTTTTAAGTAAACCTACGAAATATCAAGATGTGAACAAATTGGGTGTGGACTAATTAACGAAAGATGTCCTTTTGCCTCGTTGCGGTCCCATCTTCTGAGAACTGTCGGCCACATTTCCAGACTAATGATGAAGATTCACTTATGATGGAACTATCTGTTGAAGATTGATGTGTAATCGGAGCCGTAAGAACTATGAGGAGTCTACAAGAACTCGGGGGGTAATAAATAGCATCAGCACACGGGCAATATACGAAGCTTAATTTGATGGCACCTTTCCCTGTAGAGTAATTCTGCCCTGATTTATAGAAATATATATATATATATATATATATATATATATATATATATATATATATATCATACCTTTACGCCTCAATAGTTATATCATTAATTAATTTTAGTAAAAAAAAAGTCCGCGGTAAGACTACACTCTATCTATCATAGAATCCCTATTGCTGACATGGTTCTGGTCTAGAATTAGAATGAATTCTACGTCGTCCATGCTTTAATCGAACCAGAAAAATAAATAAATCCAACTGCTTATTGAATACTTTCTACAGCTCTCTTGTCGCAGTTGTCACCTGTTTTTTTTTTGTTCTTGCCACTTCTATGACATCATGCACCTATTTACCGTTTACCATTTTTGCTGTTCTCTTTTTGCGTCCAAAAATATGACAGGAAATAGGGTTGTTTATAGTCCGAAAACAGCTGTACTTCTAAAGGCCGATTGTCGTCGTGTTGTTTTTCTACCAGCTGTTCAGTCTGTATCCTAGTATATCGCCCAGTCCAGCTGGACACCATTGTAGACCCTCGGTGTGTGAAATATGATATTGCTGCCATAATCGACAATCATATATCTAAATCCTTATCATCGTAGCACTCATTTATGTTCGATTAAACCGGATCCCGATTTTAGAATTATTTATTATTCGGTAAATATTTTAGGTTCAACTTGGCATCATTCCAATTATTCCAACTTATCCATCGACCAAGATTTTTATAAATAGCCCCCTCCACACACACACACGACCATTTTCTGTAATTGTGTACGCGACAATTACGTATCATTACAGCCCTACAATTAGTGACCAGGCGCGGGTTGTTTCGCTGAGACGATACGGTAACTATTTAATTTTTCCCGTTTCTTCCTTCTCGTACCCGGGATTCGGTTCAACAACAAATGTCAGGTGAGTGAATGGCCGGATTATTGCCCACGCCAACTGCTATTACCGTCCGCCCGCCCCCTCCCCCGGGCGGTAGCAAATTGTCTCTTCCCGTTTGGGCACTCGCTAAACCTCTCGTACGATGCCGACTCATCATTTCCTCTTATAACCCAACAGGAGTACCTACTCGACTGCGCCAACAAAGTGTGTCTGACAGACCTTCCGGCTAACAAACCACTCGGCAAATTCTGGTCGAAGATGTGTCCCGGGCTGCACGGCTTCTTCAAGAAGTGATCGCCCAACGTTCGGACTCGCCCACAAACCAGGATCTGTTATCAATGACAAGATAGCCACGACAATAGGTCTTGTTAACAGTATATCGGTGGTATGACTCTAACATCTGCGTTTGTGTTAATTTGGTGAAGAGAATTCATTCAATTTTTATATGTACTTTGTTTATTTATTTCACTCATAATGCAAAGACATGAATAAAATTGGCACCAATTATATATATACGTATATATATATATATATATATATATATATATATATATATATATATATCATTTGATCTTGCACATTTGCAAGTGATCACTTCCATAATTTGACAATTAGCCCCTGTTCGTCAAATAACCCTACACTGATTACTTGGTTGTCATTACTTTGTCTACTTGTACATGCATTTCGTGGTTATTTATACGTAGAAGAAACATTAAATTTTCATTTATCCTCTTCATATTGTTTTGTTATTTGCCATTACTAAGTTAGAATAGAGTGAAATATATAGCTTCGAAGTTAGCTCGTATAATACCCAGTCGGGCAGCTAGCGATGAAAAACATTTACAATGTTGATGCTAAATATTCGTGCGTTTATGAGATATTATTAATAAGATATACATAATTAAAACGAACAAGAAAATAAAATAATAATAACAATGATAATAATATTAATAATAATAATAACAATGATAACAACAACATCAATTTATACTTGTATACTTTCAAAAACATTCAGGTGGTTACCATGAAGAGTTAATATGAAAGTATCTATGAAGCGATCAATTATTAACAAAACAGTTCATCTTCTTTTCAAATTCTCAGGACTAAGACAAATATGTTCATACAAAGTATAAATGGTGTCAAATTATGAACAGGATAAACGACTTATTTAAAAACAATCCAGTTCAAGTGTTGGTGAATCGACTATAACTTGTCTGTTGGGCGCCACCATTTTGAAGCTAGACAGAGCCCGGAAGCTCCTAAAGTCTGACGTCACTAAGTACACGTTGTTTGTAAGATCTGGTTATAATAATTTAGACAAGTGACTTTAATCGATCTGGATGGAAAAGTTAGCGTGACATCACACCACTTCCGTAAATACTTCGTGGCAGAAAAATGTAAACAATCCACAACTACACTCAAAGGATCGTATCTCAATAAGTTATTACAAAGTACATCTAGACCTTATGTGGAAAATCTAAACTTATTTAGTTATTATTTTCACATTATGTATTATACTATTTGTATGTAACCTATTAACTATGGATTAAGATTAGATTAAGGGTTTGAGTGCCATTGACGTGGAAAGTTACAACGAAAGGTTGACTGTGTCTAAGTTCTCTAACAATGACAATTTAACCGATCCTTACTCAATACCGGCTGCAGAATGGATATGTGATATCAAGAATCTACCTTATAGTATTTAGCGAGATGCCACTACATATCTTATTGATACACCCTCAAAATACACCAAGTCCAAGGAGATCTTTGTGCTTGTTGACGTCACATACTCATCCAACAATAATATATGTTATATTACGTCGAATTATTGTACGCAGTGAGCGTGATAAAGTAATATATCTCATTTAAAACGTTCAATATCGGGTGTGTAAACAGTCCTGATGTCTTATTGAAAATCCTTCGTCTGCAGGCAAACCACGTCAGCAAATATGTCTCCTTGCAGCAGAAAATCTTGCCGCTATGCATGGAAAAGATCATCTTTGTAAACACATTATGGGTTCCTAAGTGAAGAACAAATCCCTCGACGTATTAATCTTCCGTGATTGTGTAGTTTGATCACATTATCTATTCTAGCTGATTGTTAAGGAGAGGATAATCCATTACGTACACTTTTAGTGATTTAAAAGTAAAAATCAACCTATATTTATTTTATTTACCTTTTTAGATATCTCAAACGCTTTAAAGATATATGAGAGTAACAGAGAAATTGCCGATGATTAACTTTATGAACTCCCTAGAATGAGTTTTCAATGAGATATTAAGTTATCTATTTTCCAGTTTTTAAGAAGAGGATGAATGCTGTTTATATCTTTTAGTTTTAATGTTTTCAATGCAGAATATTCCTTCACATTGTTTGATGAACGAGTGATGAGAATATCACTTCTCTAACTTGGCAAACTTTTTGCAAACATTCGACAAAAGAGCACTGAAATAAAATGATCTTAAGTGTATTCGGAAAATATTTGACGGTTTCCGTACTGTTCATTATTCTTCGGTAAACAACATCTTATGTTTGACTTTGTTCATTCGCGGAGTTTCTGGTTACTTTTAAAAACGAATAATTAATAAGTTGCTGATAAAAATGAGCTATAGGTGTATCAGACAACTAGAGACTATCTGTACCTTTATTGGGGTTAATTAACGTTTTCACAATTCCACTTTTGTATCTTAGCAGTTATTGCCACGTGAACACAAAGAATCCCCCCCCCCCCAAAAAAAAACCACCTTGAACAATTCTTAAATACAAATACAAAACCTTCAAATGGAAATGTATTTAAATGCAAATACAAAACCCTTTTAAATATAAGGAAAACAGATATTGAGCTCCGGGTAGTTAGCATCCGCACTGGTGCCAACGGTTCGAACCTTGAGGTCGAAACCTTCCGACATTTTCGCCACACATCGGGTGGCTGACCACGTTAAATGGCGCTGACGTCTCCACTGAATGATTTAAAATAAAGGGGGACGTTAAAAACCCCCTGAGGACGTAAAACACTCTGGCAGTGACTACCCTCAGGGTATTTCGGCTCCATCTTTCCGTACTGCTCCCCTGTGAGTGGTGGGGGAGGAGCTTCCTCAACCACTCGAACATAGAGGCTGTGCTGATTAAGCGACAGCCTGGGGATTCTCCCCCAACAACAAAACCATATAAGGAAAATTGTTGTTTTTCTCTTTATTATTTTTTTGACGCACATATTTTGTGATATTATTCGTAAAACATCACATATATTAGCTATTATACCATCATAAATATATATATATATATATATATATATATATATATCATCATCATCATCACAGATATGATCAGGTATGCCATCATGTATCACCACAATCATCATCACACAATAATGATGACAGATAATGTTACAAATCATCAAAACAACCTTCATTTATCATATATTAACTTCTGTGTTGCTGGACTTCGTCTGAGTGCTAACAATTGATGTGAGGATAGACTATTTCTGTGTCACCGTGGGCTGCTAATTACCAGCTTCTTCTAACAGAGCTTAATATTTCCTCTACAAATAGATTAGAAATTATAATGTTGCGATACTTGGAAATGACATACCCTAGCAACCCTTTACCTAGAGATGTTTAGCAGATTGGAAAATCCATGCTTTGAAAAGTGCAGCAGGTTGTAGTTGGGTCAGAATATATGACCTGGAGTATATATAACAATAAGAGCAGTATTTTACGGGAAATATGAGATCTGCTCATTGAATCCACTCATAAAATGGCTTATACTATCTTGTCATTTGTTGAAATATGTGGTAAAGACCTCTGGCTGTCACCTATTAGGCACAGTCACCTGGTGCTGATTTCTGCATATTCTGTATTTATTGTCGATAGTGGTGTCTATACAAGTCTTTATATTATCCCTTGATCTTCTAATTATAATATTATATTGAGGATATTGTTACCTTTGATTAACAAAGTACCCATAACAAACCAATTCATTAAAGAGATCAGTAATTCCAGTTCACAAAGATCACAGAGAGAAAGCATTTACTTCATGGTTGCATATGTATAGTTCAATTATCAAATTGCTGTTGCAGGCAAAATATTCAGACAAATATAAATACAAATATTCATTAAATACATTCAAATCCAAATACAGATGTGTTGACCAAATATCTGCAGCGAAGATTATTAGGCTAATAAATTGGGGGTGTGTGCAGAGAATCGCTAACCACTGTCAACAAACAATCAGACCAACATATATGAGTACAGGCAGGTAAGTAGAGTAAGATAGAAAGACAGTCACAGATTCATTCGAGCAGATAATATTTGTTTTAGTCTCATAACAGACACGTTAATATCAGCTTATTATTTTTTTCAAGCTATCCTTTGTCTAGCACGTTCTTCTCAGTATGTCTACTTCTTCTCCTGACGAAACTTCCCTGTGTCTCTTAATTTACTTTGATCTTTATCTCCTTAATAGGTATTTTGCCCATTAAGGTTATTTTTCTCTGCCGAGTTATTTTTATTTGGTTAATGACGCTAAATACAAACAAAATAAAATCGCACATTTTATTTTATTGTAATTAAAACTTTTACGGCAACACGATCGAGAAAAGATATTTATTTCCACCTCATCCTGTTTCCAATTATCTTTACGGTGTCTGACAATGATCTGTTGTCTGCAAGATGTATGAAACACTAAGTAAACAATATTTCCTCTAGCTGCTTGGTAGGGCGGCGAACTGTTTTCGGGAGGTAAGAGATTATACACGCTGATTTAGAAACACAACTGACTCAATCATGGGATAATCGTTAGGAATAACTTACAGTTGGATGAGGATGTTCAGCTAATGTTACAAGAACACCTTTATACGACCGACTTCTACGCTGGGAACATTCCCGTCGGATGTTTCACTTGTATGTACACTTTATAATGTAAACGTACCCTTCATAACACACTGTCACATTAACTCTCTTATTTGATATTATTATCAAAATGGATTTATGATCGTCTTCTGAGATCTGCTTGCAGCAAAGAAATATCCATCTACATCTATATTATGGCTTTAATTGGGATTTTTTTTAAAGTCTATAATCAGTATTTCTTTTGTAACTTAAATTATTATTATTATTATTATTATTATTATTATTATTAATTAATTAATTAATTAATTAAATTATGTGATTGTTTTGTTTATTTATCTAATTTTATTTATCAACCATAGCACACTTTATAGATCAAGGAGTAACATACCAGGTGAACAATCAATGAAGGAGCTAAAGACCGAAGGGGCCAAAGATCAAGAGGAAACAAAAAGGAGGGGGGGGGGTAAATGATCCCGCCTTAATACAGGCAACTTCCAACATCTTCCTCATCAAATCCTTGTTAAATCGACTTAGATTATTTTACATCTTTCGTCGACTTACACCTAGAAAACCACAACAACAACAACGTCTATACTATTCACGCTACTTTTACTTACTCGGACGATGAAGGCGATTGAGATGGTTATGATGATTGATGTTTTACGGCCACTTTTGTGCACATGGTAGGCTAAATGGGCCGAGCGACCTCCGACGGTAATGAAGCGAAGTCAAAGATGAAACAACCTTCAGATATGCCCACTCCGAGATTCGAACACGGGTGGTGGTGATCTGTGGTTGAACACGCTATCGCTGGACCGCGGAGGCACCCGAAGGCGATTGGGAGGAACGTCAACAGATATTCTGCCTTCGTGAAGTTTGTGTTTACGTCAGCCATTTACTAATGGATGAAAGCCAGTTATTGATAAAGCCGAGGTTTTGGGGACTTAGAAACGGCTTCTCCCCTTCTGGAAAGGGACGTTTAGTAGCCGTTAATGACAGTTTAGTCTGGCATTGCCAATTCAGGATCCTTCGGGATACTGAGTCTCCGAGGAGTGTTCTGCGTTCCGAGGACGCGTTAAGGGAAGATGTATGGTAGCACTTGGACAAGCTACGTCTTTGAATGCGATGCGACGTGGCGTGGATGAGAACGGGTTAGCCTTTTGTCGTGTTCATCGTCGCCATTACACGACTGGTGTACATATGTTGTGTTTTTAAGTACAGAAAATGACAGTCTTCGAGTCAGCTGCAAGTGATATATGGGCTAAGTTATATTCTCCGATGAGAGGTCGTACGCCTGATTTAGAACTCGTATATAATAATTAATGTCCACACATTTCCCCAAAAGCAAATGGATCGAGATGAAAATATTATTTCTAACACAAAGCTTACGTGCAAATATCTAAGATGAATGTTTCAATAAAAGTGGTTCCAACTCATTTAATACAATGACGATTTTTTTTTAACCGAATTATATTTATTTAAATTAAATGTAAATCGATGTCAAATCTCAGAGCGAGATAACTCCGTATTTAGAAAATATTCTACCAACTAATCTATGTTTTATATCTAGTCCAACGATATCTACGCCCCTACAAATGTTTTATGCGATAAAAAGAAACTTTAAAAGGGATAAAATATCCAAATTTGATTAGTAAAAAGTACAAATAAAGAAGAAATTAGCATTATTTTGATATATTTACACTTTTAGTATTTTCGTTATATTTTCCAATTTAGTTATCTGAAACGATTTAAAAAAGATATTTAGATGCTCTGGTAGCTGAATGATGGAACCATCTCGCTGCAAAACTCGAATCAAATAAAGTTATTTATGTTATTTAGGTGTTATGTGTGTATCTGTGTGTAGTGTTGTGACTAAATAAAACAGCTACTATCAAAGACATATTAAAAAATCTAAAAACTTCTATATTTACCACATAATTAGACAATTTAGACAATATAGATAATATTTAGTTTTGGATGCTAGCATTATGGTTTAATATAACAGTTTAAGATATTTAAAATTCTCCTATAGTCTTGTATCATCCGATTATAATTTCAATTGAAGACATCATTAATTATTTTACATACGAACAACTGGAATTTTGTGTAATATTTACAACAAATTTACAATAACCATTTTTGTGAAACAATTTCTTATCAATCTGATTAGCATCTTTGATTACAGGTATAAGGTTTTTTTTCGTGTAATGAATCAGTATTAAAAAACTGTGTTTTATATCAGTTAATTAAATATAAAAGTGATGTCATTTTTCTGAATTTATTCAATTGCAACCAAAACACATTTCCTTTCTTTGCTTCATTGATAAATTAAGCTGATCTTATCATCAAGTTTCACCAGCAAAAATAACATCAAACTAAAAGAACACTTATGGCTGTGCCCAGGAAGACTGACCAGTCGATATCCTGGCCATTGCTTTTCTTAAACCACAGACGAGGTCAAAGGTCATTGATAAGGAGCCTACACTAACTCGTTATTACGGGTGAGTGGTAGCCTATGCAACGATAAACAGAAATAGGATAATACGAGAAAAATGGAAATAGGAAAGAGAAACTGAAGGAAAGAAACTGAAGGAAAGAATCTTAAAGAAAAAATTTCTCAATTTTAAAAAAAATTAAAGGGAAATTAAATTAAACAAAATTTTTGTGAAACTTTTTTTCAAGTCCGTAACATTTTCATTAAATCTTTTAGCATTTTTTTAAATTAATTTCATTCTTCAGACATCCTGTTATGAGATACCATTCTCAGGATGGACATAACTTTGTGTGATGAGCTATATTGATGTTCCGATAAACTTAGATGTCTTTATCAGGGACCTTTGACATATGGATTGGTTAGTAGGGTATCCTTATCCAGATTAATTGATAATATAGTCTGTTGACATGCACTGGTAAAATATAATAGCTATAAATCTACAATTAATGATTTATACCTCGAGTACCGATATTTATTCATATGCCCAATTTGGCTTACATCCAGCATATGCATTATTTATTAAAATCTAAACTAACAAACTTTACATTCGCGCAATGAATTGTATACATATATTCCAACTAACTCTATGGAGGCTAATATATTGTATAGATCTAGCTATGATCTACCATTTTATATTCCTAATCACTTCCATAGTAAAATATTTATATTGTAATAAAATGATTGTGAGGAATCGTATTAAGATGTTTTATATTGCGTCTTGTCGCAAT